>BPTQ01000004.1:262647790-262866814 GCA_019973895.1 Chrysanthemum seticuspe | reverse complement strand
CAGCTCCTGGGAACATCACTGCACTTCCTGGTACCCCTTGAATTGTTTCCTTCATATGATTTTGGATGCATGATTATATATGTTAATGGCTTGTGCACACATAACAGTGTACAACCCGTAATGGTCAAGAAAGGACCCTGTGGTACGCCTCAGTGCCACAATCCTTATAAAAGGAGCGAAAGCTTCTTATTTTTGAGTAAAACCTATCAAACCTTTCATTATTCAAGGTTTTGCTCAAAAAGACAAGTACTTCCCCATATGATTTTTTCAAAACCTCAACCGTTTATATTACAAGTTGAGGGGGAGTATTTGATTTCAAAACTTTGTTCACAAATTGTTCACAGTGGTCACTCTTCCCACAAACACTCAAAATGGTCATATTTATTCTCAACCATTCAAAAATAACATTTTTTATATGCCATTTTTGAGGGGGAGAAAATTTGTGTGATAAGAAATATGTTGTGCTGAATGCAAATGAATCCGTGTACCTCAGACTTAACCAACGAATTGACGGTACTAAACTGTTTGTAACTCGAAAAGACTTGTCCTGGACGGGTAATAATTTCAAGCTAGTTCGCTAGTGATGTAAACGTGTCTCGCAAAGGACTCGTCTTAGTAGAAGGTACCATTCGAGAAGCTCTTGATAGACATGAACTCTGACGGGTATGACAACCTTTCGAGGTTTGTCTACACCTTCAAGGTAGTTATTAGAGCTAGTTGTCACCTAAAAACTGACAATGTAACTCTTTAACTATTCAACGTAACCGTGTCTCGCGGGAGATTGTCTATCTTTAGTGGATCAATTCATAAAGTGCGCGCTCTTTCCTCACTGTGCGTTTAACCATCAAAACTATTAAGCACATGTGGAGGGAGAGTATTTATGCAAAAACTTATCTCTCACTGTGGTTCAAACATGTCTTTCATTTACAAACTCTTTGAGAGATATTTTAACTTACAGTGGTTATAATGGCAAACATAGGTTAGTCATGGAGTTATAAGGTGACTAAGGTTAGGAATAACCGTCCTATGATCCGCCAGAGCCGGAGGGATCTACCCAAGGACACTACCATTAGTTAGTGTTAGAAGTCCTTAGGAAAGATTGTAAAAAGGAGAAAATGAGAATCGGAGAAAGAAGGAGTTGAAGAATCAAAAAAAGAAATGTAAAGAAAAGGGTGAAAAGAAATAGCCCTCCAGATTATTCAACTTAGGGCAGACACCGGGTTCAATTCATATGCTACTGGTTGTCACTTAGTGACACCGGTATTGAAGATTAAAAGTCGTCATGGACCCAGTGACGCATGCACTAAACCTTCTTAGCCACTCAAGTTTCTCTCAACAGAAGCTTGTTTCATTCTCACAGGGAACCCTACATAAACTATTGGCTTTCTCTTAGAGATCGCTGGTATTGAAGAAGGAGACCCTCTCCCTAGTCTCCGCTCAGGAAAACCAAAACGCACTGTTGAGTCTAGAGCCACGAGATTCATCAAAGGATCTCTTAGGAACACTTGACATTTAATCACTTGTTGATCAACAATAAGGTCTTCAGTGATTCAGTGGTTCATATCGAGTCCTTCACAGATCTTAGCAATCTGTCGAGAACATTTATGAGAGGTTCACATCTGTGATCCTCAGTGATTGAATGGAAACTCCTGCCAGGGTCAACATCAAACAGCCCTGACAGCAGGTCGCTTCGGTAACTCCCCGTGGATTACGTGGAGTGTGTCTCAAACGGTCTACAGTCGTGAGGTGATGCTTCGGTGTACCTCAGCGACTCATCTGAACTGTAGATGTACTTCGGTACATCGCGTTATCTCACTTGTGGGACTCCAGTTCAGGAACGGCCTTTGTAAGAATTAGAGTTGTGTTTTCACACTATGCTGTTAACACTCTCGAAGTTCAAACTTGTAAGTGCCGGAAACCGCTTATTTCTAACCGTTTGCAATGTTTTCTTCTTATGGAAGCTCTGGAGCGGAATGATCGTGCTGATTCTTCTCATGCTCACGCCAACATCATCACTAATGGAAGTTCTATTCAAAAGCAACACAATCGTCAGAATGATTCTTCGTCTAACCAAAGAATCTACAAAGTTAAAGACTTAGAGAACTTCATCAGTATTGAATTCCAACGTCATAGAGCGTGTGAGCATGTTGAAGAATGACGTGGAGACATTGGAGCAGCGAAGCAGACCTGAGGCAGACTGATGCAGACAACAACATACTATCACCTTCACCACAAAGAACAAATGATCAAAGAACAAAGTTAAAGATGACGTCGAAGCTTAACCGTTCAAAGATAACTATCTCTCTACACTGGGGAGATTGTTTGAATCAAGGCAATTCCTCTCACAAGAAAGAAGAATGCCAGAAGACGTCACAGCTACTATTACATCAACGCCTTCACCGTTTACATTCATATATACTTGAGGGGGAGATTGTTGGAATCACTCCTAAACAGTATTTCAAGTATTTATATTTCATATGTAATAGGTAGCTTTGTTATGGCCTTTATGTTTGATTAAGGTCAAGCTTATGTAGAAGGCCCATAAGCTTGATCCAAGCCCAATAAGGAATAGGGAAGGAGAGGGAGTGTTGCCCTAGCTCCTTGCCTATAAATACATTGTAATAACCTTCATTTGAAGGTTGGTTGTTCAAGTTATTCTCTTTCACTACACTCTACGCATAACCGGTCAAGTATACTTGTGTGTGTGTGTTTGGCTTACTTGTTCAACCGCCTTATCTCTTATCTTATAAGCTTGTGTTGTAAAACTAGTGACCTAACATTTTTACACTTATCCTTTTGAAAATGTGTGTAATCCTCCCTACACTTATCCTTTATGTAAAATACCTTTATATGTAATTAAGACAAGGTTAAAAACAAAATAAAACATTTTTACAAATTTAAACATGAGAATAAGCAATCAATAAAAGATATATGACACAAACAAGCAAACAATTAATTATGAGTTGCCTCCCACGAAGCGCTTTTCTTTATTATGAGTCTTGTAGCTAGACTCGTAGTCGTGCCCTTACGTGACTTCGTTACCGTCACCTTCTCCCTTATGACGGTCTCTATTGGGGGACTCCATGTTGTAAAAGTGCCCTATGAAGCACCTTTCTAAGAGGTCGTCCTCTCCCCAGTTGGTTCTATATTCCGGTCATAAGTTCAAGCAATCCTTATAGAATCCGAAAATCTTGGCCATAACATAATCTACTCCTTTCTTTTTATCCTCATCATTCCTATAATAGACCGATAGTTTAAGTTCCTTTTCATCATTGGAGAGTGATGAAAACTTCTCAATCTTAAACGGCATTTGGTAAGCTACATCATCGGTCTCATCCTTGAATCGTACTATTCCTAATGAGGGATCATAAGTCATCCCGGTGTTTTCTATGAAAGGTTTTCCTAGAATAACGTGGGACAAGCTAGGATCTATGGTCGTGCTAATATCATCCACAATTATGAAGTCCGTAGGAAACGTGAAACTACCTACATAAACGGGCAATCCCTTAATTCTACCAAAAAAATTGCACCTAACCCTAGGATTATCGGGGTCTGCCTAGTTGGGATAGGCTTCTTCATTACCCAATTATAGTAGGTGCTAGTCATTATGTTTATTGGTGACTTGCGGTCAATGTAGGCCTTTGCCACGAAAAGGTGTCCTATGCAACATGGTATGTTAAGATTCCAGGGGTTCCCAAACTTGATCCTAGGGCTTTTCCTAACATACATGTGACGGAGGTCACGCACTAAGTGAGGGTGGCGAGATAGCTCTTCTTCCGTAGGAAATTTATTGAAATAGTCATTGTCTACTTCATCTACTTCCTCGGTTGTTTCATTAACCTCAAGTATAGTTTCATGGTCCGCTTCGTCATTTGTTCTATTAGGTTTCACTAAGGTGATGGTATGGACGAATTGGACGTGTTTAGCTAACTTACTTGGGTCCTTAATCTCTGTTGGATCGATATACTTTAATCAAAATAACTTTAACTAGCTTGTTAAGGTTTAATAACCTCGGATAAATCCTAAGTTATTAACAAAGAAACACTGAGCAATCTTTATCAAGTACGCGGAATTTACTTAACAAAGCTAAGAAGAATAACCTTTATTATAAACACTAAATCTTCTTATTATGCAGATACTCTAATACAACTCTAAGATAATCGAACTTCTCTCTAAAACACTAATTCGTAATCTCTAAAACTCTTTTTGGAATCGTACCTCTAATGCCAATCTAGGAGTCCTTTTATAGGCTCAAGGATATCCTAGTCGGTTTACAATTTGTAACCTTGTACGACAAGTAATCTAAACATAGAATACAATTCTTTCCATAAACGAATATAACAGTTCTTTGTTCTTGCAGTACTTTGACTTCGTAGTGCAGTACTTTGACTTTATCTTTAGCAGTACTTTGACTCTTTGACTTCTTCCAGTACTTTGCAGTTTACAGTACTTTCATATCTTCAGTACTTTCATATCTTCAGCACTTTCATATCCCAACAATCCTCCCCTAACTTGAATTCTACTTGCTTGACTTCAAGTTCCTTTATGAATATGTCTTTAATAACTTCATCTTTTAAAAACGGATTGTTTCTTAGTCTTTAGATTGTATCTCTGTAGAATCTGTGCTTGTCAAAGTATCTCTTAGAATTGTTCTTTTCACAGCAGCATCCAGCAAGCTCCATCTTTTTAGCAACACAGCAACATATGACAAATTGTACATTAATTCAGTTTAAGTTGCATACTATTCTCATCACTTCCAAGTGAATCATTGAAAATTTAATGGATTTATATCTCTTTACCAAAGCCATTATCTCTGGAGTAGCCAAATGTTTTGGTGTGTAAGACCATGGTACATTGATAACCATATGATTTTTAGCATACCACCAGCTATCAACAGATTTGATTTGTCTTTACCAAAAGCTGTACCCTTCTGGACTAGTTAGTTCTTTTATCTAATGGTGAACTAATTACCAATAATGGTTTTTCCGCAGCCTTTACCACAAGCCATTTTCTTGTGGGCTAGCCAACTCTTCACATTACTGATATGGTGAGTTGATTACCATCCAGCTTATTAGCAAGTTGTCAACTAAAAACGGATTTGATATATCTTTACAAGAGCCGTTTGCTCATGGATTAGTCAATCCTTTTGTAACCATGGTGGATTGATAACCTATTGATGTTATCATCACAAAAACCATTTATTCAACCTTTATTTAAAAATATTTATTAATTAGCAAAAGGTTTCTTCTAAAATTCATTTAACTGGTTTATTTCTGCAAACAGTACTTTGATGAAAGTACTGTCTGATCAGCAGTACTTTGAATAAAAGTACTGATTTATCAAAAAGTATTTATTCAAATAAAATTCATACCAGTTATTGATCATCTTCAGCAATGGTAGTCCAGTTTATAAACAAGTTGATAACCATGCAAGCAGTTTCATTATCCTCTTCTACTACCAATCCATGCTCTAGCATTCTTCTCATGAGCTCGACTGTGAGAGGGTATCTTCTTTCTGCAAACATGTGTATCATTGTACCATTTTCCAGCTCTAAAACATGAACTCCAGACTCTTCAAAGAATCTCCAGCAAACAATTTCCCAGCTTTCTTGATTCTTCCAAACATCATCAGTGCTTTCTTCTTCAGTTTCCCATGCAGTTATGAGATCACCATGTAAAACTAAACCAATCCCTTCTAATGGATTTTGTTCAAAGTAAGCTTTCACCACATGATATAAATAGAATAGGTCTACTCTATTTATAATGTGCAGTAAGTCCCATAGCCTTTTGAAAACTTTGAAGCTTTCATCTTCTTTATGAAAAATCATGTAATCTCCATCCTTGGATTTCACAACTTCAAAAACACTAATCTTTGATCTGTTCATCTTCATGTCATTATCTTCTTTTGAATAATCAAAATCTACTACTCTGAGATAATTCCTTAATTCATCACTAGTCTCAGATCTTAATTCAACTTTTTCTTTCTTTGAAAACAGAGCATCTGTAACTTCAGTTTTCCTTTTTCTTTTCAAACTCTTCTTTCTTTCAGCTTCAGTCCAGGTAGCTTCTTCTCTAAAATCTTTGATGCATGCAACATCCTTCTTATAATCCTCCCTAGCAGCATCATATAATCTTTTCATCTCAAAATAATTAAACTTCTGCAATCCTTTATACCCTTGACTTTTCAGATAAGCCATCATAGCATTTCTGTCTTTAGCTTTATTAAGTCTTGGCATAAATCTAACTGGAACAAGTGATTGTAATGGTTCAGCAGCTTCAGCATCTAATTCATCTTGTACCTTTTGAGCTGCTTCTCTATTCTGAGCTTCTTGATCTTCCTGATCTTTTCTATCTTTAGCATTTAACTCTTCTTGAACTTTTCTAGCTACAGCTTCATTCCTAGCAACTTCAATTGCTCTAAGTTCTGCTAAAGTTAACTTTTTCTTCTTTGTTTCAACCAGAACACCTTTCCCTTTATCCTTAGGATCAATTGCTGGTTGAGAAGTTCTTTGTTGTTCTTCTTCTTGCACTTCTCGAATAGTAACATCACCTCTAGGTTGTGATAAATCTCCTAAAATTGTATCAATGAATTCATCATCACTTGCAGAATGAATAGGTTTGAATGTAGCTTCCTCCTCTTCTTGTATAACAGTTGTAGAAGGACCAGCTTCTTCTTCAAAATTCAATACTCTTGGTGTTATTACCTCTTGCCTATCAGTATCTTGAAAAGCAACACTTTGATGTTCAGTACCTTGATCATCAGTACCTTGAACTTGAACTTGTTCTTCTTGTTCCTCAGTATCTGAAATAATCTTTTCTTCAGTACCTTTAGGTTCTTTCTTCTTTGTAACATCTTCTTTCAAATTTTCTTTTTCTAAATTCCTCCCCAATTGGACAGAAGATGGTTGATGAACCCTTTGGCGTTTGTGTTTCCTAGACTGCTTTTGCGCCTTCTTCTTGTTTTTGACCCAAACACGAAATTCTTGAACTAATGGCCACACAAAAGTCTTTAGCCTTCTAAACTTCAGTTTTAATTTCTTTATCTGTTTGGCCTGAACCTCAGTAGTCTTTTTCAACTTAACCAGCTCCCTTGTCAAAACATAGTTATCCAATGTGATTTCATCAGGAGATATGGTATGTGAAGCCTCTCCTTGAATAGGTGAATGTTCCTCTAATTGAGATGCAGGAACAGATCCTTGTGGAGATGGAGAAGGTGATCTTAAAACTTCTTCTTGAACCTCAGGGCTTGACAAAACAGTACCCTATAGAGATGCAGTACCTTCATGAGAAGCAGTACTTGCAGATGCAGTACCTGCAGTTGCAGTTCCTTCAGATGCAGTACTTGCACTAGCTGCATCATCTTCATCATCTGCTCTAACAGCCTGAACAACTTCCATCATAGAAGTAGTTAATGGTGTATCTGGACCTCGAAATAAATCACTTCTTCGAGCCATAAAAGTAAAAATCTTTGATTGTTGAACAATAACAGGCAATAAGTCTGTAGGTTTTGGCACATCAGCAAGTTTCTTGTTTAAGAAAACCTGGATAAACCGTGGGTACATTAGCCAAGTAGACCCATGTGAGATATGCGAGAGCATCCCATCCACTATTAGCCTTGAGAAGTTAAAAACTCGATCCGTAGCTAACCCAACCATAGCAGATGCTATATTGGACCCAAACTGCTCCCAAGAAGTACTCTTAGCACTCATACAATGTAGCAATTCATGAACCAAAAATTTCCATTGAGGAAAAAACAACTGTTTTCTGAATGTTTGTTCCGTTAAAGAACCTTCATAACCAATATGCCCAAAAGTTTCCCAAATCAATTCCTTGGCAAAACGAATAGCACCATCATTATCATTAAATAGCAAATCCTCTCTAATAGATGCTTCAGTAATCTTCACAGTTCATCCAACAACTATAGCCCTAATATAAAATTCTTCATTTTCCATGTTTTCTCTTGCAGTAGCCCAAAATTCTTGAATCCAAGGCTCAATAATATCCGGCTCCACTAAAAGAGCATAACTGATTTGCGACCCAGTTAAAAAATCAATAATATCGTGAAACGCCGCGTTATCTTCAGTCTTGTCTAAATTTGCTACCATATTGTGCTTTGAAACAGTAGGTCGATTTGCCATTGGTGATTATGTAAGCACAAATTGAAATTGAATAAGAATGAGAGAGATATGGAAGCGATGCTAATGTAATAATATGAGAGGGAAAATCGGAAAGTAGTTATTTATAGGTGAGATTTGAAAAATCACTGCCCAAAATAAAATAACCGTTAGCATTAAATTACCCCTCAATATAACCGTTGGAACAGTACTTTAATACGACAAACAGTACTTTCCACGTATGCAGTACTTTCCCAAAGCAGTACTTTCCAAGCAGTACTTTCAGGAAAAACAGTGCTTTGCCAAATTCTTCCATAGAAACTAAGTATATACAAGTAGCCTCCCCTCAAGCAATACACAGGCATAAATCCTCTGTAACAACCAAACAGTACTTTTTCTTATTTAAACTTGCCACAGAGACAGGTTCAAATAAATCCATATGTAACAGCTCCAATGGTTCTCTAATAGTTCTTTCCTCAAGCTTCTTGCAGGAAGCTTTGTGTTGTTTACCCTTCTTGCATGCCAAGCATGATTGATCATTCTTGTAAGTCTTTGAAGGTAAACCTCTAACTAGATTGCCTTTGACCAGTTTGTTGATATTCTTGAAATTAACATGGCCCAATCTTCTATGCCATTGATGTGCCTCTTCAGATGTTGCTTTAGCCACCAAACATGTGGCTCTTCAATAAGAATGTAGACTCTTCATGTCTAGACTATACACATCATTTGTCCATGGTACTCTAAGTACTACCATGTCATCATCAACAGGTTTAAAGTCAGAGGAAAGGATGAGACATTCTGTGTCAGTGAATAACACAAGATGCTTTTTATCACAAATTTGAGAGACTGAGAGCAAGTTGAACTTAAGTTCCTTCACATATCTAACATTCTCAAAGTCAATAAGCCCTGCTTTGATAGTTCCTTTGCCAGTAATCTTTCCTCCATTGGGATCATTCCCAAACGCAACTCTTCCTCCACTAATATTTCTAAAATCAGACAGAATCTCTTTATCTCCTGTCATACTTCCAGAGCACCCACTATCCACAATTAGATGATCTTTAAGCTCCTCTTCTGGGTTGCCCTGCACACAAAGAAAAGAGTTAGTGATTTTTAGGAACCCAAGCCATTACTGACTTGTGTTCCCCTTGTGGAGTTACAAACTCAAATTCTTTGAGTATGTAATTCCCAATATCTTTCAAATGATGATCCAAAATTATCTTTTGATCTTTAACATGTGGATTTTCAAAACTTTCTGGTTTTTCAACATAAATCTCTTTCACCAGTTTATTAGCATTTTCTTGTATCACAAAAACATCAGATTCACTTTTTGTTGAAAGTACTGTGTGTCCCTTAGTAGTACCTTCCTTCTTAACCCTTTCTGGTTTAACACGTGGTTCCTGTGATCTAGATCCCCTATGTGAATTGTAATACCTTCTAGGTTGATAGTGAGATCTCCTAGAATTCCTATTCCAAATAGTGTGATCAGTACCTTGTTTTGGCTGAGCAGTACTTTGGAAAGTACTGTGAGATACTGAAGGTTTTGAAAAAGGTCTTCTCTGATGTGGGTATCTATGATCTGGTGTGAAGTTTCTGTGATTAACCCTATGTGAATTATTCCAAACTGGTTTGTGCTCTCTAGGTGTGTGGTTGGCAGATCTGTTCTTTGGAAATTTGCTAAGGTATTCGGAGTGTCGATCACAATCTTTGATTAAGTGATTAGGACTATAACACACAAAACACAGTTTTTGACCCATATGTCCAAAGTGATTTCTTCTATGTCTATGCCCAAAATTATTTTGCCTTCTTGGTGAATGATAAAACATGTTTTGACCAAAGTTATCCCCAAAAGGTTTAGCAGTACTGTTTTGAAAAGGTTTTGCAGAAGGTACTGCTTGTTGAGCAGTACTTTGTTTTAAAGGTACTGCTTGATTTTGAACATTATTTTCAACAACTTCTTTGGGTTTTTCAGACCTAGATTGAGCTACAAGTTTCTTCCTAAACTCTAGACTATCTACTCCAAAGCGAGAAACATCAGGCCTAGAGGGTTGATGAATGCCAGTGGGATGAGGAACAGCATGATAACCATTGTCTTTCTTATACTCAGGTGGTGGTTCACTTATTGAGCCCTCATTACTAGATGTATCTACATATTTAATGAGTTCATCATCACTAGTAGTTATGTCCTCAAAATCACCATCATCCTGATCACTAGGTTGGTTTTCATCTATGTTACTAAAGTCCATTCCAAATCCTAAGCCTGTTCTAATGTAAGCCCTTCTCTGTTTTTCAACATAAGCAACATGGGACAAGCCAGATTCTCCCCAAGCAGCAAACTTAGCTAACAATTCATCTCTTTCCTTAGTCAATTTCTCAATTTCAGCAATTTTACAGTTTAGTTTCCATTCACTAAGTTTTAACTGATAATCCTGTTGTTCATATTTTTCAGCCCAAGCCATTTCATTATTTTCATGAGTTAATATTTTAGCTTCCATAGACTCTAAAGTTATTTGATAACCTGCTACCTCAGACCTAGCCCTAACACAATTATCTCTTTCAATCACATAACTGTTAAGTAATTTTAGATAAACTCATAACAGTTTGAGCATACCTCAGAGATAGGAGACTGAGTTGGTGAAGTAGCCACCATAGCAAGAAGAACAGTATCATCTTCACTTTCTTTGCTCCAATCAAATCCTCCAAAGCCATCATTAGATTCCAAAGCAGCATGTTCAGGTTCTTCTTCAAAAGCAGTGCTCCAGTCCAATGCTTCCACTGTGTCTTCAACTGCATCTTCCACTGCTACCATACAGTAAGTCACCGGTTCATCATCAAATTCTTCACTCCAGTCAACTTCTGATAACTTCTCTTGAGCAACCAAAGCCTTTGTTTCAGTTATTGGAATTTCTTTGAGCTCAAGTTTTAGCTTCTCAGATGTTCTGTTTGCTTGATACTTAGCAAACCTGCACTCCCTTGCAAAGTGACCAGTCTTTTGACAATTGAAGCATTCAATTTGAGATTTGTCAAAAGTTATTCCTTGTTTTGGTTTGAAATCAATACTTTTGCCTGTCTTCTTCATGTACTTTTTGATCCTTGCAGTTATCATAGCAACTTGCCACCTGATATCAATTTCTTCAAGTGCATCTTCTTCAATCTGTGCTAGATCCTCTTCATAAGTGACAGGTAAACTGGCTTGTTGTGCAAAGAAGGAGCACACAACTTCATCTGAGTGCAAAGTGGTAGATGGTGGGGCCTGCTGAGCATATGAAGGAGGATTATAAACAGCAGTACTTTGAGAAACAGTACTTTGAGGAGAAGCAGTAGTTTTGGAAGTACTGCTCTTCTTTTCAAATGATAGAAAAGCAATACTATGAGATTTGGAATTGGGTTGACCACTCATCTCATGTTCATACACCTTTAGTTGATGATAGAGATCATCAAAGTCCATAACAACCAATCCTTGTTGTCCTCTGATCATAGTAGCAATCACATGCCATGTAGATGGCAAGCTCCTTAGAAACTTCAAATTAGCATCCTCAACTGACACTTCTGCCTTGTATAACTCCAACATGTTCTTGAGAGCAGCCCAGAGCTGCTTAGCATCTTTAGCATCATGAAATTTGAGAAGATGACCATCTGGAATGGCAGATAAGAGAATATTTAGTGCCTTTTCTTGATTCCTTAGGGTTGCTGCTGGTAAGACTGCCTTTGGTGCAGTTGGTTGTCCAGGAATATTAATGGGTTCAGTAACAACTTCATTCCCATTCACAATTACATTCCATAGAGCATGGTCTGTAATGGCAATATACTGCCTCATCTTCATGCACCAGAGATCATATTCTCCCTTCTTGATTATTGGAATTCTGAGTGAGGTGATTGAGGGTGGTGGAACAGCTTCAGTCGACATCTTGAATTTTGTTGAAGTAGGGTTTCTTCCTAGTCAGAGTTTCCACACAAGCTCTGATACCACTTGTTGGATCGATATACTTTAATCAAACTAACTTTAACTAGCTTGTTAAGGTTTAATAACCTCGGATAAATCCTAAGTTATTAACAAAGAAACACTGAGCAATCTTTATCAAGTACGCGGAATTTACTTAACAAAGCTAAGAAGAATAACTTTTATTATAAACTCTAAATCTGCTTATTATGCAGATACTCTAATACAACTCTAAGATAATCGAACTTCTCTCTAAAACACTAATTCGTAATCTCTAAAACTCTTTTTGGAATCGTACCTCTAATGCCAATCTAGGAGTCCTTTTATAGGCTCAAGGATATCCTAGTCGGTTTACAATTTGTAACCTTGTACGACAAGTAATCTAAACATAGAATACAATTCTTTCCATAAACGAATATAACAGTTCTTTGTTCTTGCAGTACTTTGACTTTGTAGTGCAGTACTTTGACTTTATCTTTAGCAGTACTTTGACTCTTTGACTTCTTCCAGTACTTTGCAGTTTACAGTACTTTCATATCTTCAGTACTTTCATATCTTCAGCACTTTCATATCCCAACAATCTCTACACCGGAAGGCTCGGGAGTTGAGATAGCATTAACCTTCCTATCACTATTGGTCATGGCTTTCAAGAGGTTATCTATCTTCCTATCCATCTCGGCTTGTTGTTGGTTAAAACGGTCCGAGATCTTAGCTATTTGAGCTTCTTGGGATGCGACTAGGTGTTGCAACATCTCCTCAATGTTTTGTTGGTTAGGGCCATGAGAAATCATTGGAAGTGAATTCTTTGGTTTGTCCCTAATAGAAGTCGGGCTTGCCCTTCCATGCTTCTCGGGTGTCATTGAAAGTCCTAGGTCTGGGTGTTGTAGGGAATCTTCCTCCCGTTCCATTAATACGTGAGGATGCGTAGTCAACGGAAGCATGTTCGGGAATCGAGTGCAAGTGCGCGTGTTATGAGGATCACTACACGGCTCACACGAGGAAGAAACTTTGTTCACATGGCGTGAAGACTTAAGATTTTCGTAGGAACTCATTAGGAATTTAACTTGATCTTCAAGTTCGAGCATCCTACGTTCGGAAGGTTGTGAGTCAATGGGAGGCAAGGAGATTGCCTTAACGATTTTGGGCAGCTCACGGGGGTCATTCCAACTTTCGTTGTCATAGAGAGCAAGGTCCTCTATTATACCCCATGATTCTTCCGCGGTGAGATCACTAAGTTTTCCACCGGCCGCCTGGTCAATGGATCGCTTGGTGGGGAAGTTGACATGATCATAGAAAAGTTGGACTTGGAGCCAAAGATCAATGTCGTGATGAGGGACTTTATGAAGTAAGTCCTTGAATCGAGTCCATGCTTCGTAGAGAGATTCACCTTGACGTTGTTGGAACATCAAGATGTCATTCCTAAGCTTAGTGGTTCTCCCCAGTGGGAAAAATTGAGTAAAGAAGCGAGAGGTGAGATCATCCCAACTTGAGATGGAGATGGCGGGAAGTCGCTCAAGTCAATTACTAGCTTGGTCCCGTAGAGAGAATTGGAAGAGACGCAGGCGCGTAGCCTCCCGAATAGTAGCATCGAGGTCGATGGAATCGACAATTTTAAGGAAATCCTTAAGATGCTGATTAGGATCTTCAGAACGAAGTCCATGGAATGCACATCCGTTTTGCACCAACCGGATGGTGTCGGATCGTAGGGCCGTAGTTTGGGCTTGATCGGGAAGCTCAATGGTGTTCCTATAGCCTAGGTGGCTTGGTCTCGAGTATTCACCAAGAGTACGGCCTCTTGGCGGGTCATTTAGTGGTAGGTTGATGAATGGTGGTTGGTTATCACCTTTCATGATGAAAAATGATGGGGTTACGAACAAAGGTCACGAAGAAGGGGGATAGACTATGAGGAAGCTAAAAAATGAGAAAAATTTTACTTGATAGGAATCAAGCAAAGAAACCTATACGAGGTGGACTCCTAACTAGCTATTCTATTCCCCGGCAGCGGCGCCAAAAACTTGATACGCTTACGCAGCGCGTTCGGGGTCAAAGGAACTTCCTTTTTGTCGAGCAAGTTTTTCAACACCCTAGGCAGTGAACCTAATCGTTGTAGTGTAGTATTAGGGTAAGCCAAGGGAATTGATATCGTTCTCTAGGGGAATAGGAATGCTAGTGAGAAGTTACTACGCTAAGGTTGGGGTTGAGGAAGATTATTTTTTTATCTTTTTATGTTTTTTAGGAAATGGAAAGGTACGAATCTCGGGGTTTGGATTTGGGGGTTGGTAATTCTACCGATTACTCTACTATCTAATTATCTAATTAACTAAGGTGAGAGTAGTCTATGTCTAATTATTGTGTGCTCATATGATGATTTAAAGATGTGTTTACTTAGGTTTTATTACTCCTTAATTATCTCCTATTGATGGTTGAATTGTCACGTCCTTATTCTTAATCGCGTTGTGTGTCTAAAGTCGTAGGGTATGCGTTTATCCCTAACTCTTTGAAACTACCAAAGGGTGTCGCCTACAAAATCTCTAGAATTTATAAACTTTAACTCTAAGGTACTCTTCGGATGGTTTAGCCTACAACAACTCTAGGCGCTATAAACTAAGGTTCACAAAGATTAATCAAGCATTAACTACACAACGGATGACCTATCGCATTACTAGATCATTAACAATTAAGATAAGAGACAACCAATCAATATTAAATAATTAAGTTTCATATTCCCTAAGCAAACACACAAGTAAATTAGTCGGACATGGAGAACATGCAAGCATACACACAAGTAATTGAAGACATAATTAAATTAATGAAGTAAAACACTTATCTTGATGTAAGATAGGGTTTGGAACCCTAAAATACTGTACAAGACAGCCTTGGTTCGGTTTAGGTTTTTACTCCAAAAGACTACACTCTGAAAACTAAAAAATTAGGATTCTATATATAAGATTACATTCGCGACGGCGTCACCCTTTAATTTGTGATGCCGTCGAGTCACCGTCATTAGGGTCTCGTCTTGGCCACGTTAGTCTTGCGACGGCGTCACCTTATGCTTGTGACGCCGTCCCTTTCAGTCTCTGACGCCGTCTGGATCAAATCTAGGTCGTCTGAGTTGCGACGACCTACTCTTTTAAAGCCTGACACCGTCACTTGTAAATAAGCAATTTGGCTCTTGAGTAGTCACAAAAGTGAAGCGACGGCGTCGCATATAACACCTGATGCCGTCCCCTTCAGTTCCAGCAGTCTGAGTGGCTCGATTCTTGACTTTGGCCATTTTCTTCGTGTATTCGCGCCTTTTCGTCCGAATAAGTGTCATTCCAGCATTTTGCCTTCAAGATACCTAAAATGTGAAAAGGAACGATATTAAGTAATAACGGATACGAAAGTGATCAAATAAGGGCTAAAACGACCCCTCAAAAAGGTACATTTTAAAACCTTATCAAGCATTCACATATAGCCACTTAATACAAATTGTTGTAATAAATCATTTGTTGTATAAGTTTATTAGGATGGGTAAAAATCACAACCCATGGATCATATCCATAACCCATAGTATTGACCCATACCCACTTGACTAGATACATTGTACTCATTAGATACATTGTATATAAAAGAATACCCATGGACCAACCCATGACCCATGACCCATAACCAAAAAACCCATGGGCAAAGATGAGCGTCCCACGGATCCCTAGGATTACACTAGACGGATCCCTTGTGGGAGGGATCCGTGGGATCCGGGGAACAGTGGAAAGTTTTGCCTATAAATAGAGAGTCATTTCTTTATTCTAACAAACCTCCTATTCTTACTAATTCTCTCATACACTCTCATTCTCTTCTAACAAAAGATCACTTGATCTTGAGAGTTGTTCTTCTTTCTTTCTTTAGTGATTCTTATATAGGTCCTTCTCTAAGGCGAGATCACGAGCATTCTACAAGTCATCCAAGCAAGGGGTCCTTGATTGATTTGTTCCTCCACAAGATTTCTGTAGCAAAGATCTTGTATTTGATATTTCACATATTTGTTGTGTAATAGTCGTGTTGGTTTGGTCCACCGTGTTACGGACTCGGTATTTAGCTTTGTACTAGAAAAAGGTGTAAGCAACGTTGTGAAGGCTTCTCCGCCAAGTTGAAGGATTTTGTTGACATAGTGCTTGAACTCTCGAGTAGGTGACTCGGGGAGCGGAGTAGGGCAAGGAAGGTGTCCTTGTAGCCGAACCACTATAAATCGGTTGTGTCATTTCTATCCCTTGCTTTACTTTATTTACTTGCTTTATCATTAGATCTATACTTTCTCTACATCCATACGATTTCACATAATATCGAATCTAAAGTTTTTGAAACTAACTTAAAATTGGCAAAACTATTCAACCCCCCCCCCTTCTAGTTTTCCACAAAAAGTAATCATGAACGCTAACTATTGAGTTCTATAGTAATTTCAAGTTAATTTTTATACTTCAATATTATGGTCATTATCATATAACCATATTTAGGTTGACTAAAACATGTAGTCTAATGTTGAAGTATCCATACACAATATCATGACATTTGAATGTAGTAGGGCAACAAACATCTAGCGTGTTCAAGTCCTAGTAGAATCATTATTAGAATGTAATAGGGCAATAAACATCTCACGTGTTTAAGTCCTAGTAGAATTCTTGTTTACATGTAGTAGGGCATTAAACATCTAATGGGTTTAAGTCCTAGTAGAGTTATTAGTTTCCTTTACCTTGCGGTCAAGAGATACCAATAATATCATTGTTACTTGCACACACTATGAGATTTCTCCCACTTGTGTAAGGTACAACATCATATTATGAAAACAAACAACACGTGATTGATTGTTCAAATGATATGATAATGTCATAGATATCATAAGTAGTTTTAGAACCATAACCGTTAATAAGGAATTGTGGATTATTATTCTATAGATAACGTTTCAGGAAGTGACAACAGGAAGGCAACGAGTTATCTTATAAAATAAAATGCAATTTTCCTTTAAGCAATGGTTGTTCATATTCGAAAAGTATTGAATTATTTCAAAGTTAGTTTGAAATGATATGGGTGACTAACAGGAAATAAATCCCGTAGCTCCCACTGAAATTGACAACATTACAAGAATGTTATTTCAGTAATAAAATGCAATTGCTCCCACTGGATTTGTCAACATTACAAGTGTTACATTTCCAGTAGAAAGCATACAGCAGTTTTATATTCTTTCCTATTCTCTTCAAATGCCTACGAATAGCATGCACTTAGGTATTGAAAAGAGTATATGAAGTTCTACTTATGTAGTCAATGGACTAGCCATTCTATTATTCAATTAACTTGAATCTTTAGCATCCAATTCCTCCTTTATCGTCTGTTAGGAATTAGAAATTCCAGGTATTAAAGAGTCGGTCACCTCAAGTATATGTAATCGTTAGAAAGCTCGTAGTCATAGTTAGTTTAAGTTAAGTAGTATTTAGTTAAGTAACACCGTGGAGGACGGACGGGTCTTTACCCACTGTATGCCTGATCCACAGCCCGTTGTGTGGCATTTTATGTAAGACTATAAATACTCTCTACCTCCCAAGGTAGAGAGTTGGAGCTCATAATAATATCTTTCACTTTCTCTCACTAAGTTCCCTAAACCTCTAACTTTCTCTCTCTAGAATTTCATTTATACGCCACTTTGTGTTATGGTTTGATGTGTATGTGAAAACTAATATCTAACAATTGGTATCAAGAGCCATGGTTAGATCATATCTTGCACATCTTTGGATTTCTAGTGGTTTTTAGGTGGTTTTTGAGTTTGAAAAAGTTTAGTGGTTTTTGCATCATTTGGGTGATTTCTAGTGTTAAAGTTTGGATTTTGATAGTACTTTTATGTTTAGAATCATCACAAGTGTTTAGGTTTTGATTTGGTAAGCTTGAATCATCATGGTTGGATAGTTTTTGGATTGAAAAGTGATGTTTTTGTGGTTTTCTTGCTAGCGACTTAACATTCGGACTTCATTCCTCGTAGCGACTTGCTTTGCAATTTCGTGGCGAGTTACAGTTTTGGAGCTAGCGACTTAGATCTAGCGATTAACAGTACAAGTAGTGGACTCTCCACTACGGGTAGCGACTTGGTGGTAGCGACTTGGTCTGTAGCGAGTTGCTCTTTAGCGACTTGCATCTTTAGCGACTTGAGTAGCGAATTGCTGCCAAAATTTTGCTAGCGACTTGAGGCTTAGCGAGTTACTACTTAGCGACTTGCATTTGTCTAGCGACTTGGGACTCTAGCGACTTAGTGGTGTAGCGAATTAGGTGTTAGCGACTTGGTGCATTATCTTCTAGCGACTTGGGTGATTGTTTACGGTTTTCTCTTGATTTAGTAAAATCCCGTGAAAGAATCTATTTCCCGGTTTAATCATAGAGTTATAAAATCCCGTATTATCTGTTAACATGTCTACCAACGTTCCTACTATCATCTCCACTGTTGCCGAGGATGTTCAAGCAGCTGGGTCAGATACTCGTCCACCCATGCTTGACAGAACTGACTACGATTCTTGGGCTCAACGAATCAGATTGTACTGCCTTGGAAAGGAAAATGGTTTCAACATTCTCAAATCCATTGATGAAGGACCATATCGAGTTGAGACGACTAGATACATACTTGATACTAATGAAGATGGAACTCCTATTTACGGAATGGACAGACCTAAAATGTATGATGAGCTTGATGATAAGGAGAAAAAGAGATTCGATGCAGATATCAGGGCTTCTAACATTGTTCTTCAAGGTCTTCCTAAAGACATCTACAAGCTGATCAATCACAACACCGATGCAAAGGCAGTATGGGATAATGTCAAGATGCTTCTCTCAGGTTCAGAATTAACTATGGAAGACAGAGAATCACAACTCTATGACGAATTTGAACACTTCAAGATGAAACCAGATGAGAGTGTCTATGAGTACTATGTGAGATTTCATAAGTTGGTGAATGACATGAGGAACATCAGAATGACTATGCCTAACATTCAGCTGAACTCAAAATTTGTGAACAACATGAATCCCGAATGGCACAAGTTTGTCACCTCTGTGAAGCTCACTAAAGGATTGAAGAATACAAACTATGAGCAACTCTATGCCTTCCTCCTTCAGAATGAGAGACATGCTATGTTTGAAAAATTGGTTCTCAATCAGTTCAAAACCAACCAGGGAGAGACAAGCTCGTCCAATGACTCAACTGCCTTCTACTCAAACATCGGAATCACAACCAAAGCTTCACAAGTCATACCCTTGGGTAATGGTAATCACAAACTCATTCCTGATCCTATGTTCAAACAAGCTGATGCTGATGCACACGTGGGTAACTTCATTAATCAACTAGCTCTTCTGATTAGTCAAAACATGAATTCTCTCCCACAAACCAACAACAACCTCAGAACTGCATCTAACCCACACAATCAAGCTACTGTTAAAGATGGAAGGATCGTGGTGCAACCAGTTCAGGAAAGACAGTATGATCAGGGAAGAGGTGGAGCTGGTAGAGGTTATGTTGGTAACCAGAATCGAGGAAGGAATGGTAACCAAGGTCAAGCTAAGCCGATCAAATGTTATAACTGTGGTGGTGAGGGACACATTGCAAGAAACTGCACATCTCCAAAGCGTCCACAGAATGCTGATTACTTCAGAGATAAGATGCTGCTTGTACAAGCTCAGGACAATGGTGCTGCTTTGGATGAAGAGGAATTGCTGTTTCTTGCTGAGGGCAATGCCAAGACCTATGATGCAGATGTGGATGAGCAGCATATTCAGGAGATAGGTCACAATCATCAGAATGCCTTTCAAGTCGCTGATTGTGATGCATACGACTCTGATGTGGATGATGGACCTACTGCACACACAATTTTTATGGCTAGCATTTCTCCAATGGTTTCTCCCAAGGTCTCTTCTTCACCACAAGCTGGCCCATCCAAGGACAAACTCATCTCAGAGGTATTAAAACTATACGATGATGCTGATGTGCAACAGATGCATGACAAAGTACAATCAACTGAAACTATTGAATCAAATATTGAAAATATGGGTAATATCGATATTATCCCATATGATCAATACGTGAAACAAAGTGAAAGTGAAGGTGTACCAAGTGATGCATCTTCTGCAGTCAACAATAACTATGTTTTTTATGAATACACTGCATGTGCCCCTGATGATTCTGTAATTTCTGAACTAAATGCCTATAAAGAACGTGTTGCTATATATGAACAACGTGCAAAATTTGAGTTGACCACTCGTGAGCAGGAAATGGATGACCAAGTGCGTACAGTCATTAGAAAAAGTAATTTTAGAGAAGAAGTATTGAAATAAGAATTAAATTCCTTGCAAGAAAAACTTTCTAAAACAGCTAAGCAAAAACAAGAACTTCAAGAAAATGTGAAAATGCTTAAGCAAGAATTTAATGCAAAGGAATCAAAACTCTTGAGAGACTTTTCTAATCTGAAAACTTTGAAAAACAAACTTGAAAACAAGTTGTACATACAAGGAAACACCATTCAGACTGCTCACATGGTCACTAAACATAGAGTTCTAAGCAATAAGCATAGTGTTCCCATTATAGATAAACCCAACCCTGAGTACGGAAAGATAGCAAAAGCAGCTCAAAGTCTGATCTATGATGGCAATGAAATTCTTAAACCTAGACAGAAACCTAGTTGCGTTGAGTGCACTGAGGAAGATAAGAAATCAGATGAAGTCACTAGGGAAAGGATGAACAAAAAATTAGATGATCCTAAATGCAAAGAGAAAAAAGTAATTATCACTCCCCATGACTACAAGAAGGAAAACTGGATTTCCTTGAACATGTTTAAGCCTCAGACATTGTTGACTCCCGAACAAGTTTTCTGGAAAAAGGATTTAGATAAGCAGAAAGCTGAAAATATTGTTGAAACAAACCCTCCCCTATGGAAAATGCCTAGAGCGACTGTGTATCCTCCTAATACACCAATGCATCTTGTTCCTAGAACAATTGCCACTAAAAGCAAGACCTTAATTAGCCAATATGTTATATTCCAACTATTTGTTGATTTTGAGAAAACTTGCAAGAAAAGGATCACACCCACTGGTATACCGGAAGGAGAAAGAGGTTTTGAGCAAATGAAAGAATGTTATTTAACTGAGGTCATGCCTTTCTTTAAACTTCTGAAAGATCACTTTGAGAGTCTTAAAAAGGGGATAGAAACTGATATCAAGGGAATGGAAAAGGAATTTGATGCAATGATAGTTGAAGTTAGTAATTATGAGCGTGCACTAAAATATAATGAGATTGAGAGGAAGAACTTGCATACATTAAATGAGACTCTTATTACTGAATGTGTTGCTCAAGATATGTTTTTCACTGCTTCAAATTGCTCTATTAATGCTTCCAAATTTCATGAACTATCTGCTGCCCTGAAAGTCTCCCATGATCGTGTCATTGAGCTTGAAAAAACTAACTCTAAACTAAACGAGAAAACTGAACTGGATGATCACGACAATTTGGTTAAACATTTTTCTAAAATAGAAGTTGAGCATTTTAATTTATAACTAAAATATCAACATCTTAAAGAAAATGTCAAAACTTCAAATATCAAGACATCATCAGATGCTCCAGAGTTTGATGCAGTTTTTCAAATTAACAAACGTGGTGAACAGATTCAAGCTCAGTGCAACACGATCAGAAAGTTGAAAGCCCAAATCTCTCAATTAAAGGGTCAAACGAACAATATGACAGGCTCCCAAATGCCTCCTCCTTTAGATTCTCAGAATTCTCAAACGTTTCATCTTCAAAACCTTGTAAATGCTTTACAAAAGGAAAACGAAAGTTTTCTAGAAGAAAATGAAAAGGTTAAACGTCATTTCAATGAGTTATTTGAATCAATTAAGGTCACTCGTAACAAAAATAACGAACAAATAGCTTCATTGCAAAAGGAAAATGAGAATCTGAAGAGTCAGGTAAAAGGGAAAATGCCAATGACCAATGGGGAGAATGGTGGATCAAAGGTTCACTCTTGTAATAAATATGCTTTGTCTGTGACATATGTCCCTCCTCATCTAAGGAACAACAAACTTGCTATTCAAACATACTTCTCATCCCTTAAGGATTGCCTAGAATGTCTGCATGAGATTGTTGAAGAGGATAAGTTAGAGAAACCTCATGATAATGCAATTGGACATGCATGCTTATATGCCAAACGATCTCAAGAAATCTTAGAATGCTTGATCACAATATGCCCAAAATCATTAGGTGAGAGAGTTAATCCTTTGATTCCATGTTCGATGCCTATTGCCAAGTCTGATATTCATTCGATGCCCAATGCTATGAAAGAGAACTCAAGTGTGCCTTCTAGGAGTACAAATCCCAGCACTTCTAGTTTTAAGAAAGTGAACCTTAGTGCACCTGCATGTAGTTCAGATCCCAGCACATCTAAACAGGTGATGCAAAGAGTAGTTAAACCAACTAATGTTCCCATTCCCTCTACAGGAGTAATCAGTGACTTTAAACAGAGCAGGTCAAAGTCTCAAGACAATACAAGGAATGATAGGACCTCTCAAGCTAAGAATGTGCACTGGAAGAGAGTAGAAGAACAATCTAGGAACTTTAAGCTTGAATTGAATAAAACGAATCGTGTTGATTCTAGTATTAGCCATAGGCGTACTGTAATTAATTCGAATTCCGATACTATTTGCAAACCTTGTACTGATGTCTGCTTGAATTCTGTTTCTAATCATGAATGTGGTGTTAATGTTCTGCCTAATGATGTTAATTGTCCAGTTAATATTGTTAATGCTAAAATTCATGCTAAGAAGGCTAAAAGGCAAAAACGAAAGAAAGTTAGAAAACAGTGGAAACCCAGGCTGTTCCAAGCATATGACTGGAGACCGGTCGCGGCTCACGAACTTCGTGAGCAAATTCATTGGGACTGTTAGATTCGGTAATGATCATTTCGGTGCTATTATGGGTTATGGAGATTACGTTGTTGGTGATAGTGTCATCTCTAGAGTTTACTATATGGAAGGTTTGGGTCATAATATGTTCTCTGTTGGTCAATTCTGTGATTCTGATCTAGAAGTAGCCTTCAGAAAACATATCTGCTTTGTTAGAGATCTTAATGGTAAGGAACTGTTAAAAGGAACTCGTGGCTCAAATCTTTACACCATCTCTATCGATGACATGATGAGAGCTTCTCCAATCTGCTTGTTATCAAAGGCTTCAAAAACAAAGTCATGGTTATGGCATCGTCGTCTCAATCACTTGAACTTCGGCACTATCAACGATCTTTCCAGAAAGGACTTAGTTGTAGGTTTACCTAGACTAAAGTATGAAAAGGATCATCTTTGTTCAGCATGCCAACTGGGTAAAAGCAAAAAGTATGCCACAAATCCAAACCTACAAACTCAATTACAGAAGTTCTTCATACCCTTCATATGGACTTGTGTGGACCAATGAGAGTGCAGAACATCTTTGGTAAGAAACATGTGTTGGTTGTGGTTGATGATTACTCTAGATTCACCTGGGTCAAATTCTTAAGGACAAAGGATGAAACTCCTGATATCATCATCAAACTCATCAAACAGCTGCAGGTTCGACTCAACAAAACAGTCAGAATTGTCCAAACAGACAATGGAACTGAGTTTGTTAACAAACAACTTGGTGACTTCTATGAAAGCATTGGAATCAGCCATCAAAGAAGTGTTCCACGAACTCCTCAACAGAACGGTGTTGTTGAAAGACGAAATCGAACCCTTGTGGAAGCCGCTAGAACAATGCTGATTTACTCAAAGGTTCCAATGTTTCTCTGGGCTGAAGCTATAGCCACTGCATGCTACACACAAAATCGTTCTCTGATTCACACTGTTCATGGAAAAACTCCATATGAACTTGTCCACAACAGAAAACCTAATCTCTCTTTCCTTTGTGTGTTTGGTGCATTGTGTTATCCAACTAATGAGGGACAAGAATTAGGCAAACTTAGAGCTAAAGCAGGCATTGGAGTTTTTGTTGGTTATGCACCAAACAAGAAGGGTTACAGAATCTACAACAAGAGAACCCGAAATATCATGGAAACAATTCACGTTACGTTCGATGACCTGACCGGTCAAATGGCTCCTGGACACTCCAGTTCAGGACCCGCACTTCAAAACAGTCCCATTGGTTCATCTCTTGTTCCAAACTCTTCTCAAGAAACTCCATATGTACCTCCATCTGAAGATGATTTAAGGAAATTGTTTGATCCCATGTTTGATGAACTTTATGATCCAAGTACTAATGAGGTGTCGATTCCTACAACAGAGGCTACTCATATTCCTGTGAATGAAGGCAATCCCTCAATCTCAATATCTTTAAGTCAAGAAGCACCTGCTGCTGATCCTTCAGTCTCTTCAACAAATCATCATTCTTCAAATGTACATCATGGAAATGTTTCTGGCATCAATGATGAAGTTAATTCCTTTGCTACTCCTGAAGATGCTCCATTTGAAAACATATTTGCTCCTGAATCATCATCAGAACCATCTTCTTCAGGAGACATCGACTCAGCTACCTCAGTCCCTCAACAACTACCACATGAACACCTCAGAAAATGGACTCACGATCATCCATTAGACAACATCATTGGAAATCCCTCTCGTCCTGTATCAACACGAAAACAACTTGCAACCGATGCCTTGTGGTGCTTCTTCAACTCCGTACTATCTAAGATCGAACCAAAAGATGTTAAAACCGCCATGAATGAAGATAGTTGGTTCAATGCCATGCAAGATGAAATTCATGAGTTTGATCGACTTGATGTATGGGAGTTAGTACCTGCTCCAGACTGTGCTATGATTATTGCTCTTAAATGGATCTTCAAAGTGAAACTTGATGAGCATGGTGATGTGTTGAAGAACAAGGCTCGATTAGTTGCTAAAGGATACCGTCAAGAGGAGGGTATTGACTTTGAAGAATCTTTTGCTCCAGTTGCTCGAATCGAGGCAATCAGAATCTTTCTGGCTAATGCTGCGAGTAAGAACATGGTAGTCTATCAGATGGATGTGAAGACGGCATTTTTGAACGGAGATCTTAAAGAAGTCGTCTACGTCAACCAACCTGAAGGATTTGTGAATCAAGAGCATCCTACTCACGTTTATCGTTTGAAGAAGGCTCTGTACGGTTTAAAGCAAGCTCCAAGGGCATGGTATGATACACTGTCAAAGTTTCTTCTATCAACCGGATTCAGCAAAGGAGCAGTTGATCCTACATTGTTCACCAGGAAGTCAGGCAAACATTTAATTCATGTTCAAATTTATGTTGATGATATCATTTTTGCCTCGACAGACCCAATGGAATGTGATCGTTTTTCGAATGAAATGAGTTCAAAATTTCAAATGTCAATGATGGGACAAATGTCATTTTTCTTGGGATTACAAATTTCACAAAGTCCCGGAGGCATTTTCATAAATCAATCTAAATATGCAACAGAGATCTTAAAGAAATTTGGATTTGATTCAAGTGACCCTGTTGACACCCCCATGATTGACCGAACCAAACTAGATGAGGACCACTCAGGGATCATGATTGACCAAACGAAATATCGTAGTATGATTGGATCCCTGATGTACCTCACTGCTAGTAGACCAGACATCTTGTTCGCTGTTTGCATGTGTGCTAGATACCAGGCTAAGCCTACTAAAAAGCACCTTGAAGCAGTTAAACGGGTCTTTCGGTATCTCCAAGGAACCATCAATATGGGTCTTTGGTACCCGAAGGACACCGGTATGTCACTAACGGCCTATGCAGATGCTGATCATGCAGGTTGTCAAGATACACGTCGAAGTACGTCTGGAGGTGCTCAGTTTTTGGGTGATAAGCTTGTGAGCTGGTCTTCAAAGAAGCAAATGAGTACTTCTATTTCCTCTACAGAGGCTAAATACATAGCCATGTCATCCTGTTTTGCTCAAATCTTATGGATGAGATCTCAATTATCTGACTATGGCTTTGTATTCAACAAAATCCCTCTGTACTGTGATAATAAAAGTGCTATTGCTCTCTCATGCAACAATGTTCAACACTCAAGAGCAAAGTATACCGACATTCGACATCATTTCATCAGGGAACAAGTTGAAAAAGGTGTGGTGAAACTCTATTTTGTAAGGTCTGAATACCAGTTAGCTGACATCTTCACCAAAGCTCTTCCAAGAGAACGTTTTGAGTTTATTCTTCCACGTCTTGGCTTGAAAAGCCTTCAACCAGAAACACTCAAACGTCTTCAGGAGGAAGTCGAGGAGTAAAGGTCTATCTTCATCTATCTCTTGTATATATCTAGTCTCAAAAATCAAATAGAAAAATATAAAACTTTCAAAATCCATAAAAAATTTGAAAAATTCGAAAAATCTTCAAAAAATATTGTCATTTTGTCATGTTTCTCTCGATTCGATTATATCTACGGTCTTGATGCTGTCATTCAAAGAATGACACGGGACTTTAGATGTTGTTCGAATTTAAAAAAAAAATATATATATATATATATATATATATATATATATATATATATATATATATATATATATATATATATATATATATATATATATATATATATATATATATATATTTTGGGAGAAAGAGAAACTATGGTTTATTGTCATTTTCAGGCAATAACCCGGTTTTAAAAGAAAGAACAGAGCCATGTGTTACCATGTTTTCAAATTCCATGCTCTGATTCTATAAACATTTATCTGCTGAAAACTAACTGCTTTGAAAAATAACTCGGTCTCTATTTTTGATAATCATCAGGACTTATTTGTCAAAATCTCTATCTCTCAATCAACAACCTATGTCATTGATTGAGGGAGAGAATGATTTCATTTAAATTAAAAAGTTATTTGGCATTAAAATGTTTTCAAAAGATAATCATGCATGTTTTATCAATGGAGTTTAAAGTCGTAAAATCCGATCCTTATCAGTTAAGTCGCTTTCATTATCAAGTCACAATTCTCTTTAAAAGCTTTCAAAATCAATTTAAATCTATAAGAGATCACAAATCTCAAATGATTTGATAATTGTGATCGGGGGAGAATGTGTGATTTAAATTGGACTTAAACTGATTATTCGGTATATGGTTTTATAAGGATGTACATGTTGTCCTTCCCACATGTGACAAACGATTTCAAATTTTCAATGCACATGTTGAGGGGGAGCATACCTATGACTTGAAACGTGATCATTTATCTCAATGTGCAGGTTCCCTCTAGTATGTGCAAAACTCCTTTCAAACCTCGAGGCACATATTGAGGGGGAGCAAATTTATGGAAACCTCATCCTTCCCGGAAATGCTTTATCTTCTTGATTTGATCAGGGAAGTGATGTTGATATCTTTTAGAAAATGGTAATCAAAGAAGTAAATTCTTCCTCTTGCCTCCGTGTGCAAAACGATTTCACATTTGATGCACATGTTGAGGGGGAGCACTTGTTCTAAAAATATCAAAAACAATTCAGGTACAAAATGTTTTGATAATAAATCACAAGTATCTGGATTGATTTTCAAATGGTTTTCAATTGGTTCAAATGGCAGATGAACAATACCAAATTGACCGACCAACTTTACTTTATGTACGGTGATATAAGGATGATAAGGTTACGTATGTGTTCCCATGATCCGCCAGAACCGGAGGGATCTACCCAGGGACAATCCACTAGTTAGTGTAGAAGTCCTTAGGTATGATGATAAAAGGAGAAAAGTGAGATATGGGAAGAGTGCGGACTGAGATAGAGCAAGTACTGGAACAAACCCAACAAGGTTCTTGCTATGAAGTCTCGGTAAGCACTGAAGGGGTTGAAGAATTAAAAAGAATTGAATGAGAAAAGGGTGAAAACAAATAGCCCTCCATATATTCAACCTTAGGGCAGATACCGGGTTCAATTCATATGCTACTGATGGTAACATCGGTATTGAAGACAAGACGTCATGGACCCAGTGACGCACTGCAATTCAACTTTCCAAACCACTCAAGTTCCTCTTAAAAGGGCTTGTTTCATTCTCACGGGGAACCGACATAATCTATCGACTTTCTCTTAGAGATTGTTGATATTGAAGAAGGAGACCCTCTCCCTAGTCTCCGACACAGGAACCAAATGTGCACAAATTGAGTCTAGAGCCACGAGATCATCAATAAATCTCATTAGGACACTTTCAATGAAGACTCTCTGTTTCACACAATGTGGAAAGAGAGATTATATCTTGAGTCCTACGCATTATCCTTGTGGTATTGCCAGAACATCTGAGTGATGTATTTACATATTCACAATGAAGATGGAAAGCTTTCTGGAGCCAACATCAAACAAGCTCCTGGTAGGTGGCATGTGAGATCTATTATATAGATCAACCATGTGACAACTGAACAGAAACAATGGGGCGATTCAATCTCTTGAATCAATCCTGGTTCAGGTTATGGATTGACGGATACCTTTGAAAAACCGGTCTTTGTGCTTAATAACTTTTTTCTTTAGCACATCGACCGTGTACTAATTTTTCAAACCAAAAGGTGTTTTTATGATTGATAATTGATTTTCAATAAAACCTTCGTTGTATTGCAAAACAATTTCTATTGAGCAATACACGATTGTTTTTCAAATCTCTTTTCATCAATCAGTGGACTTAAATTCGCTGGTTCACTCACTCCGTGCTGTCTTCTTTGAGATGTTCCGGTTTGAGAACAGCTAGAGCAGCTGCGAAACCCTGTCAAGGAAATTCTTCGGAATTATACCTGATCACAGGCAGTACATGTACTGATCAACGGGGAACCGTGGGCCGTGTACCTCAATTCAACGAAAGTGATCAAAGATACTTTCGTGCGATTTATTGCTAACTGTTGTATGCAGGTACGCCCGACGTTTGCAGCTGATCAGAATGAAGCGGTCAATCCATAGCCGCATGCTCACTTAACACATTCATCTCAAAAGAAATCATGATTAGTGCATCAATGACTCTGATTTTTTCACTCCATGCTTCTGCTACGCTGCTGCCAATATCATGAATCAACAAAAACTTCCGCTACTCTGATGAGAAGATATCATGATCCAGAATGTGAGCATGTCGGTCCGAAAGTCACAACATCACATAATACCAACACCACAATGGATGTCTCAGAGATTTTTGTTAGCTGATGGTCTCAAAAGCTGGCTCAAAAGTATTATCACGTGGATCAGTAAAAGACCTCCACTTGGATTTACCAAACATGCAATGAGAAGAATCAATGACTTCGAGCTTCGGAGCAAAGTACTACATCAAGAATGCAAGAACAATTTTTTTGTAATATCTGTTTGTATTCTATGTAATTTTAGTACATGATTGAGGTGACCTCCCTTAGGGGGAGATTGTTAGGAATTAGAAATTCCAGGTATTAAAGAGTCGGTCACCTCAAGTATATGTAATCGTTAGAAAGCTCGTAGTCATAGTTAGTTTAAGTTAAGTAGTATTTAGTTAAGTAACACCGTGGAGGACGGACGGGTCTTTACCCACTGTATGCCTGATCCACAGCCCGTTGTGTGGCGTTTTATGTAAGACTATAAATACTCTCTACCTCCCAAGGTAGAGAGTTGGAGCTCATAATAATATCTTTCACTTTCTCTCACTAAGTTCCCTAAACCTCTAACTTTCTCTCTCTAGAATTTCATTTATACACCACTTTGTGTTATGGTTTGATGTGTATGTGAAAACTAATATCTAACATCGTCTACAAAGCCCCAAGGGTATTTAGCACTTTAGGAATAAACAAGAGTCCAAGAAAATTACCTAGCAAATATGCTAGTAATTCCTTTACTCTTTGCGGTTTAAACTCATACATCGTGACAAGTGCATGATGTTATTTATTATGGTAGCTCTAAACACAATGTTTCCAGTTACACAAAATATTTTATCTTTCAATTATCTCTAGACCACAAAAGGTAAAGAAAGATCATAAATGAGTTTATCAATTTGTAATCCTATCTTAGTTTTTCAACTAAGGAGAAAAGATAGGTATAAGTCTCACTCTTCTTACTAGGAAAAGAGACTAAGTTTGTTTTTCAAAGAAAAACAACTTTCTTTACGAATTATGTTGCAATAACACAATTAATCAGAACATAAAAAGTTCAATTCTAGTATTTTCGATAATTACATTCTTAAAAGAATTAACTACCCAATTAATTACTAATAAGACTAAGATCCATCTTGCAACCCCATTTAATTACCATAGGTCTGACTAGTGTATAAAAAAATAGGACAAGAGGTAAGCGACGAGCGTTAATTGCATAATGCAACTCTTTGATTTATGAGACTGTTTAAGGCATTAGTATCAAGTAATAATGTCAAAAGCATGTTTAGTTCTCATCTTATGCCTCGGGTTCGAGGTCTGACCAAGTTAACTCGAGATAAGTCCACCAAGTATGAACGTGTAAAAATAACCAGAGGTCTGACCAGTGAGAAATAATTACCATGGGTTGGAAAGGCCCTTAGGTCTGACCAGAGAAGTCAATCCAAGTGTACGTGTTCCTAGTTGGATGGCATAGACTTATAATTTAACAAATAGGTACGCACACATAAATGTGGTAAAAGTCGTGTACAAAGAAGCATGCAAAACAACTTTGTAACACTGATTTTAAAAACTTTTGGTAATGACACTGTAGTGATCATCATGGTTCACGGTAGCTCCAATCGAACGTACAGGGAGGCAGAGGACCAGGTAAGCGTTGAAGCATAACCTAGACATCCTTTCGGTGCGACTGTGCGCACCTCTTTGAACCCCCTTTTGAGTTTGTTCTAATGGGTGAGCCGTACATCCCAGGTGTCTATAGCGTCTAGTTTTTAAATTCTTGAAAACGTGTTTCATATATTAGGTCACTTTATTTAACAAAAACGATTTTCCACGAATCAAATAGCAGGTCACAATGAGCATGTTATTAAGGCGTGTAAATAAAGACCAATATTAATGTTATGGTTACGATATGTATTATTCCACATTGCATAAAATTAGGTGTCAAAGCAAGTAATATTGCATATATAGGAATCACAAACATATTAAACATAAACATCAATATATAACCACATATTGTTCCGAGTTCTCTTGCGAGTCTTCCCCAAACGGAGAACCATAAGACCGTCACTAGGATGTAATACCTAGATCGCCCCATACATCACTTAGAAAAGCAATTGAGTGGGTATTGTGGCCGGAAAAAGACATAAAACATGGCAATCTCAATTAACAAGTAATTACGTAATTTTATGTATTTATAAACCAATATGTAATTCTAATTATCATAATAATTCTAATTAACAATTAATAAATACAAATTAACTTTTAATTCTAATTCGCAAGTAATTTTATTTTAACATGTAATTCTTAATTAACAATGTAATTTTAATTAACAAGGTAATTATAATTAACATGTAAATTAAATTTTAATTAACAAGTAATTCCAATTAACAAATTAATTCTAATTATCAATATAATTTTAATTTGTGTGTGACTAGTTATTATTTATTAAAAATTGACAAGTATTGCATGTAATTTTCAAAATTAAAATAAAACAAAATAACTAAACTAGGTTTCATGCAGCCTTTTAAAACATGTTTATTAATTAAGAAACGTGTAACCTATAATCGCAAAAACGAGTTGACTCTTGATGCCACTGTTGGGATTTTAAAACTAAGTTAACCATTAACCTCTACGAGTACGCAGCAGATAAGGATCTAGTAATCGCAATTAGGTTAAACACGTAATTAATTAATAAAAGGGATAAAAGAAAACCTAACCTCTCGTGGCTATTTGAACGCAAGTGTACCGGACAATAAAACCAATACGAAACTAAGCATCTAAAATAGATACCTCTATGAGTATCACACATAAACCCGATAACATATACATTTGATTAATGGCTAGTCGAGAATGTATTAAAACCAATCAACAAGTGACCCACTTGAATATCACACGAACTAGAAAAACCCAAGAACCAATTTCTTCTTTTCTGCCCGAGATAAAACTTTTGTCCGAGAAGTTTCAATGTCACCCGATATCGGATAGATCTATCCGATATCTTTCTACTTTGTTGTCCAATAAACATCAAATAGTAGACTCCTTTTTCTTTACTACTAAAGTTCGACTAGTAACTCAGTTAAGAAACATTAATAAAATCTAATACATTTGGACCTAAATTAGATGCAAGTTTAGAATATTAAGAAACCAATTCATAAATCCTAATCGGATTCTAGGATGAATTCCAATCAGGTTATACATGGACTGAGGTGAATCGAATTTAGGTTTAGAGATTAGATAATCATGCATGCATTTTAATGTATGGTGAGTTTGATTAAATAGGGTCTTGACAAACCCTTGCATGGGCTCAATTCTTGCTCGACAAGCAAGAAACCCAAGCACCCTACATGCCCGATCGTTTGGAGAAACACAAGGCCCAAGGCACTCTCAAACCGACCCACTTTAGAACTTAAACAAGCCCATGGGTCGTGTAATAGATCGGGTTAATTCATGCATACATATCGGGTGTATTATTCAAGTATCAAATACGTTCGTCACGTAACTCGTGTTTATCGTGTGTGCCCCCATCGGCTCACACACTCTTAGTCGTTTTGTCGTGTTTATAACTCCCACAAACCAACATATACAACTAGCAGGGTACTTGCGCGTTTCGACAATGGATATTTTGTAATTAAAATTTTCACGAGAATTATTTTTTAGCTATACGCGTTTTGTGACAATAACCTTACAAATAGCAAGATTTTTAGGTTGAAAATTTTTAAGTAAAAACAAATTATCTCGTACAAAAATAGTATGGTGCACATGCGACACTGTAAAAGTATAAAAACGGTACACGGTAATATTGTGAAGATTGGAGTTCTAAATTGTTGAGAGAGAAAAATTACACATTTAATCATCAAATATGATATGTATTTAGTTTATAAGGTAAAAACAAAAATAATAGGGTGAAATTAAACAAGTATTATTACAGTAATTTTCTTTGACTTCTTGAAAATAATCGCCTATCATCAGCCCACTACCACTACGATGGAACTTTTTTCCCGCCCACAATAGCAAATTGTATACAAAGTCAGATGGGCTATTCCTCTCATATGTTGTGTGTCTCCCATAATAGCCAATTCCTCTCATGTGTTGTTTGTCTTCTTCTGCAATCATCAATTTGCCGCCACGATCTCGTTTTTCTCCGATATGCTTTATTCATCGGTCACCTGCAACATAGATCTACCATTCTTTTTATATATTCCGGTCAATTCTCATAATGCATGTGGGAGACTCAATCCATGCCTGTAAATTAGTGTTTGTGATCTACAAACATGATTATCGTTTTATGTGTTAATTTTTTGTGGGTTGTATTGTGTCCTCTTATAGTGTGCATGGCTTCACGCTTTTTCAAAAAAATTTGTCAAATCTTAAAAGATACTAGTGTGATTGTTCATGTTGTGTGGCATAACAAAAAACTATAATACATCTAGATTAATTTGAACGTGTGTTAACCAATCAACTGGTTGTAGCTTTGTTGGTTTGTATTTTTATTTTTTTACAATGAGTATTATTAATTGTATTTTTTCATTGAATTTCTTTTAACAATTGCATTAATTGTAATCATAGTTATGGAAAAGTTATGTACGTGTTAGTGCATCAATTAATTGTACATTGAGTGATGAGGTGTTTTAAGAATATTAATTATATATGTTGAATTAATGTACTTGTGCATTGAATAGTTGTGAACATTGTTTTTTAACTTGTAATTAGGGTTGTAAACGAACTGAATGTTCAATGAACATTTCATAAACCGTTCGGTAAAAGTTCGTTTATGTTCGTTTATCTTAACTACATATAAAATGAAAATGATCAATGTTTAAAATATTGAATGTTGAATGTTAAAAAAATCGTCAAGCGTAGTTGAAATGCGTTTAAGGAAACAATAACTTAATTTGGGAAAGTTAAACAATTAGAATAGGAAATATTGAATTTGTTCAAGAAGGATTTGTATAGTTGACTTGTGAAGTTGAAAACAATATTTTTCGATAACGTACTGTAAGGTTGAAACGTATAACAAATGGCAAAAGTTGAAAACACGGTAGCTGTTGAAAGTTATCAAGGATTCTCCACTACCTATAAATAAAAAAACACGCACTACAGTTTTTATCCAGATTCTCTCATTATCTACAAAGAAAATAAACCTAGCCTCCACTGATCACAACCGCCTCCATCACACCTTCTCCATCGCTACAACCTTTGTATTTTTTGTGGTAGTTTTTTTTTTATCTATAGATCGATCACCGGAAACTGAGATTCAAATAAGATTACATAGTTTGGGAGGAAACTTTTCACTCAAGAAGGTACTTTTGTTATTTTATTTTCGTAATATCCTCAAAAAACTGAAGCCAATGATATAAAAATTGAGGTCGATGATACTTGTGATAATAGTTGCGGTGGTGACGCCGAAAGATGTTGTGGTGGTAATTAACATAAGATATTTTTTTAGTTAGTGTTTTTATTTAATGTGTTTGTGTATTTGTTATAATCAGATTCATGGATATGGTATTTCTTTCATATTTATGCAAATATGGTTCTAATTAAAATGTGCTTTGGTGGGTGATGATTGTGGTTGGTTTGTGAAATTGTGAGTTGATTAGTAGGTCAAAGTAATGAGCTGATTATGGTTTTTTAGTTTGAGGTCGATGATGTCTTTACTGAGGTTGTTTGTTTGTTGTTAATATGTAGATCTATTGTTTTAATATCTTTGGAAAGGAGATCATAATATTGCTTTGCGAAATTAGTGTATGGCTTGATCTATTGTTTGGTTATTTTCGGATCTTGCCGGTCAATGGATCAATTGTATGTGTGAGTTTTCTCTACTTTGTAACATTTTATTCTTGCAGCCAATGTATAAGAAAGAACCATGTACTTCTTATCTATTCAATGTTATCATTATAACGTGTAAATTTATATTTGTCTACACTTGAATGATTTTGAATGGTGAAAATATATGAAATTGCTTTTGTTAAAAAAAAGACAAATAAAATAAAATAAAAAACTTGAGATTACAAAAATTCCATTTGAATGGTTTATTAATATTGTTATTAAAAACTATGAATAAATAGACATCGTGTAAGTCTGATTCGAAATATTTATTTTTGATACATGAGTCAAGGATGGAAACACTAGGAAAGAAAAAAAGAACAAAAACAATGTTTGAGAACTCATGCCAGTTCAATGAAATCTTCAAAATAATAAAAGGATTCTCTTAGATGACTACAAAATTTGAAATTTACAATCTCGCATTTGAAAACTATGCTATGAAAGCCAACATTAGAAGTAGCTTGGTGTTTCAAGAGAAACACTTACCACAATATCGCATGTCGTTAATTGTCTGCTGCTAGGCGTGGGTACTCACCTATTTATTAAATGAACGAACATAAACAACATTTTACGTTCGTTTAGTTAAATGAACGAACATTGACAAAAGTCGTGTTCGTTCTTTTATGTTCGTGAACGTCCGTTTATGCATTCGTTTATGTTCATTTATTTATTTATGTTCATATATCATATCTTTTAATTGTATAATTTTAAAATTTGTTTGTTTAAACAATTTTTTTTTATAAAACAATGTATTGTGCATAATTAAAATAAAGTTTATGTTTGTTTGTCTATGTTCATTTAAGTTCGATCGTTTATGTTCATATAGCATTCGTTTAGTGTTTTAATGAACGAACATAAATGAACATGAACAACTCTTTTTCTTAATAAACGAATATGAACAAGAAAATTCGTCCGTTTAAGCGTTCGTGTCCGTTTATTTGTTCGGTTAAAATTAAACGAACGAACATGAACAAAGCTTCATTCGTATTAGTTCGGTTCATTTACAACCCTACTTGTAATACTTAAAAACTATCTATGGAAATCTTGAAAATAAATACATATATATATATATATATATATATATATATATATATATATATATATATATATATATATATATATCTTATAGATTGTTTAGATAAAATAAAAAAAAAATAAAAAAAAAACATTTAACACTAACATGATATTCGTGCAAAGCGATGACAACATCTAATATATAGCTTTTGGTGGCATACAATAATACATCGGTTTTTAGCCTTTTACAATTTTGATAGCTTTGATACAATGAATGTGTGCTTAAATTTGTGTAAAAATATATATTATATACCACAATAAGAACACTATTCAATTCCATTATAGCATTGTGTAAAAATAAATTATATACTGCAATAAGAACACTACTCAATTCCATCATAGCATAGGTTGTGAGAGAAGTAGAATGTAGACGTATTTGACTTTTACCTCAGAGAAAACTCGATAGTAGAGAGACTAATTCAAAAAAAGACTTTCCAAAATTATATGTTAAAGGTAAATTTGATCAAATATGAACCCAAATCAAACATTTATATAGATAATATATTTATTTAAACATGAAAAAAAAAGAATATCTAAGATACAATGAACAAACAAATTTGCATTAATATTATCATTCGTTTTAATACTATAACTGAATGTGCAATTAGTCTCTGTTAATACAAATAAACCGTAAAAACGTTTATTAATATTTTGCGATCTCTTTGTGTTTTGTTGATAACAAATATAATGTTATCTTAAGTATAATTATAAGGATACATGTTATTTTTGTAAAGCATTTACATATAACAATTTAAATACAAAAATGTAGTAATTAAGCATTTGTTGTAATAGTTTATTAGGATGGGTAAAAATCATAACCCATGGACCATAACCCATGGATCATAACCCATACCCAAGTTGGCTAGATTCAATGTATACTTAGATACATTGAATCTAAAGAAAAACCATGGACCAAGCCATAACCCATGACCCATAACCAAAAAACCCATGGGCAAAGAGGAGCGTCCTACGGATCCCTAGGATTACACTAGACGGATCCCAAGTGGGAGAGATCCGTGGGATCCGTGGAACAAAGGAGAAATTTGCCTATAAATAGAGAGTCATTTCTTCATTCTAACTCACCCCTCTTCTTACTAAATCTCTCAAACACTCTCATTCTCTTCTAACATATAGATCACTTGATCTAGAGAGTTGTTCTTCTTTCTTTCTATTGTGATCCTCATATAGGTCCTTCTCTAAGGCGAGATCACGAGCATTCTACAAGTCATCCAAGCAAGGGGTCCTTGATTGATTTGTCACTCCGCAAGATTTCTGTAGCAAAGATCTTGTATTTGATATTTCACATATTTGTTGTGTAATAGTCGTGTTGGTTTGGTCCACCGTGCTACGGACTCGGTATTTAGCTTTGTACCGGAAAAAGTGTAAGCAACTGTTAGGATTTGGAAAATCCAGTAGTTAAAGCTTCGGTCACCTCAAGTATATGTAATCGTTAGAAAGCTCGTAGTCGTAGTTATTTATTGTTAAGTAGCATTTAGTTAAGTAACACCGTGGAGGACGGACGGGTCTTTACCCACTGTATGCCTGATCCACAGCCCGTCAGGTGGCGTTTTATGTAAGTACTATAAATACTCTCTACCTCCCAAGGTAGAGAGTTGGAGCTCATAATAAGATTTTTCTTTCTCTCACTAAAGTTCCCTAAACCTCTAACTTTCTCTCTCTAGAACTCATCTTGTATGCCTACTTTGGTTATGGCTTGATGTGTATGTGAAATCCAATATGTTACAAATGGTATCAAGAGCCATGGTTAGATCATGTCTTACATATCTTTGGATTTCTAGTGGTTTTTAGGTGGTTTTTGAGTTTGAGAAAGTTTAGTGGTTTTTGCATCATTTGGTTGATTTCTTGTGTTAAAGTTTGGATTTTGATTGTACTTTTGTGTTTAGGATCATCATAAGTGTTTAGGTTTTGATTTGGAAGGCTTGAATCATCGTGGTTGGGTTGTTTTTGGATTGAAAAGTGATGTTTTTTGAAGTTTTCATGCTAGCGACTTGAGTCACGGTATTCTTTTCTTGGTAGCGACTTGCTTTGTAAGTCTGTAGCGAGTTGTAGTGTATTGTTGTAGCGATTTGGTGCCTAGCGATTTGCCTTTAGAGACAAGCCGACAAAAAGTATTGTTTGTGGATTCTCCACTACGAGTAGCGACTTGGTAAGGTAGCGACTTGCTTTCAATTTTGATAGCGACTTGTTCTTAATTTTCTTAGCGACTTGGTGTTAGCGATTTGGTCCAGTAGCGAGTTGCTATTTAGCGACTTGATCTCTTAGCGACTTGGTGCATAGCCACTTGTTGTCAAAATTCATAGCGATTTGGAACTTAGCGACTTGTCTTAGCAACTTGGTTTTTAGCGACTTGATTCAATGAATCTTAACGACTTGGTTAACTTTTGTTTGTAATACGGTTTTATCTTGATTTAGTAAAATCCCGTGAAAGAATCTATTTTCCGGTTTAATCATAGAGTTATAAAATCCCGTGTAATCTTTAAACATGTCTACCAACGTACCTACAATCATCTCCACTGTTGCCGAGGATGTTCAAGCAACTGGTTCAGATACCCGCCCACCCATGCTTGACAGAACTAACTACGACTCTTGGGCTCAACGAATCAGACTGTACTGTCTTGGAAAGGAAAACGGAGTCAACATTCTCAAATCGATTGATGAAGGACCTTATCAGATTGAGACTACAAGAGACTTAATTGATACAGCTGCAGATGGAACAATGATCTATGGAATAGACAGACCAAATACATATGATGAGCTCGATGATAAGGAGAAAAAGAGATTCGATGCTGATATCAGGGCTTCTAACATCGTACTTCAAGGTCTTCCAAAAGATATCTACAAGCTAATCAATCACAACACCGAAGCCAAGGCAGTGTGGGATAATGTCAAGATGCTTCTTTCAGGTTCTGAATTAACTATGGAAGACAGAGAATCACAACTCTATGATGAATTTGAACACTTCAAGATGAACCAAATGAGAGTGTCTATGAGTATTACGTGAGATTCCACAAGCTTGTTAATGATATGAGGAACATCAGAATGACCAGGCCAAACATTCAACTGAACTCAAAGTTTGTGAACAACATGAATCCCGAATGGCACAAGTTTGTCACCTCTATGAAGCTAACCAAAGGATTGAAGAATACAAACTATGAGCAACTCTATGCCTTCCTTCTTCAGAATGAGAGACATGCTATGTTTGAAAAAAGGATTCTAAATCAGTTCAAAACCAACCAGGGAGAGATAAGCTCATCAAATGATTCAACTGCCTTCTACTCAAACATTGGAATTGCCACCAAAGCATCTCAAGTTATACCCATGGGTAATGGTAATCACAAACTCATTCCCGATCAAATGTTCAAAACAAGCTGATGTTGATGCACACGTGAGAAACTTCATTAATCAACTGGCTCTCATGATCAGTCACAAAATGAACTCTCTCCCACACACCAACAACAACCTCATAACAACATCTAATCCACACAATCAGGCAACTGTCAGAGATGGAAAGGTTATGGTGCAGCCAGTTCAAGAAAGGCAGTATGAACAAGGAAGAGGTGGAGCTGGTAGAGGTTATGTTACAAATCAGAATAGGGGAAGGAATGGAAACCAGGGTCAAGCAAAGCAAATCAAATGTTACAACTATGGAGGTGAGGGACACATTGCAAGGAACTGCACATCGCCAAAACGCCCTCAGAATGCCGAGTACTTCATGGATAAGATGTTGCTTGTGCAAGCTCAGGATAATGGTGCAGCTTTGGATGAAGAGGAGTTGTTGTTCTTGGCTGAGGGAAATGCTAAGACATATGATGCAGATGTGGATGATCAACCAATTCAGGAGATAGGCCATAATCATCAGAATGCCTTTCAAGTAGCTGATTGTGATGCATACGACTCTGATGTTGATGAAGAACCTACTGCACAAACCATTTTCATGGCTAGCATTTCTCCAATGGTCTCTCCTAAAGTCTCTTCATCACCACAAGCTGGTCCATCCAAAGACAAAATCATTTCTGAGGTATTAAAATTATACGATGAAGTTGATGAGCAAAAGATACATAACGAAGTACAATCAACTGTAATTATTGAGTCAGATATTGAAAATATGGGTAATAGCAATGTTGTCCCGTATGATCAATATGTGAAACAAAGTGAAAGTGAGATTGTACCAAGTGACGTATCTTATGCAGTCAATGATGACTATGCTTTTGACGAATACACTGCACGTGCCCCTGATGATTATGTTATTTCTGAACTTAATGCTTATAAAGAACGTGTTGCTATTTATGAACAATGTGCTAAGTTTGAATTAACCACCCGTGAGCAGGAAATGGATGACCAAATGCGTACAACTATTAGAAAAAGTAGGTTTAGAGAAGAAGTATTAAAACAAGAGTTAAACTCCTTACAAGAAAAGCTTTCTAAAACTGCTAAGCAAAAACAAGAACTTCAAGAAAATGTTAAAATGCTTAAGCAAGAATTCAGTGCTAAGGAATCAAAACTTTTGAATGATTTTTCTAATCTGAAAACCTTGAAAAACAAGCTTGAAAATAAGTTGTACGTACAAGGAAATACCATTCAGACTGCTCACTTAATCACTAAGCACAGAGTTTTGAGTGATAAGCATAGTACTCCCCTTGTTGAGGAACCAAATCCAGAGGTTGTTAAAAAGGCTAGAGCTGCCCATAAGGTAATTTATGATGGCAATGAGATTCTTAAACCTAGCCAGAAACCTAGTTGCGTTGAGTGCACTGAGGAAGATAGAAAATTAGATGATGCATCTAGAGAGAAAATGAATAAGAAGCTAGAAGATCCTGAATGTAAAAAGAATAACATAATGATCAAACCCCATGATTACAAGAAGGAAAACTGGATCTCCCTAAACAAATTTAAGCCTCAAACGTTGTTAACACCTGAACAAGCTTTCTGGAAAAGGGACTTAGAGAAGAAAAAAGCTGAAAATCTTGTTGAAACAAACCCTCCCCTTAGGAAAATGCCTGCAGCGACTGTGTATCCTCCAAATACACCAATGCATTTAGTTTCTAGAACTATTGCTACTAAGAGCAAGACCTTAATCAGTCAATATGTTATTTTTCAACTATTTGTCGATTTTGAAAAAACTAGTAAGAAATGGATCACACCCACTGGGATTACTGAAGGGGAAAGGGGTTTTGAGCAAACAAAAGAATGCTATCTAACTGAGGTCATGCCTTTCTTTAAACAACTAAAAGATCAATTTGAGAGTCTTAAAAAGGGGATAGATTCAGATATTAAAGCAACGGAAAAGGAATTTGATGCGATGATAGTTGAGGTTAGTGACTATGAGCGAGCACTAAAATATAATGAGATTGAGAGGAAGAACTTGCATACATTGAATGAGACTCTTATTTCTGAATGTATTACTCAAGATGTGTTTTACACTGCTACGAATTGTTCCATTAATGCTTTTCGATTTCATGAATTATCTGTTGCTCTGAAAGTCTCCCATGATCGTGTCATTGAGCTTGAAAAAACTAACTCTAAACTGCATGATAAAGTTGAACATGATGATCATGATAACCTGGTAAAATAGTTTTCTAAATTAGAAGTTGAGCATCTTGCTTTGCAATTAAAATATCAACATCTGAAAGAAAATGTTAAAACCTCAAATATCAAGACATCTTTGGATGTTCCTGAATTTGATGCCGTTTTTGAAATTACCAAACGTGATGAACAGATTCGAGCTCATTATATCACGATCAGAAAGTTGAAAGCCTAAATCTCTCAATTAAAGGGTGAAATGAACAATGTGTCTGGCTCCCAAATGCCTCCTCCTTTAGATTCTCGGAATTCTCAAAATTTTCATCTTCAAAACTTGGTCAATGCTTTACAAAAGGAAAATGAGAGTTTCCTAGAAGAAAATGAAAAGGTTAAACGTCATTTCAATGAGTTATTTGAGTCAATAAAAGTCACTCGTAATAAAAATAATGAACAAATAACTTCGTTGCAAAAGGAAATTGAGAATCTGAAGAGTCAGGTAAAAGTGAAAATGCCAATGACCAATGGGGAGAATGGTGCATCAAAGGTGCATGGTTGTAATAAATATGCTTTGTCTGTGAATTATGTTCCTCCTCACCTTAGAAATAACAAACTTGCCATTCAAACATATTTCTCATACCTTAAGGATAGTCTAGAATGTCTCCGTGAGATTGTAGAAGAGGATAAGTTAGAGAAACCACTTGATAATGCAATTGGCCATGCATGCTTATATGCCAAACGATCTCAAGAACTTCTAGAATGCTTAATTACAATATGCCCTAAATCTCTAGGTGAGCAAGTCAATCCCTTGATACCTTGTTCTATGCCTAATGCCAAGTATGCAAGTCATTGTCATTCAATGCCCAATGTTATGAATGTGAACTTTAGTAGGCCTTCAAATAGTTCAGATCCCAGCACCTCCAGTGTTAAGAAAGTGAACCTCAGTGTGCCTTCAAATAGTTCACATCCCAGCACATCAAAACAGGAAAGGCAAAAAGTAGCAAAACCAACTAATGTTCCCGTTCCCTCTACAGGAGTAATCAGTGACATTAAAGCGAGCAGGTCAAAGTCTCAAGGCAATACAAGGAATGATAGGACCTCGCAAGCTAAGAATGTGAATTGGAAGAAAGTAGAAGATCACTGTTGGGAGAATTTGAATAAAATGAATCGTGTTGATTCTAGTGTTAGCTCTAAGCATACTGTAATTAATGCCAATTCTACTACTTTTGACAAAACATGTAATGATGATTGCGTGGTTTCTGTTACTAATCTTGAAAGTGGTATGAATGATTTGTCTAATACTGTCAAATGCCCAGTTAAAACTGTCAATGTTAAAAATCAAGCTAAGAAGGCTAAAAGTCAAAAGCGAAAGAAAGTTAGAAAACAGTGGAAACCCACAGGAAGAACATTTAGTAAGATAGGTTATCAATGGATACCTTTTGGCCATAAGGTTAATCAGACTATGCCCACTAGAAAATGGATGCCTACTGGTAGAACTATTCCCTTAAGAAGTGAACATACTTTGAATATGTCAAATACGAATACTAGCATTGCATCTATTTTTGATGATTCTATCGCTTCCATTTCTAATATGGGTGTTTCTATTTCTGATGTGGGTATTCCAATCACTGTTACAAACCAAATGGAACCCATTCTTGCATGGGGATCCCAATTATCCAGTTATCCATTCTTGTCTGTGTTCAACTGCCCAAGCATATGACTGGAGACCGGTCGCGGCTCATGAACTTCGTGAGTAAATTTATCGGTACTGTTAGATTCGGGAACGACCATTTTGGAGCAATTATGGGTTATGGTGATTATGTTGTTGGTAAAAGTGTGATTTCCAGGGTATATTATGTGGAAGGTCTTGGTCACAATCTGTTCTCTGTTGGTCAATTCTGTGATTCCGATCTAGAAGTGGCTTTTAGAAAACATTCTTGTTTCGTTAGAGAACTTGATGGTGTGGAATTATTAAGAGGTACTCGAGGTTCAAACCTATACACCATTTCTATCGACGACAACCTTTCCAGAAAGGATCTTGTCAGAGGTTTACCCAGATTAAAATATGAAAAAGATCATCTCTGCTCAGCTTGCCAATTGGGAAAAAGCACGAAATATGCCCACAAACCAAAACCCACAAACTCTGTAATGGAAGTTCTTCATACCCTTCATATAGATATGTGCGGACCAATGAGAGTGCAAACGATAAATGGGAAGAAATACATTCTAGTAGTTGTTGATGACTACTCTCGATTTACTTGGGTAAAGTTTTTGAGGACAAAGGATGAAACTCCAGATGTCATCATCAAACTAATCAAACAGCTTCAGGTTCGACTCAACAATACAGTCAGAATTGTTCGAACAGACAATGGCACAGAGTTTGTTAACAAAGACTTGATTTAGTTTTATGAAAGTGTTGGAATCAGTCATCAAAGAAGTGTTCCACGAACTCCTCAACAGAACGGTGTAGTTGAAAGACGAAATTGAACTCTTGTAGAAGCCGCAAGAACAATGCTAATTTATTCAAAGGTTCCAATGTTTCTATGGGCTGAAGCCATTGCCACAGCTTGCTACACCCAAAATCGTTCCCTTATTCACACCTCTCATGGAATAACTCCATATGAACTTATTCATAAACGAAAACCTGATCTCTCCTACCTTCGTGTGTTTGGTACTTTGTACTATCCAACGAATGATGGTCAAGACTTAGGAAAATTAAGAGCAAAGGTAGATATTGGAGTTTTTGTTGGTTATGCACCAAACAAGAAGGGTTACAGAATCTACAACAAGAGAACCCGAAATATCATGGAAACAATTCACGTTACGTTCGATGAGCTGACCGGTCAAATGGCTCCTGGACAATCCAGTTCTGGACCCGCTCTTCAAAACAGTCCCATTGGTTCATCACTTGTACCAAACTCATCCCCAGCAACTCCATATGTACCTCCATCTGAAGATGATTTAAAGAAATTGTTTGATCCGATGTTTGATGAACACTATGAGCCAAGTGCTAATGAACTGTCAATTCCCACAACAGAGGCTGCTCATATCCCTGTGAATGAAGCCAATCCTTCGGTCTCAATATCACTTAGTCAAGAGGTGCATGTTGCTGATCACTCTGTCTCATCAACAAATCATCAATCTTCAAATGTGCATCATGGAACTGTTTCTGGCATCAATGATGAAGTTAATCCCTTTGCTACTCCTGAAGATGCTCCATTTGAAAACATATTTGCTCCTGAATCATCATCAGAACCATCTTCTTCAGGAGACATCGACTCTGCTACTTCAGTCCCTCAACAACAGCCACATGAACACCTCAGAAAATGGACTCATGATCATCCATTAGACAACATCATTGGAAATCCCTCTCGTCCAGTATCCACACGGAAACAACTGGCAACCGATGCCTTATGGTGCTTCTTCAACTCTGTACTCTCTAAGATCGAACCTAAAGATGTTAAAACCGTCATGAATGAAGACATCTGGTTCAATGCTATGCAAGAAGAAATTCATGAGTTTGATCGACTTGATGTATGGGAATTATTACCTGCTCCTGATTGTGCTATGATCATTGCTCTAAAATGGATCTTCAAAGTGAAACTTGATGAGCATGGTGATGTGTTAAAGAACAAGGCTCGATTAGTTGCAAAATTATACCGTCAAGAGGAGGGTATAGACTTTGAAGAATCATTTGCTCTTGTTACTCGTGTCGAGGCAATCAGAATCTTCTTGGCTAATGCTGCAAGTAAGAACATGGTAGTCTATCAGATGGATGTAAAGACGGCGTTTCTTAACGGAGATCTTAAAGAAGTCGTCTACGTCAGCCAACCTGAAGGCTTTGTGAATCCAGAGGATCCTACTCACGTTTATCATTTGAAGAAGGCTCTGTACGGTCTAAAGCAAGCTCCAAGGGCATGGTATGATACACTATCAAAGTTTCTTCTATCTTGGATTCAGCAAAGGAGCAGTTGATCCTACATTGTTCACCAGAAAGTCAGGCAAACATTTAATTCACGTTCAAATTTATGTTGATGATATCATCTTTGCCTCGACTGACCCCAATGAGTGTGACCGTTTTTCAAAAGAAATGGGTTCTAAATTTCAAATGTCAATGATGGGACAAATGTCATTTTTCTTGGGATTACAAATTTCACAAAGTCCCGGAGGCATTTTTATAAATCAATCTAAATATGCAAATGAGATTTTAAAGAAATTTAGATTTGATTCTAGTGACCCTGTTGACACTCCCATGATTGAACGTACTAAACTAGATGAGGACCACTCAGGGATCATGGTTGACCAAACAAAATATCGTAGTATGATTGGATCCCTGATGTACCTCACAGCTAGTAGACCAGACATCTTGTTCGCTGTTTGCATGTGTGCTAGATACCAGGCTAAGCCTACTAAAAAGCACCTTGAAGCGGTTAAACGGGTCTTTCGGTATCTCCAAGGAACCATCAATATGGGACTTTGGTACCCGAAGGACACCGGTATGTCACTAACAGCCTATGCAGATGTTGATCATGCAGGATGTCAAGATACTCGTCGAAGTACGTCTGGAGGTGCTCAGTTTTTGGGAGATAAGCTTGTGAGCTGGTCTTCAAAGAAGCAAATGAGTACTTCTATTTCCTCTACAGAGGCGGAATACATAGCCATGTCATCTTGTTGTGCTCAAATCCAATGGATGAGATCCCAATTATCTGACTATGGCTTCAATTCAACAAAATCCTTCTGTACTGTGATAATAAAAGTGCTATTGCTCTCTCATGCAACAACGTACAACACTCAAGAGCAAAGCACATCGACATTCGACATCATTTCATCAGGGAGCAAGTTGAAAACGGTGTGGTGGAACTTTACTTTGTGAGGACTGAATACCAGTTAGCAGACATCTTCACCAAAGCTCTTCCTAGAGAACGTTTTGAGTTTATTCTTCCACGACTAGGTCTTAAGAGCCTACAGCCAGAAACACTCAAACGTCTTCAAGAGGAAGAAGAGAAGTAAAAGGTTTCGTTCATCTATCTCTTGTAAATATTTATTTGAAAAACAAAATACAAAAATATAAAACTTTCAAAATCCATAAAAATTTGAAAAATTCGAAAAATCTTCAAAAAAAGAAATATATATATATATATATATATATATATATATATATATATATATATATATATATATATATATTTATATATATATATATATATATATATATATATATATATATATATATTGTCTTTTTGTCATGTTTTTCTCCATTCGATAATATCTACGGTCTTGATGCTGTCATTCAAAGAATGACACGGGACTTTAGATGTTGTTCGAATTTTTATAAATATATATATATATATATATATATATATATATATATATATATATATATATATATATATATATATATATATATAAATATATTTTAGGAGAAAGAGAAACTATGGTTTATTGTCATTTCAGGCAGCAACCCGCTTTTCAACGAAAGAACATAGCCATACTTTATCTTGTTTTTTCAAATCTCATGCTCTGATTCTATAAACAATCGCTTTCAATCTAATGAAAACTAATTGTTTTGAAAAATAACTCGTACTTTATTTTTGTAAATCATCTGAACTTAACTTTTGTTAAAATATCTATCTCTCAATCAACAACTTATGTCATTGATTGAGGGGTAGAATGATTTTTCAATTAAATCAAAAAGTGTATTTTTCAAACAATGGTACCAGACCTTGGTTACTTTTATGTTTTCAAAAGATAATTATGTATGTTTAATCAATGGAGTTTAAAGTCTCTAAATCCAATCCTTATCAGTTAAAACTCTTTCATTATCAAGTCACAATTTTCCTTGAATGCTTTCAAAATTAATTTAAATCTACAGAGATCACAAATCTCAAATGATTTGATAATTGTGATCGGGGGAGAATTTGTGATTTAAATTGGACTTAATCTGATAAGTCGGTAAATGGTTTTATAAGGATGTACAAGTTTTCCTCCCCGCATGTGACAAACGATTTCAAATTTTCCATGCACATGTTGAGGGGGAGCATCTATTTTATATCTCAAACCATTGTAACGTGATTGAATTGTCTCTAAGTGCAGGGCCCCTCTAATATGTGCAAAACTCTTTCAAACTTCGAGGCACATATTGAGGGGAGCAAACTTTTGAAAACCTCATCCTTCCTCAAAATGTTTTATCTACTCAAATTGATTGGGAAGTGATGATGATCATTTTAGAAAATGTTAATCAAAAGATTGGACCTTTCATTCTTTATCTAACGATTTCAAAGATCTCTTGCCTCCATGTGCTAAACAAATTCTAAATATTATGCATATGTTGAGGGGGAGCATTTCTATATTATCAAAACAATCAAGATACAAAATACTTTGATTCTATATCACAAGTATCTTGATTGATTTTTTAAATGGTTTTCAATTGGTTTCAATGGGAGATCAACAATACCAAAAAGACCGACCAACTTTACTTTATGTATGGTGTTATAAGGATGGTTAGGTTAGGAATTCGTTCCCACGATCCCGCCAGAGCCGGAGGGATCTACCCAGGGACAATCCACTAGATAGTGTAGAGTCCTTAGGTATGATGAAAAAAGGAGAAAAGTGAGATAAGGGAAGAGTGCGGACTGAGACTGAGCTGGTACTGGAATAAACCCAACAAGGTTCTAGTAATGAAGTCTCGGTAAGCACTGAAGGGGTTGAAGAATGAAAAAGAATTGAATGTGAAAAAGGGTGAAAAGAAATAGCCCTCCATTTATTCAACCTTAGGGCAGAAACCGGGTTCAATTCATATGCTACTGGTGGTTACCAAGGTAACATCGGTATTGAAGACAAGACGTCATGGACCCAGTGACGCACTGCACTACATCTTCCTAAACCACTCAAGTTCCTCTTAAAAGGGCTTGTTTCATTCTCACGGGGAACCTACATAATCTATCGACTTTCTCTTAGAGATTGTTGATATTGAAGAAGGAGACCCTCTCCCTAGTCTCCGACACAGGATCCAAATATGCACAATTGAGTCTAGAGCCACTAGATCATCTTATAAATCTCATTAGGACACTTTCAATGAAGACTCTCTGTTTCACACAATGTGGAAAGAGAGATTACATCTTATGAGTCCTACGCATTATCCTTGAGGTATTTCCAGAACATCTAAGTGATATGCTTACATATTCACAATGAAGATGGTGTTGGGTCTATTATAGATTTGATAATACAAAATAAGAAGAATGAAACATCAAGGACTTAAAGTGACAAGAAGGGAAACTACAAAAAGATGGAGGATTTGGAAGATTCTAGAAGATATGCTTAAAAGAATATTTAGTTTCCTAATTGTATTGTTTCCTAATTTTATTATGATTCCTCTTGTAAACCCTAGATGTCTCTAGTATATAAAGAGACATAGGGTCATTAGTTTTAGCACGTACGTACAAGATGTAGACGTCTAAAGGTGTATGTGTGTGGGAACCTAGGCGTAGGGATTTGGGAAAACGTCTAGGGTTTAGTGGTTTAGTTAGTTAGTGTTAGATCAAGTTTTTGATCTTTATTATTGTTTAGTTAGTTTATGATAATGAAAAACCTTGTTCATTATAACGTTAATTCTTATTGAATATTCCGCTTTCTTTATTATGTGTTCCTAGATATAATATTAGACATCGTCTAAGAGCTTACAACGATCTTCACATGTGGTATCAGAGCCTGGGGCTCGTGATATCTAGGATTACAAGGTTTTATGTGTCGAAGAATGATGAAAAAGACGAAAAATTCGGATCTTAAAATTTTCGTATGTTTATACAGCACTGTTTTGAAACGGCGATAACTTTTTCGTTAACCGTTGGATCAGGACGAAATTTTAGGTGGACATTCTCTATATACTAATCTAACTTTCCACTGAAGGGATCTTCGATCTGAGCTTTTATGTAAAATATATGAGGTGTCGAAGTTGGTTGCTGAAGGATTTTTTCAAAGTACTGCTTCTACACTTGAAAGTACTGCTGCTCGTATAACGTGTGTTACTATTATTATCGACATGGTTTTGGATTTATGGATGGTTGGACAAGGTATTACGAGGATATTTGAAGTTTGTACATGCTGCCTACTCGTTCTTGTTGATGATTCACATGCTTTTGTAGTATGCTATACGAGGGTTCCAAAAAAGTGGCTGTTGATCATTAGTTTATCATGATTGGTTATTAAGTCTTTCAAACCTCGTACTCACTGATGTTATTATCAAACGTGTTTGGTGTCACGTGCATGGATTTCGTTTTTACGTCTTATTATTGATTGGTTAAATCAATAATAGTGGGTCGGTGATCATTCCTTCGCTTTGTTATACCGTAATATTTGTTTTGAAGGAAATATTTTGCATGCAATTATGTTATATGAGGAAGAGTTGTGGTAATTGTAATCACATGGGTCGGTGGTTATTTTAGTATTGAAGTCATGCATAAGAAGTTATTGTGTTCGTTAATTGATGAATGACTACGAGTTTGTGAAGACAAGGTTATTGAAAGTACTGCTTCAACTCGAAAGTACTGCTCTTCATGTTCGTTAAAGTACTGCAACTGCTCATGCAAAGTACTGCTACTCATATTTTTGAAAGTACTGCTCATTGTTTTTCAAAGTACTGTTTATGAAAGTACTGCTCCTTCTAAAAGTACTGTTATTGAAAGTACTGCTTTTCATATGGATCTCAATTTAAGGGGAAGTCGAGCATAATATTTGGACGACACACACACAGGTTATTGTTCACACACACAAGGAGTTTGGTTATTTATTCTTAAAAGGATTTAAAAAGGCTCGTTATGGAGATTTATTGAAGAATTGATTACGAAGAGGATTATTTATCACTTATTTGAAGGTGAAGTGGAATTGCTTGATTTGTGTTCTTATCATCTAGCTTGTTGAATCTAGCAATGTGTGATTTTTCTTATGATGCTCTATGCACACATTGACTATTACTTGAAGGAGTTACATTGTAGTGCTCAGTGTCTCATACTAGTTGAGGATTCTTGTCAAGGGATTGCGGTCTACTTATATTTTCTGATTCGTATAAGTATGGAGTTCCGTGGATAGTACAAGATTTAAGACACAAGTTTGGGAAATTCTACTTCTTCATCAAATTCGTTATATTTGCTTTTCTTCACAAAGTGATCATTACAAGGAGCTTACAGATTTTGAAGAATCATTGATATACATGCATCACTCAAGGGGAAGTGTTTGATTTTTACTACTGTTGATCATTATTACTACTGCTAGTTGGAGTTTTCTACTGTTTTGGATCCATTTTTCTTATGATGCGTAATGGTGGGCGATTTGAAGCATTGGAAGTCTTAGATTGGAAGTATGATATTGGTTCGTGGTGGTCAAGATCATTATTTGCATACGTTCCCTATTTAGATAATAACAAAAAGGGGAAGAGATGTTTGAGTGACATGTTTAAGTCAAGGGGAAGATTGTTTCATTCATGGTGAGATTTATTTATCTCAACTTCTGCTACTTCGTCTAGGGAAGTTCGTACAAGAATCGTGTTTGTTTTGTCATCATCAAATAGGGGAAGATTGTTGGGTCTATTATAGATTTGATAATACAAAACAAGAAGAATGAAACATCAAGGACTTAAAGTGACAAGAAGGGAAACTACAAAAAGATGGAGGATTTGGAAGATTCTATAAGATATGCTTAAAAGAATATTTAGTTTCCTAATTGTATTGTTTCCTAATTTTATTATGATTCCTCTTGTAAACCCTAGATGTCTCTAGTATATAAAGAGACATAGGGTCATTAGTTTTAGCACGTACGTACAAGATGTAGACGTCTAAAGGTGTGTGTGTGTGGGAACCTAGGCGTAGGGATTTGGGAAAACGCCTAGGGTTTAGTGGTTTAGTTAGTTAGTGTTAGATCAAGTCTTTGATCTTTATTATTGTTTAGTTAGTTTATGATAATGAAAAACCTTGTTCATTATAACGTTAATTCTTATTGAATATTCCGCTTTCGTTATTATGTGTTCCTAGATATAATATTAGACCTCGTCTAAGAGCTTACAACGATCTTCACAGATGGAAAGCCTTCTGGAGCCAACATCAAACAAGCTCCTGGTAGGTGGCATGTGAGATCTATCCAATAGATTAACCATGTGACAACTGGACAGAAACAATGGAGCGATTCAATCTTATGAATCAATCCTGGTTCAGGTTATGGATTGACGGATACCTTTGAAAAACCAGTCGTTGTGCTTAAAAAACTCTTTTCTTTAGCGCATCGACTGAGTACGTATTTCTCAAAATAAAAGGTATTTATGATTGATAATTGATTTTCATTAAAACCTTCGTTGTATTACAAAAACAATTTCTATTTGAGCAATACACGATTGTTTTTCAAATCTCTTTTCATCAATCAGTGAATCTCATTTCGCTGGTTCACTCACTCCGTATTGTCTTCTTTGAGACGTTCCGGTTTGAGAACAGCTAGAGCAGCTGCGAAATCCTGTCAAGGAAATTCTTCGGAATTATACCTGATCATAGGCAGTACTTGTACTGATCAACAGGGAACCGTGGGCCGTGTACCTCAATTCATCGAAAGTGATCAAAGACACTTTCGTGGGCTTTGTTGCTAACTGTCTCATGCAGGTAAACCCTGACGTTTGCAGCTGATCAGAATGAAGCGGTCAATCCATAGCCGCATGCTCACACAACACATTCATATCTAAATAAATCATGATTAGTGCATCAATGACTCTGATATTATCACTCCATGCTTCTGCTACGCTGTTGCCAATATCATGAATCAACGAAAGCATCCGCTACTCTGATTAAAAGAAATCATGATCCAGAATGTGAGCATGTCAGTCCAAAAGTCACACCATCACATAATACCAACACCACAAAGGATGAGTCAGAGATTAATGTGGCTGATGATCTCAAAGCTAGCTCAAAACTCAGTATCACGTGGATCAGTTAAAGACCTCCACTCAGATTATCCAAACATGAAAAAAAGAAGAATCAAAAACTACGAGCTACAGAACAAGAATCCAAGAACAATATCAATGTGATATCTGTTTGTTTTCTATGTAATTCAATGTGTGTTTGAGGTGGCCTCCCTTAGGGGGAGATTGTTAGGAATTGGAAAATCCAGTAGTTAAAGCTTCGGTCACCTTAAGTATATGTAATCGTTAGAAAGCTCATAGTCGTAGTTATTTATTGTTAAGTAGCATTTAGTTAAGTAACACCATGGAGGACGGACGGGTCTTTACCCACTATATGCCTGATCCACAGCCCGTCAGGTGGCGTTTTATGTAAGTACTATAAATACTCTCTACCTCCCAAGGTAGAGAGTTGGAGCTCATAATAAGATTTTTCTTTCTCTCACTAAAGTTCCCTAAACCTCTAACTTTCTCTCTCTAGAACTCATCTTGTACGCCTACTTTGGTTATGGCTTGATGTGTATGTGAAATCCAATATGTTACAGCAACGTTGTGAAGGCTTCTCCGCCAAGTGAAGGAGTTTGTTGACATAGTGCTTGAACTCTCGAGTAGGTGACTCGGGGAGTAAAGTAGGGCAAGGAAGGTGTCCTTGTAGCTGAACCACTATACATCGGTTGTGTCTTTTCTTTCCCTTCGCTTTACTTTATTTACTTGTTTTATCATTAGATCTATACTTTCTCTACATCCATAAGATCTCACATATTAACGAATCTAAAGTTTTTGAAACTAACGTAAAATCGGCAAAACTATTTAACCCCCCCCCCCCTTCTAGTTTTCCACAATTGGCATCAAGAGCTAAGTTTATAAAAGTTTTAAAGTAAAATTGTATTTTAAAAACTTTTCGATCACTATGGGTTCTGAAAATTATAAGGAAAGGAAATCTATGCAACGACCACCACTACTTGAAACTAATGGTTTTATATATTGGAAAAATAGATTCGAAACATATGTGAAATCTAAAGATATTGATCTTTGGTACATTATTGTTGAAGGAGATTTTGAGGCTACCTCAAAAGATGATAAAGGAAATTTAGTTAACATACCTCATGATAAACTAAGTGATGATTTAAAGAAAAAGCTTTCTAAAAATAGTGAAGCAAAAATGGTTTTATATAATGCTTTACCGAAAAAGGAATTCGAAAGAATTTCTATGCTTAAAACCTCTAAAGAAATTTGGAATTCTTTAGTTGTAACTCATCAAGGCAACGAACAAGTTAAAAATAATAAAATTGATTTATTTGTTCAACAATATGAACAATTTTCAATATCGGATGAGGAAACTATAGATCATTCATTTGCTAACTTTAATACTATTATTACATCTTTACAAGCACTCGATGAATCTTGTTCTAGCCGTAATCATGTTAGGAGATATCTAAGGGCACTTCCATCAAAGTGGAGATCCAAGGTGACGGCGATCGAAGAGTCAAAAGATTTAAGAATCCTCACCCTCGATGAACTTATAGGCAACCTAAAAGTCTACGAGCTTGTCCTTGCTAAAGACTCCGAAGCCTCAAAGGTGAAAGAGAAACACAAATCTCTTGCCCTCAAAGCCAAAAAGGCTTCAAGCAATGATGAGAACTTCTCCTCGAGTAGTGAAGACGAGGAGTACGCTATGGCGGTAAGGGACTTTAAAAAGTTCTTTAGAAGAAAGGGAAGATACGTCAAACAACCGTATGACGATAAGAAAGGCTTTCGGAAAAGCAAAGAGGACGAGAAGCCAAAGGATGATCGTACTTGCTTTAAATGTGGGGACCCAAACCACTTTATTAGTAAGTGTCCCAAACGGGATGATCAAAAGGCGTTCGTGAGCGGCACGTGGGGAATGAGCGACGAGGAGGACGAAGAAATTTGTCTCATGGCAAATGACGAGGTATGTCACGAATACTATAGTAGTTCATCACTTGATGACGACTCATTGCATAATGAATATGACAAACTATGCAACATTAGCTTAAAACTAATTAACAAAAATAAGCTTTTAAAGAGTCAAAACCAACATTTAGATAAAGAAGTCATAGAATTAAAAGAAAAACTAAAACGTTTAGAAAAGGGTAAAATAGCAAGTGGTGAATGTGAACTTTGTGTTCAACTTCAAACACTAGTTGATCATCTAGATTCTAAAATTTCTAGAATGAGTACGAATACTTTAGATACAATACTAGATGGTGTTAAAACCGGTAACAACCAAAAAGGTTTAGGTATTCAACAACTTGATCCATCAACTAGTGAAAGTAAAGAAACAAAATTTGTTAAGGCACTAGAAAAACCAGCCACTGTTGTGGCGGATCCCACGGATCCCCCAAAAAGGGAACCGGCTAGTGTATAGACAGGGATCCGTGGATCTGCTGTAGCAAACAGTGGTAATAACGTAGCTTCTTCATCTAGAACTGAGTTTGTTATCGTTAATAGGAAGAAACCAACTCATGTCACCACTAGACAACCACCTCCAAAATATAATCCTACTTTTGCAAGAAACAAATCACCATCTTTTTCAAAACATAATCCATCTAGGAAACCTAATAACGTTTATCCAAGAAGTAACCATCAAATGGGATGGAACCCAAATATGCAAAACGGTTTTCCTTTTCAAAACTTTGCTCCATAGAATGCATATTCATCTTATCCATACATGTCTAACCTGAATGGGATGTTTAACACTAATGGACCCATGAACAAATGGGGACCAAACTTTTGAGTTTATTATTGTCTTAGGTATGCTTAAAGGTCGACCTAGACCCGGATGAATGGTTCAAGGATAGCGGGTGCACGAGGCACATGACCGGCAATAGGGATCTATTCTCCACATATGAATCCTTCAATGGAGGTAATGTGGTGTTTGGAAATAGAAAAAGTAGAATCATCGGTAAAGGTATGATTTCTAACAAATCTCTAACCATTAACAATGTGTGTCATGTAGAAAACTTAAACTTTAATCTCTTAAGTATAGGACAAATATGTGATAAAAAGTGCAATGTGCTTTTTACCGAAACCGGTAGTAAGATATTAAAAAATGGCATAACCATAGGAAAAAGGATTAGGAAACATGGAGTCTATGTCATTAAAATCCGTAATGAACCTAAAGACAAACTATGTCTTACCACTATGGATGATACTTCGACCTTTTGGCATCGAAGATTGGGTCACGCCAACATGCGACTTCTTCAATCGCTATCATCCAAAGATCTAGTAAGAGATCTACCTAAGTTAAAATATGAACATCACTTTTGTGATGCTTGTAATGTAGGAAAACAAGCTCATTCTAGTCATAAAGCTAAAAACATGGTGTCTACAACTAGGTGTCTAGAATTACTACATATGGATTTATTTGGTCCATCCGCTATCCAAAGTTATGGAGGCAACTATTACACTTTGGTCATAGTGGATGACTACTCTAGGTATACATGGACAAATATTTTAAAGAACAAAACGGAAACCTTTAATTATTTTGAAATATAAAGCAAAAAGATCCAAAGACAACTAGGAAGTCCTATAGTGTCCATTAGGACGGATCATGATAGGGAATTCGATAATGAAGTGCAATTTGGAGCCTTTTGTGACGCTAATGGTATTACTCACAACTTCTCGGCTCCACGCACTCCACAATCGAACGGGGTGGTAGAAAGAAAGAATAGAACCCTACAAGAAATGAGTCGAACCATGCTTAATGAACAATCCATACCTCAAAAGTTTTGGTGTAATGCCGTTGATACTTCAACGTACATACTCAATCGAGTCTTAATTAGACCAATCTTAGGTAAAACTCCATATGAGTTACTCCGAGGCAAAAATCCTACGTTAAATCACTTTAGAGTCTTTGGAAGCAAATGTTTTATTCTTAACACTAAAGATTACCTTACAAACTTTGATCCTAAATCAACCGAAGGTATCTTTCTGGGTTACTCGCCAAATAGAAAAGCTTACGTCATATTAAACAAAGAAACAATGAAGGTAGAAGAGTCATTAAATATAAAATTTGATGAAAGTCCACCCAAACCCTCTCCACCTCTTGTCGATGACGAGATCATAGAAAGTGAAGCTATAGTAATAAAGAAAAATATAAATGAAGAAGAAGAATCTTTAAATGATGAAATCATAAACCTTAAAGAGTACAAAGATCACCCCGTAGATAAAGTCATAGGAAAGATAAACGAACGAACATTAAGGTCTCAAGTTCAAAATCAAAGTAGCTTGTTGTGTTTCATTTCAACCATAGAACCTAAGAATACACAAGAATCCATAAAAGATGAGAGTTGGGTAATGGCTATGCAAGAAGAACTAAATCAATTCGTTTCTAATGATGTTTGGACGCTTGTCCCTCCACCTAGAAATCAAACCATAATAGGAACCAAATGGGTTTATCAAAACAAATTAGATGCAAACGGAGTAGTGTCTAGGAACAAGGCTAGACTCGTTGCACAAAGGTATAACCAACAAGAAGGAATAGACTTTGATGAGACCTATGCCCCCGTGGCTAGATTAGAGTCTATAAGAATACTTCTTGCGTATGCTTGTGCTAATGATCTAAAGCTTTATCAAATGGATGTCAAAAGCGCTTTTCTAAATGGTTTCATTAATGAAGAAGTATGTGTAGCTCAATCTCCGGGCTTCATCGATTTTGAAAAACCCAAACATGTGTATAAATTAAAGAAAGCCCTTTACGGTCTTAAACAAGCTCCAAAAGCTTGGTATGATAGACTCAAGTCATTTTTAATTAAACATAACTATACCATGGGGTTAGTTGACAACACACTTTTTACTAAGAAAAGAGAGTCACATATAATCATAGTGCAAATATATGTAGATGATATTATATTCGGATCCACTTGTCAAGACATGTGTGATGATTTCTCTAAAATCATGCATGACGAGTTCGAGATGAGTATGATGGCAGAACTTAGTTTCTTTCTTGGTCGACAAATTAAACAAGTAGAAGATGGTATCTTCTTTAATCAATCTAAATACATAAAGGAGATGTTAAAGAAATTTGGTCTAGAAGAGTCGAAACCAATTAGGACACCAATGTCATCCAACACCAAACTCACAAAAGATGAAGACGGCGAATCCGTAGATAATACTAAATATCGTGGCATGATAGGTAGTCTTCTCTACCTCACGGAAAGTAGGCCGGATATCATGTTTAGTGTTTGCTTATGTGCTAGATTTCAAGAAGACCCTAAAACATCACACCTAGAAGCCGTAAAAAGGATATTTAGATACATTAAGGGCACAACACAATTAGGATTATGGTATCCTAAGCGCACGGGAGTAGAAACAATTGTATATGCAGATTCTGACCATGCAGGTGATTACGTTGATAGAAAAAGTACAAGTGGGGTATGTACTTTCATGGGATGTTGTTTAACGTCTTGGTTTTCTAAGAAGCAAACGGCACTAGCAATATCAACAACCGAAGCCGAGTACGTCTCCGCCGACAAAGCATGCCAACAAGCACTATGGATGAAACAAGCGTTAGTCGACTACGACATTCATCTAAGCGACATAGCCATCCCATGTGACAACAAAGGTGCCATCGACTTAAGCAAGAATCCGGTACTGCATTCTTGTACAAAGCATATAGAGATCTGTCATCACTTCTTAAGAGACAATGTTCAAAAGGGGAACATCCCTATTGAGAAGGTAGCATCCGAAGACAACATAGCCGACGTCCTCACCAAACCGTTGAAGCGGGAACAATTCAACCTACTTCGTCTTGTTCTTGGTCTAATGGAACAAATGTCGTAACTTATTTGACTCTACAAGGTATGTAAACACTAGCCTTCTTCTTTCTGAGTCTAGGATTTCTATTTCACACACAACTCACAAACAATACGGGAATTTTCAAAACCCAAGATAAGTTTTCCACTTATAGCTTTCTAATTTTTTTTCCCAAACACATACACATTTTCAAAGAAAACCTCTTCTCAAAATGTTTTCTAAAAGGATGATACCTTCCCGTATCAATTTCACAAAATCAATTTCTCACGTCTAGGAAAAATTGCTTTTTCATTATTAATACAAAGTAAAAACCCGTTTTCATTGCATCTCATGTCTTTTGAATGCTAAAGGGGACACATAACTAATATGTGTTTTCAGGTACATTCATTTAAGCAACAATGAATTAGGAGCATTGATAACACTAAATTATGTACTTATGTACTAAATATGTGTTTTCGGGTTATCTCAATAGGATGCTTTTCTACTAGTTTATTTTTTTTCTTTAGGGGTCGAGATAACCGCAACTCCAAATAGTTTGCATATAGGCACACACCAGGCAAAAATGTTTCCAAAAGGAAAAATTTGTGCTGCCTGAGTCACCAGACCCACGGATCCCAGCCTTCATGCTGGACGGATCCCTCAAGGGAAGGATCCGTGGGATCCGTGAGACAGAAGTTGTTTTTACCTTCTATTTTTCTCACTTTGGATGAAAAATCCACATTTTTTTTTTGGAGTATGCTCTTTAATGCTTGTGTTCTCATGATCACATGCCTTAAATTCATATCTAATCATTAGATTTTAATCCACATTTTTGGTCAAGCATTCATTACAATGCTTTGTTTTTCTATATATATAACTCCCAAAATGCTTGCATAATTGATGAGTGTCTAAATACTCATCATTTTAGTACCATTTAGAATGCCAAAAACATTTGAAAACACTCAGAAATATATCAAAATGATAAAAATATCACAAATAAGTGTTTTATGTGTTTTAAATGCAAAAACATCAAAATCTGGTGAAAAATGTATTAAGTTTGCATGATTGGCAGTTTTAGTCCCCCAAGTTTCAAAAGTTATCAAAAACAGTCCCTGGTAAATCAAAATAAAGAAAAATATCATTTAAAGTCCCTAGGGATTCATGAGTTGTCAAAATTGGTCCTTGAGATTTAAAATTGCAAAATTACAACTTAGGTCCCTAAACTTTGAAAATTGTCATAAATGGTCCTTGGATTTATTAAAAATGGAATTTTATGCATAATGGTCCTTGTACTATTCATAAATGACAAGTTTGGTCCTTGTAATATCTTTGGGTTGTTGGCAGGTTCAGCCCCTCAAAAACAGAAAATTACAACTTTGGTCCTTGTATTATTAAACAAACCATTAGGACCTATTTTGTATTTTGATCCCTTGTCAAACCCAATAGACCCCTGCCAATTAACCTTGACCCCCCCATTTTGACCCCTTCCCTTATTATAAGCTTCGGTCAAAAATAGTCAAACCCGCCAAACTGCTTCCACTGTTCATCTCCTTCCTCCACGCCTGTTATACCAAAACCAGGTGGTTTTTCTTCCACCTTATCACCCCCCAGCTGTCTAAAAACACTCATCACCATCCTTTCCACCTCACATCTCAGCCCACAACCAATAAATGCTTCCCCACCATGAAACTTCTACTATTACACTCACAACCCCTGTTTTTGCTTCCACATCACACCAAATCCAGTAAAACTTCACCTTTTGTGTCCCCTACACCTCCACAATATACCAAAGTTCTTTAATTGCTCTAAAACTGTCTCAAGCAACCGTGTACACTTTTGGCGCCAAATTTCATTTAAATGGTTGAGATGCGTTTGACTGAATCAATGGCCAAGATTGTTGATGGGAAATGATCAGAAGCATGTGGAGAGTCCAAAAAGTCTATAAAGAAAGCAGTAGAAGCAGAGGAGAAGATATCTAGAATAATTGTAATTTAGCTTATGTCGTTTTAATTAAATTTAAAATTCCAGTGTATGTTTAAGCTTTTAAGCTCTGTATTTCAAGTTACTAGTGTGTAATAAAACTTTTGTTAACATCAATTTCAGTTTTAAGTTCAATATTCAGTTTATGCAATTTTCCTAGTTCAAATTTTCAAAATCTGTCAATGTTATTGTTAGTTTTTATTAAGGACTGATAAGCCCACATAAGCTCCTAGATAGCTTATTAAAGCTATTAGAAACTTTTAAAATCAGTTTATAAGCAAAAAGAGAAAATCACCAAAAATACAAATAAATTAGTAAAAAATAAAAAAGACCATGGAAATGGAGTTCAAAGCTGGAGCAGGGTTGATAAAGGATTGCCCTTGGGTTTAGTGCTTATTGGGAAGCTTTAGGTTGTGTTTGTGTGCCTCAGTTCTCAGTCTTGTGCTTGGATCCAATTTGTTAGCCTTTTAATACATTTTGGCATTTCACTGTTTGGGTTGCTCATTAGCTTAGAAATCTTTTTGTTCATGTTTATTAGTCATATTTAAGTATAATTAAGCCTTTAAACCAGTTACTTGTTTTCTTTAATTTGTAGTTATTAAGAATCTCATTTTAACAGTCATAATAGCATCATCATCATTCTTGAGTTGTATGTTGTTATTGCTGCTGTTTAGTGTTTATTTAGTCTTATTAAATGTTAATATAAGGACTGTAATCAATAGCATGGTCTTAATCTCTGTTTTGTTTTGAAAATCACCAAATCAGTTTAGTTAAGGACTGTTTGGATTTGCTAGTTCAACTGTGTTATAAGTTGTTTAAACCCTTTGTTCTTGCTTGTTATTTGTCAAACTAAGTCTAAATAACTCAGTACAACAATAAAACTCAGTCCTTATTTGGTAAATGTCAAAAGCACCTTTAATCCAATCTTACTTATTAACTGTTGGATTTTAAAGTTCTATGATCATGGTTTTGTGTTCATAAGTTGTTATTATTGATCAAGTCAGTCTTAATCCACCATATTACATCATATTTAGTTTATAGAATCAATCAAAAGTTCATTTAAGTCAACTTTCAGTTTAATTAAAAAAGTCAAAATAGTGCCATGTGCACAGTTTTATGGTCATTTTCACAAGCTCTTAAAAAGCTAATCATTGAACCATAGCTTGTGAATTTTAGTTTTTTTAGAAGCTCACCTAGCTGTCTCAAGGTCCCAAGCTTAATTTTCCACTTTGTAGCTTATTTGATTAGGCTGCACTTAGCTTTTAGTTCTGTCTATTTTACTCAGTACACTGAGCCATCACTCAGTGGTTTTTCAGTTTTTTCTCAAGCTCTTCATAAGCTCTCTAGTGGATCCCACAGTGAGAGTTTTAGCTTTTTAGAAAGCTGAGTTGGTTAACTTGTTAGTCCCAGTGTTTGTTTTAATTTTCTAGCTTATCTAAGTGCTTAAATATTAGCTTAAAGGTGCCTAGAAAAACAAAAAGTGTCCTGTGTAACAGTTAAGCTAGTGCTTATGTTGGCTTATTCAGTGCTTATTTCTTAGTTATTTAGCTTTTTCAGTTGTCAAAATAGCTTATTACAAGTTTCTCAGCTTATTTCCAGTTTTCCTTTGCTTATTTCTTAGCTTATAAGCAATTTTGGCTTAAACTTGTGCTTATTTCCAATTTTTGCCCACTGTTAAGTTAAATAAGCTTATTCAGAGCTTATTAGTGATTTTCATAAAAAGTTATAGTTTTGAAAATTGCTTATTATCATTAGCTTAAGCAGTTTGTAAAGAAAAAATCAAAAAAATAAAAAGTTTTCAAAAAGCCATTGCTGGGATTCGAACCCTGGCCACCCAGCTCACCACACACACACCATACCAACTGCCCTTGGTTCTTTGACTGGTTATGGTTTGCACGTTTTAATACTTAACCCTTCTTTCCATTTTTAGCTTATACGAGCTTTTTAGCTTATTTCTAGCTTATTTAAATAAGTTGTCTCACCTTTTGTAATTTTCTTAGCTTTGTATTAGTATAAAGTATTTTATAAAAAAGTTTCAGATTTTTCTAAATAGTTTTAGTATTTTTAATCATTTATTTAGTTTAAAATAGTATTTAATTCATAATAAAAAATATAAAAGTCAAAAAAACATAATTCTTTTTTCTAAAATTTTCTTTTGTCATATAGGAAGTAAGAAAATTGTTTTTACATTTGTAGGACTTTTATTTCACAAATTTTACGTTTTTCCTTGCGCACTCGCGTAATTTTTATACATAACGCACGTTTTCATTTTAAGTCACGTTTTTAGATAATTTAAGTTTACGTTTTAGTTAAAATAGTTTATTTAAGTTATTTTGTTTTATAAATCACAAAAACATCACTTTAAATATAGTGATAGCGTTTATTTAATATATTTTAGCTTTTTAATTTTCTTTAATTTGCATTTAAGCCCCTGTAATTTACAAAACTTTTTCTTTAGGTATAAATATTCCAAAATCCTTACTAATCACTATCCTTAGTGATTATTCGACATCTGAAGTTGTTTAACACCATTCATCCTCCGTGGGACTTAACGACCCAGGAATCCACTATATTCCTCTGATCTTAATTGCATTTGGTTCTAGACTGTTTGGATTTTTATTACGGTTGACCATTCACAAGTGGTTAGCTTGTGTGATAAAACTTGACTGTCTGGGAGCCAACCAATAATCCATCTCATCCTCACAAACACAATACACCATGTCATCCACAAACCCTTTAGATGAATCACATAGTACAAACAATCATCTCCATGAAATTCAAACCTTTGTACTTCCACCTTCCAAAATACCAAAATCAAACTCTAGGATATCAGCACAGATTAGTTTCCAACCTTGTTACTTAGCAAAACCATCATCTAATAGCTCATCACAATCAAATAACTCACCACAAAATGCTTCCATCATAGCACCTCCCTCATCACCAACAAGTACACCAACTTCATCACCACCGAAAGTCACTCTTTTGGAACTCCTTAAGACTCCAACAAGATCTAAACAACATCAACAAAAAGAAATAGTCTTTTCAACACCCCCACATCTCCAAATACTATTTTTCAAGATCTTGAAACATCACCACCATTAGCTCCCATCACATTACAAGAACATCTAGGTTCTTTTCCACCACCACTTACAAACATTCCGGATGTTGATCCATATTTTCCTATTTTTCCACCGCATCTTCCGCATAACTCAAATCAAAACAACCCGGAAAACTTCCGCACTCATTACCCACATCACCTACATTGTGAACATTGCCAATCCACTAGGGAAATCGCATTAGAAGTTAGGGAAGAAATGCGATTCATACTCAACCTCATACTTGATCGCATCAACACCATCACTCATCAAAACCTCCATCCATAAACCTTATGCAAGAATGGACTGAATCATTACTACTATTCTCTATTTTTAGTACTTTTTCACTTGAGTCATTTTCAAGAACAAGTCTTGTTCTTATTTTTACATGCTTGTAGGTGGCATAAATACCTTTATAATTTGTTGTTTTTCTTACAAGGCCTCGTTTACATACCTTGGCTCCCAATCTTGATTCTCGTCAATCACAAGATTATATAAGCATGTTACTAACCTTTCTTTTTGTAGGATTTTTTTTTCACTTGAAGCCCCAAACTAGGGGGAGCTACCGTCAAGGGGGAGTTAACGATACGTGAACTAATTTTCCACACTTTTATGTTTATTTCTTCCAAGGGTTAACTTTTTGTTTCGACAAAAAGGGGGAGAAGAAGTAAAACTTAGGACATCTATTCTTAAGTTTTACTCATCATAACATTATGTTTTGTCATCAACAAAAAGGGGGAGATTGTTAATACAAATAAACCGTAAAAACGTTTATTAATATTTAGCGATCTCTTTGTGTTTTGTTGATAACAAATATAATGTTATCTTAAGTATAATTATAATGATACATGTTATTTTTGTAAAGCATTTACATATAGCAATTTAAATACAAAAATATTGTAATTAAGCATTTGTTGTAATAGTTTATTAGGATGGGTAAAAACCATAACCCATGGACCATAACCCATGGATCATAACCCATACCCAAGTTGGCTAGATACAATGTATACTTAGATACATTGAATCTAAAGAAAAACCATGGACCAACCCATAACCCATGACCCATAACCAAAAAACCCATGGGCAAAGAGGAGCGTCCCACGGATCCCTAGGATTACACTAGACGGATCCCAAGTGGGAGGGATCCGTGGGATCCGTGGAACAGAGGAGAAATTTGCCTATAAATAGAGAGCTATTTCTTCATTCTAACTCACCCCTCTTCTTACTAAATCTCTCAAACACTCTCATTCTCTTCTAACATATAGATCACTTGATCTAGAGAGTTGTTCTTCTTTCTTTCTATTGTGATCCTCATATAGGTCCTTCTCTAAGGCGAGATCACGAGCATTCTACAAGTCATCCAAGCAAGGGGTCCTTGATTGATTTGTCACTCCGCAAGATTTCTGTAGCAAAGATCTTGTATTTGATATTTCACATATTTGTTGTGTAATAGTCGTGTTGGTTTGGTCCACCGTGCTACGGACTCGGTATTTAGCTTTGTACCGGAAAAAGTGTAAGCAACATTGTGAAGGCTTCTCCGCCAAGTGAAGGAGTTTGTTGACATAGTGCTTGAACTCTCGAGTAGGTGACTCGGGGAGTGGAGTAGGGCAAGGAAGGTGTCCTTGTAGCCGAACCACTATACATCGGTTGTGTCTTTTCTTTCCCTTCGCTTTACTTTATTTACTTGCTTTTTCATTAGATCTATACTTTCTCTACATCCATAAGATCTCACATATTAACGAATCTAAAGTTTTTGAAACTAACGTAAAATCGGCAAAACTATTCAACCCCTCCCCCTTCTAGTTTTCCACAGTCTCTAAGTTTAGAATGCAATTAATGTATATTAGGATTTAATTATGCGAATGACTAAATTAGTAAGATGCAAAAACTTAAATAGTTCGATTTATTTTAAGGATTTTGTTAACCACAACTCATGGGATTGTGTTTAAACATATCTTAATTAAAAATTTTGCATTAAATGAACTAGTATATTCTATGATTATACATATTTTTTTCATTTTAAACATGAAATGTGAAGTTAAATATGAAATATTTAGTGTTTATTTAATGCAAAAATTTTAATTAATGTATGTTTAAATATAATCCTATGGGTTGTGGTTTAAATAAACATCGTAAACACGTCATAGTAGTTATAGACAACTTAACACAATCCAAAACACTACATTAAGTGATTAAATCATAGTTGTTAAGATCACGATCTAGCTCTTAAGATCGTATGAGCTTACGATTTTATTAAGAGAAAACGAGTCAATCATCTATAGGATCTTTCATGACGTAGTGTTAGTTCACCATAAGTTAACACAAGCAATAATATGTAAGAAATAAAGGTAAGAGAGATTGGATGAACACTAAACATAAACACACATATAGAATGATAAACTTTAGGTGTAGGATATAAGTGAAAGTGAACAACCAACCTTCAAAGGAAGGTTTACATGTCTTTATATAGGGAAGGGAGCTAGGGCAACATGTCTAGTCCCTTCCTTCCTTATTGGGCTTGGGCCAAGGCCTATGGGCTTTCTACATAAGCCTTGCCATCAATAACTAACATAAAAGCCTAGCAACCTATTACATATTAAATACTAACACTTAAAATATAAGTTAGGAGTGATTTCAACAATCTCTCCCTAAGTGTTGGTAATTAATAAATGACTCCAGCAATCTTAGAAAAGTTGTTGGTGTTGATGTAATAGTTGCCTTGATGTCTTCTGACATTCCTCTTTCTTGTGAGAAGTAGTGCCTTGATTCCAACAATCTCCCCAGTGTGAGGATCTTGTTTCTTTTAAAGTTTTCTGCTTTGACGTCTTCGTAATCTTTGTTCATTGTTCTGGTGTGGATATAGTGATGTAATGTTGTTGTTGTCTGCATCAGGTCCGCTTCATTGCTCAGGTGTCTCCACGTCTTTCTCCAACATGCTCACACACTCTTTGACGTTGGATTTCAGTACTGATGTAGTTCACTTAGTCTTTAAACTTTGCAGATTCTTTGGCTTTAGTAGAAGAATCATTCTGACTTTTGTGTTGCCTTTCGAGAGAACTTCAATTTGTGTTGTTGTTGGTATGAGCATGTGGAGAATCAGCACAATCATCTCCCAAGAGCATCCATAAGAAGAAAACATAAGAATGGGTTAGTGATAAACACCAATCGATCATTGTGGTCACTTCTTTGAGAATTGACCACTACGATTGTTCTTCTGATGAATGTCTTGATTCCATTCACCTTGGTCGGGCGAATCAGCCATCCGAATCCCATAAGGGACAGTTGGCATTACATTGAACAAGTTCGAGTAATGACCCACATCTTCAGGACTCGATTCTTGAAAGGAATCTCCTTAGCGGGATTTCCAGCACTTACAAGTTCGAACTTCGAGCATGTTAACAGCATAGTGTGAAAACACATCTCTAATTCTAGCAAAGGTTGTTCCTGAACTGGAGTCCCTCAAGTAGGATAACACGATGTACCGAAGTACACCTACAGTTCAGGTGAGTCGCTGAGGTACACCGAAGCATCACCCCATGACTGTAGACCGTTTGAGACAACACTAAGCGTAACCCACAAGGAGTTACCGAAGCGACCTGCTGTCAGGGCTGTTTGATGTTAACCCTGGAAGGAGTTTCCATTCAATCACTGAGGATCACAATTGTGAACCTCTCATAAATGTTCTCGACAGATTGCTATGATCTGTGAAGGACTTGATAATGCATCACTTGCGTCCTTAATGTTGAACGACAAGTGATGAAATGTCAAGTATTCCTAAGTAATCTTTTGATGAATCTCATGGCTCTAGACTCAATAGTGTGCTTTGGTTTTCCTGAGCGGAGACTAGAGAGAGGGTCTCCTTCTTCAATACCAGCAATCTCTAAGAGAAAGCCGATAGTTTACGTAGGGTTCCCTGTGAGAATAAAACAAGCTTCTGTTGAGAGAAACTTGAGTGGCTAAGAAGGTTTAGTGCATGCATCACTGGGTACATGACGACTTTAATCTTCAATACCGGTGTCATCTAGTGACAACCAGTAGCATATGTATTGAACCCGGTGTCTGCCCTAAGTTGAATAATTTGGAGGGCTATTTCTTTTCACCCTTTTCTTTACATTTCTTTTTAATTCTTCAACTCCTTCTTTCTCCGATTCTCATTTTCTCCTTTTTATTATCATACCTAAGGACTTCTAAATTCTAACTATTGGTAGTGTCCTTGGGTAGATCCCTCCGGCTCTGGCGGATCATAGGACGATTATTCCTAAGCTTAGTCACCTTATAACTCCATGACTATCCTATGTTGCCATAAAACCATTTTCTCAAAAATCTCTCAAAGTGTTTATGAGTGAAAACATTTTGTAACACTTCAAGAGTTTTGTATTTTCAGAAATACTCCCCCTCAACATGTGCTCAAGTGTTTTGACAGAAATCTGCACGGTGAGGGAAGAGCTCGCACTTTTGAATTGATCGACTCAAGATAGACAATTCCCCGCGAGACACGGTTACGTTACATAGTTAAAGAGTTGCATTGTCAGCTTTTAGGTGACAACTAGCTCTAATAACTACCTTGAAGGTGTGGACAAACCTTGAAAAGGTTGTCAAACCCGTCAAAGTTCATGTCTATCAAGAGTTTCTCGAAGAGGTACAATCTACTCGGATAAGTCTTGGAAGACAAATCTTTTCGATGTATGACAGTTCAGATCTCGTCAATTCATGGGTTAAGTCTTAACACACGAAGATTCCATCATATTTACAACATATTTGTATCACACAATTTTTTCTCCCCCTCAAAAATGGCATATATGCATTATTTTTGCTAAAATTCTTGATATCGAATATGACCATTTTGAGTTTTGTGGGAAGATTTCCACGAAAAACGGTTTGTGAATTAGGATTTTTAGCAAATACTCCCCCTCAACAAGTAATATTAACTTTTGAGGTTTTGAAAAACATAAGGGGAAGTACTTGTTCTTTTGATCAAAACTTTGAAAAATGAAAGTTTTGATAAGTTTTACTCAAAAAGTAAGAAGCTTTCGCTCCTTTTACAGGATTGTAGCACTGATGCGTACCACAGGGTCCTTTCATTACAAGTACGGGTTTTACACTGTTATGTGTGCACAAGCCATAGTCAATATATAAATCATATTATCCAAATATCAATCAAAGAAATCGTTTAAGGAGTACCAGTCAATCCTTCAATAAAGCCGGGAGTTCTCTCTTGACGTTGATAACCCGTCAGTGAGAAACTCTCTCTTCCACCCATGAAGCTCTCTAGCCTCCGCATCTGATCCCGATGAAATAGCCTCTCATTAATCCTTATGATTATCTTCCTGGCATCCCTCCTTTCCTTAGAATTCCAACGCTTCTTTGACCCAATTCCTTGCTGTATATCCTTCAACCGATATGCTAGCCCATCACGAACCAACTTCAACGTGTGATCGCAGAACTTGTGAAGCTCGTTGCACGCTATGAAACAGTTGTGGTGAAGTTCACTGCGGTAAACAACTCCAAACTTTGGTTTCTTCAGAATGGTGTACTAAGATAGTTGGTTGATGTCAGGGAAATGCAACAACGGTTTTGTGAGATTGACTTGTTTCTGGTATGATTCCACAACAAGTTGAAGATCTTCAACACGTTCTTGGATCACTCTGCTTCGAATGAATATCAACAAGGTTGTGATGAACTGAAGCTGGATGTTGGTGAAGAATTGTCTCATTCGACCTTGTACCTTAGCAAGATACATGTCTTTGATGTCGTTGAGCGACAATCTCAGAAAATCAGCCTCAGTGAAATCATATTCCTGTTCGTCTTGGCGTTTGACTGTGATTTTCTTCAGGAATGAGTAATCCCATTTAGTAGCCAGAGTGACATTCATTATAGCAACGATCCATTTATCACTAAACACTTCCTTGTTTGACTTCAGAACTTGGCAGCTTCTGTAGTACATACTTCTCATTGGCGGCCAATGGTGAATACCATATTGAGCATCGATGTCATAATCCACCACTTTGTTAATGAACATCCTGGTGGCTTCTTCTTCGATGGCTGCATTGTTGGAGAAGACTGTTGTTGGGATGTTGAAGGTTAGTGATGTAGCGTACTTCTTGCTGATGTCGCTACCGTGCTGAAGAAATTTTAGGTCGTTGTTGAAGAAGTATTGGTAAGGAATCCTTGGTTGCTCTGGACGACCAATGGTTGGCAACGGTTTGGTCCAGTCAGTATAATATGGAGACTTATCTTTTCTGGTGAAGTCAATGTTCGATTCGGGTTGAGCCAGTCAATGTTGTTAGACATGGCTCGTGCGATGTTGTCGAGATGATATTCAACTTCAACTGCACTGCCAGATCTGTCCTTTAGTAATTGGAAAGCATCGTTCTTGATCCGGCGTAACTCCCTCTTCGTCATCTTTTTGACCTTGAATTCATCCTGGATAAGCTTAACCTGCTCCATAGTACGACCATCAACCGGTTCTTGGCCTTCCGGTAATCGAGGAGTGGCATCAACAAGCTTGCTAAACCATTAGTATTCTGCTGTTTCATCTTCTTCTAACCAAGAGATGACAGAGCTGGATCTCTTCTTCTTTGGTTTTGATGATGGTCCTGGTTGCTGCTTAGTTAATGTTGGAGATGGGGGCTGTTGCTGGGGCTCAGGATTATCTTCGTCGTCACTACTGGTGTCTTGGAAGTGATCACCAGTTTTCTTCGATGGTGGTGGAGACTCAGAGTCCTGAGGTATATCAGTAGCAGGAGTGTTCTGTGAAGCTTGTGTAGTGGAGGTGGTCTTTGGTGGTGGTGGAGGCATAGATGAGGATTCGCCTGTTTTCTTCTGACATTTAGGCTCTGAATCCTTGTCCGCATCATCATCGTCTCTAGGTTGCTTTTGTTGACCAGCTCCTTCCTTGCAAGTTGGTTTTAGTTGATATGCAAGTAATGCCTTAAAAAGTTTTGATTCATCAGAAGTGAAAGTTGGAGATCGGGGAGACATCTACATAATCATCTTTGAAATCAAATCAGCTTCAGTGACAAGAGGAGGCGGAACTGGTCGGATTTGCATAATCGTTGGTGTAGTTGAAAGTGTTTGCTTGACCAATGACATCAGATATGGATAAAGTTGTCTTGCGAACATTTCTTTTGTGACTCCAGGGACAATGTCGAGAAGGAACTGATGAGTGTAGTCCCTAATCGTCTTGTCCATTTCACCTTGAATATCTCTGTTGAGGAATTGTTTGATCTGGTCTCTTTCCTCCGAGAACTCGTTCATCATATCACCGAGTAAGTTAACCCTGTCAGCTAGCTGATTCAACTTTTTGTTAACGACATATTGTTTTCTTGCTTGTTTGGCAGCCTTAACGATCTTGGTTTTGGCACGAGATGCCCAAGTGTTGGCGGGTTTCTTGATTGATTTGGAAGATGATCTGGTGGTTGTTTTATCAGATGGTGGTGGTGAGGAGTGAGATGATGACTCAGTTGTGGATGAGTCTTGAGGTGACTTAGGCTCTTGAGGTGGCTCAGAAGATTGTTCCGGGTTGTGTTCAGGGTTATCTTGAAGATAGTTATCATCTTCCTCATGAGCTTTTTCCTCTTCCTCAGCCTTTTCCTTAGCGGCTCTCTCCACATCTTCATCGGTTATCTTCTCAGTCTTTTCTTGTTCCTCTTCCTCAAAGTCAAATGGAACTTCATACTCTTGTTGCAGTTGGTAAGGTGTGTGTGTGGTGAGCTGGGTGGCCAGGGTTGATTAACCGCATCAAGAACTGGTGTGGTTAGTGATCCACCACTGGAACCTCCAGGGCCTCTAGTCTGTTGAAGATTGAATTCCGTTGCAACATGTTGTAGCCTCAGTTGCTTAAGGGTTTTGTGGTAAGCTTTCTCTTCATCCTTTGGATCAATTTCATCATCAGAACTTTCTTCTTCTTCTTCAGCAACTGGTGTCTTCCCTTTGTCTGATTTGGGACTTTGTGGTTTGTCATCTGACCTCAGTGAGGTCATTTCATCTGTAGCAGTTTCGGAATGGTAAACCACTTCTTCAGACTCAGTTGCATCAGAGTCGTCATCCTTTGGAGTCGGTTCTGGTTTAGGATTAGGATGAGCGGCCTGAGAAGGGACTTTTCTTTTGAAGCTTGGACGCCTCTTTGGGTACTTAAGAGCGCTCCCAGTGCTTCCTACTCTTCTGGTCTTCTTGACAGGAACAGCTGAAGTCTTTTCATCCATAAAACCTACCTTACCTGCATTCACTGCTTCTTGATATTGTAGATACGATGGAAGACTTTTGATTGCGTCAGTGAGAAGGCAGTCCAGTAAAACTGCACCTTGCTTATTTGTTGATGAGTCCTTAAATCTAACAGTGTTTAATGTAGGCTCATACAACACAGAGTAGTTCTTGGGGTCATTAATTCTCATGGGGATGTCCCAATTTTTCCCGAGAATATTCTGAATCAACAGCTTCGTGTATCTGATAAATGGAACTTTTGTCCCAGGCTTCTTGAGGTGGGACATCATGTCTTCCCATATCAGGCTTGCAAAGTCAATATGCTGTTTGTTGACCATTCCCCAAAAAGTTTGTAGGTGCATGAGTTTTGGATGCTCATGACCGATGTCTCTTCCAGACACCGACTTGGCGATCATGAAGTACAATGTCCTCCACGGCTGAGGAATGTTTTTAAGATCGACCATGGAGTGCTTGGTAATGACTCTAGCGGCTTCACATAGCCAATGTCGACCATGAATTGCATTGTAGCCTCTTCATTAGGAATTGCTACATAGTCTGCAGGTTGGATAGCAGGCAGAAGAAGAATTGTTCGCAGATCTGCTACTGTGACGGTGACTTCCTTATCATTGAGAGTCACTGTGACAGCATCTTGACCATCAACCTTTTTCATCGTGTGCCAAAATTGGTGAATGTAGATTTCCGGTACAGTTGCTGAGTTGGTTAGCATGTTGTTGTAAGGATGAGTCTTGAGGATATCCACAGCAATCCTGCATGATGACTCTGAGCACGTGAAGTTCTCAAAATCGACCTTGAGATTGTTCTTTCCAATTGTCTTGCTGTAATCAGTTGGGAAGATATCATTCATTGTGAGTTCGTTTGGTGCGTTGACATTTTCCATGATGACGTCCATTTCGTGATCTGAAAGATATTGAGACAAAAGAACCAACATATCGAAATACATTATGTTAGTCAATAGTTGATTTTATTGTCCAATTATTGAAGTTGTTATGTATATGAATGTTACGAGTCCAAAGTCACATATTGTCCAATAGTCCATAGTTGCCGTGATAAGTTACGTGAGTATGTTAATTTTGAATGTTTAAAGTCCAAAGTTTACTTAATCACACAACGTTTTAACTTTTGTAGCTTATTAGTGACATTTTGGTTTTGTGACATTATGAGTAACTTATTACAAGTTTGAACGCGTAACATTTCAAAATTTTAATTACAATTTGGCTTAAGCGTAGGTTTGTAAGCTTATGCGTAAACAGTGTAACCATAAGCGTAGGAATAAGCTTATGCGTAGGAATCACCCTTAGGCGTAAGAAGGGCTTACGCGTACGAGTAGATTCTTAGCATAAGGCTTACGCGTAAGCTTATGCTAAGGACTTACGCGTAAGGTTTACTCGTAATAGCAAGCCTTAGGCGTAGAATTCCAAGTTTACGCATATCCTTCATAGGATACGCGTAGTTCATTGTAGAACCTTATGCGTATGCGTTACGCGTAAGATTGCTCTTATGCGTAACATCTACGCATAAGGTGATCCTTAAGCGTAAGTTCCATGTAACCTTGATTCTGATTCTGGTACGCGTAGAAGCCTGAAATAGTTTAATCATAACACTCATATTAACAAGTTATTTAACCACTTTCAATCATCTCATGGAATCACAATTTAGAACAGTTACGCGTAGGAAAGACTTTAGGCGTAGACTTAAACCCTAACAATTTAAATTCTACGAGTAAACAATTCAACCATGGGAAATCAAACAAATGTTTTCTGGGAGGTCTTAGAAGCTAAATAAGTTGTTTTCAACAAGTTTTAACATCAAATGTACCATGAATCAAAAATACCCAATTCTACGCGTGCATAAACCCTAAAGCTTAATTCTTAAGATTTGATGTTTCTGGGTATGATTCAAATGTGTTAAAGGTTAATTAAACATGTATCAAACATTTCTCAAGCATCTAATTAGCCAGAAACACTCACAATTGAAAACCCCCAAATCCACATATGAACCCTAACATTCGAATGTGATTAAAAACATTTTCTGGGTTGAAATTTATGATGAAAATGTTTAAAGGACTTGATTTTAACTATGATAACACAAACCATTTCATCACAAACACCCCATAGTGATTTCTTGTTCATACGCGTATGCGTAGAACCCTAAATCACTCCTAGTTTAAAATCAAACCGTTGGTTTTGAATGAGATTTAAAACCTATGTTTGTAATCATACAAGGAATTTTTTACACTTACAAATATCAAGTTTGAAGCACGGATTCGAGGTTTAATCTTAGGCATGGATGATGTAGTTGGGAGAGTTAATGTTTGTAATAAATGTTTAGAGGATAGTTAGGTGTAGAATTTTTGTATAAAATTAGTTTTCAAATTTGACAATAATAGTCCCTCCACCTCAACCATTTTTAACTACAACCCTAACTTCCATTTTGGTTAAGCAAAACGTAATTTTTTGAAAAGAAACTTGACGACACTCCCCCTCGGCTTTAGAAATAGTGAAATTTTACAAATTTGAGTCCGAGAAGAGTGTGAAACAAGAAACGTGTCCACCATTATCAAAGAAACAACCAATTAAAGGTAACATGCAAGTACAAGGTTTTATGAGACGGAAAAATATTTACATTCTCCCCCTGAACACTTGTCCGGGAAAAATAATGAAATGTTTGATAGAACAAGGTGTTGACGGAAGATTTGTACTTGCAATGTTTGAAAGAATTTAGATAGAAGAATATTTTTGTATTTTATCAGATTTTATATTTTTCTATTTTTGTTTTTGAAAAGTTTATTTACAAAAGAGGTTTTGGTGTTTGACTGGTTTAAGATTGTGTTAAGAGATCGTCCAGTTCCTCTGAAGTCAAACACCTCATGCCAATCCGGTGGATCAAATCAGTAAACCTAGCAGGAGCTAAGGCTTTGGTGAGAAGATCCGCCAGTTGGTGTTCAGTACCCACAAAATATAATTCAACGGTACCATTTTCCACATGCTCTTTGATGAAATGATATCGAAGATCGATGTGCTTGGACTTTGAATGTTAAACGGTGTTGCACGAGATCGCAATAGGACTTCGATTGTCACAGTACACCGGGATTCTGTCAAATACGTAACCATAATCTTTGAGTTGTGTTCTCATCCAAATGACTTGAGCACAACACGCAGACATGGCTACATATTCTGCTTCAGTTGAGGACAGCGATGTACAGTCTTGCTTCTTCGATTGCCATGACACCAATTTATCACCAAGGAATTGCAAACCACCTGAAGTGCTTTTCCGAGAATCTAAACAGCCTGCGTGATCAGCGTCTAAAAAAGCTATTAGTTCAAAACCAGAATCCTTCGAATACCATATCCTCAAGTTAATGGTTCCCTTGATGTATCAGAGGATTCTTTTAGCCTCAGAGAGGTGTATCTCAGTTGTTCGCGACTGATAACGGGAGCAAAGATATACAGAGAATACAATGTCAGGTCTACTGGCTGTTAGATACATGAGAGACCCAATGATACTTCGGTATTTGGTAGGGTCAACCAATTTTCTATGCAAATCAGCATCCAGTTTTTTGGTGTGTGCCATTGGTGTGGCATAGGTATCACAGTTTTGCATTCCATGTTTGTTTAATATTTCAAGAGCATATTTGGACTGACTTAGGAAAATTCCACGGGGTGATTGATGAACTTGTAGTCCTAAGAAGAACTTAAGTTCACCCATCATTGACATTTCAAAATGTGTTTTCATAAGTTTTGAAAAAGCGTTTGAGTACTTTTTATGAGTTGACCCAAAAATGATGACATCCACATAAATTTGAACGATTAAAATGTGTGCCCCATGATATTGTATAAACAGTGTTGGTTCGACCGATCCTTTGACAAAATTATGGGATAGAAGAAAGGATGATAACTCATCATACCATGCCCGAGGGGCTTGTTTGAGACCGTAGAGAGCCTTGTTCAGTTTGTAGATGTGATTAGGGAACTCTGGATCAAAAAATCCTTCTGGCTGACTGACATATACCGTTTCCTTCAGTTTACCATTCAGAAAAGTGGTTTTGACATCCATCTGATAGACCGTGATGTTCATGTGAGCCGCGAATGCCAGAAAAATCCGTACAGCCTCAAGTCTAGCAACCGGTGCGAATGATTCCTCGAACTCAATCCCCTCTTCTTGTCTATAACCCTTAGCCACCAGACGTGACTTATTTCTGATAACCGTACCCTCAGCATCTAACTTGTTTTTCCAAATCCATTTAAGACTCATGACGTAGACCCCTGTTGGTTGTTCTACCAATTCCCATACTTCAAGACGTTTAAACTGATTAAGTTCTTCTTGCATGGATTCAATCCAATTGTCATAAGTCATTGCTTCTTTAATGTTCTTTGGTTAAGATTGACAAACGGTAAGTGCATAAATGCAGTGTTCACCGTCAGTCTGAAGACGTTGTCTAGTTACGGCTGGTTGATTCGGGTTTCCAATAATGTTCACAAGAGGGTCGTCTTTAGACCAACGATGTGTGGAGGGTTGATTTTGATATACATTATGCATATTAGGTGGATTCAAATGGCTTGTCGATGATTCCGCAACATCAGAAGTTGCAGTTTCATTAGCGAAAGGGTTAAAGAACGCATTTAGATCATAATCTGCGGGTGTAGGTACATCAAGATTCAGAAGATCATCAGCTGGTTCAGCGTCATTGGATGCGGTTTGTTCGGTTGATGTTATAGAATCAATTGGAGGTGCTTCTTCAACAGTTGTTGTTGTTGCAGGTGTATCAGGGAGTGGATTTGTATCAGGTTGAGCAGCGGAAACAGTTGATACATCTGGAGCACGTTGATCAATATCATCACTAAACAGAGGAGCAAATAGTTGTTCCATTTGACGACGAGTAAGTTGTAAGCTTGGTTCAGCTGATGATGAGGTTTGGGAGAATTTTTGACGGTTATGTCCGGGTTCCAAGCTGTTTTGTTCAGAAGCCATTTTTTTAAGCTCATCAAAATTAGCGTGAATCGTTTCCATAATCTTCCTTGTACGACGATTCTATATTCGGTATCCCTTTGAGTTTTCACAGTATCCAACGAAGACTCCAATAGCAGCTTTAGCTTTGAGCTTTCCAAAGTCATCACAATCATTATTTGGGTAACAGAGTGCACCAAATACATGAAAGTGTTTGAGATTCAGTTTGCGGTTATGGATAAGCTCATAAGGTGTTTTGTTGTGGCGTTTGGTTATCATAGAACGGTTTTGAGTGTAGCATGCAGTTGACACGGCTTTTGCCCATAAGTAATCTGGAACTTTTGCATTTATCAACATCGTTCTTGCAGCTTCCACTAACGTACGGTTTCGTCTTTCAACAAATCCATTTTGTTCTGATGTCCGTGCAATTGATGTTTGATGCTCAATTCTCACTTTATCATAGTATTCTCGAAGGGTTTGATTTATAAACTCAGTTCCTCTGTCTGTTCTGATTTGTCGTACTGTGTTCCGGAGCTGAACTTGAATTTTCGTGAGAAAGGTGATGATCATTTGTGGAGCATGATCTTTACTTCGAAGAAAATAAACCCAAGTCCATCTTGAGTAGTCATCAACAATTACAAGAATGTAGTGTTTTCCATTGAACGTCTGCACACGCATCGGGCCACACAAATCCATGTGAAGAAGATGAAGCACATGCTGAGAGTTGTGTTCCACCTTTGAAGGAAAGTGAGCACGAGTGCTTTTCCCTTGTTCACAAGCTGAGCATAGATGATCTTTATAATACCGAAATCTTGGAAGTCCTTCAACAAGTTTGTATCGTGCAAGATTGGTTATGGTTTGAAAGTTCAAGTGTGAAAGACGACTGTGCCACAGCCAAGATTTTGTTGATGTTGCCTTACAAAGTAGACAGATGGGAGAGGAAGCAATCATGTCTTGCATAGATATTGTGTAAAGACTTGATGTGAGTTTCCAAACATAAGATCGTTTCCTTGTAGATCACGAATGAAACAAGTTTTCTCCCTAAACGCAACTTCCAAATCTCCATCAAAAAATTGACCGACAGGAAAGAGATTGTGACTGAGGTTGTAACATATTGGATTTCACAAACACACTAAACCAAAGATCAAAGAGGCGTATACTATGGTTTTAGAGAGAGACAGTTAGAGGTTGGGAACTTTAGTGAGAGAAAGAAAAATCTTATTATGAGCTCCAACTCTCTACCTTGGGAGGTAGAGAGTATTTATAGTTCTTACATAAATCGCCACCTACGGGCTGTGGATCAGGCATAAATTGGGTAAAGACCCGTCCGTCCTCCACGGTGTTACTTAACTAAATACTACTAAACATTAACTGATCTACGACTACGAGCTTTCTAACGATTACATATACTTGAGGTGACCGACTCTTTAATAACTGGATTTACTAAATCCTAACAATCTCCCCCTAAGGGAGGTCACCTCAAAAATACATAGAATACAAACAGATATTACAATTAGATTGTTCTTGGTTTCTTGTTAATGTTATTTGCTCTGTAGCTCGTAGTCATTGATTCTTCATTATTGCATGTTTGGATAATCAATGTGGAGGTCTTTAACTGATCCACGTGATAATGAGTTTTGAGCCAGCTTTGAGATCATCAGCAAACTTAAATCTCTGACCCATCCATTGTGATGTTGGTGTTATGTGATGTTGTGACTTATGGACCGACATGCTCACATTCTGGACCATGATTTCTTCTTATCAGAGTAGCGGAAGCTTATGTTGATTCATGATATTGGCAGCAGCGCAGCAGAAGCATGGAGTGAAAATATCAGAGTCATTGATGCACTAATCATGATTTCTTTAGAAATGAATGTGTTGTGTGAGCATGCGGCTTTGGATTGACCGCTTCATTCTGATCAGCTGCAAACGTCGGGCGTACCTGCATACAACAGGTAGCAATAAAGCGCACGAAAGTGTCTTTGATCACTTTCGTTGAATTGAGGTACAGGGCCCACGGTTCCCCGTTGATCAGTACAAGTACTGCCTGTGATCAGGTATAATTCTGAAAAATTTCCTTGACAGGGTTTCGCAACTGTTCTAGTTGTTTTCAAACCGGAACGTCTCAAAGAAGACAACACGGAGTGAGTGAACCAGCGAATTGAGATTCACTGATTGATAAGAAGAGATTTGAAAAGCAATCATGTATCGTTCAATAGAAATTGTTTTTGCAATACAGCGAAGGTTTTAAAGAAAATCAATTATCAATCATTAATACATTTTATTTTGAAATATTAGTACACAGTCGATGTGCTAAGGAAAAGGATTTTTAAGCACAACGACCGGTTTTTCAAAGGTATCCGTCAATCCATAACCTGAACCAGGATTGATACAAAAGATTGAATCGCCCCATTGTTTCTGCTCAGTTGTCACATGGTTGATCTATTGGATAGATCTCACATGCCACCCACCAGGAGCTTGTTTGATGTTGGCTCCAGAAGGCTTTCCATCTTCATTGTGAATATGTTTGCATATCACTCAGATGTTCTGGCAATACCACAAGGATAATGCGTAGGACTCATAAGATATAATCTCTCTTTCCACATTGTGTGAAACATGGAGTCTTCATTGACAGTGTCCTAATGAGATTATTTGATGATCTCGTGGCTCTAGACTCAATTGTGCATATTTGGTTCCAATGCCGGAGACTAGGGAGAGGGTCTCCTTCTTCAATATCAACAAACTCTAAGAGAAAGTCGATAGATAATGTCGGTTCCCCGTGAGAATGAAATAAGCCCTATTAAGAGGAACTTGAGTAGTTTGGGAAGTTTTAGTGCAGTGCGTCACTGGGTCCATGACGTCTTGTCTTCAATACCAGTGTTACCTTAGTAAACACCAGTAGCATATGTATTGAACCCGGTTTCTGCCCTAAGGTTGAATAAATGAAGGGCTATTTCTTTTCACCCTTTTTCACATTCAATTCTTTTTCATTCTTCAACCTCTTCGGTGCTTACCGAGATTTCATAACTAGAACCTTGTTGGGTTTATTCCAGTTCTAGCTCTATCTCAGTCCGCACTCTTCCCATATCTCACTTTTCTCCTTTTTTCATCATACCTAAGGACTCTACACTAACTAGTGGATTGTCCCTGGGTAGATCCCTCCGGTTCTGGCGGATCGTGGGAACGAATACCTAACTTAACCATCCTTATATCACCATACATAAAGTAAATTTGGTCGGTCTATTTGGTATTGTTCATCTGCTATTGGAACCAATTGAAAACTATTTGAAAATCAATCCAGATACTTGTGATAAATTATCAAAACATTTTATACCTGAATTGTTTTTGATATTTTTAGAAAAAGAGCTCCCCCTCAACATGTGCATCATGTATTCGAAATCGCTTTAGCACACGGAGGCAAGAGAAAGAATTAACTTCTTTGAATACCATTTTCTAAAAGATATCAACATCACTTCCCTGATTAAATCAAGTAGATAAAGCATATTGGAGAAGGATGAGGTTTTCACAATTTTGCTCCTCCTCAATATGTGCCTCGAGGTTTGAAAGAGTTTTGCACCTATTAGAGGGAACCTGCACTTAGAGACAAATCAATCACGTTTCAATTCTTTATGGTTTTTAAAAAGTTGCTCCCCCTCAACATGTGCATGGAAAATTTGAAATCGTTTGGCACATGTGGGGAGGAAAGCTTGCTAAATACTTATGAAACCATTTATCGAATTATCAGTTTAAATCCAATTTAAATTACAAATTCTCCCCAGATCACAATTTTCTAATCATTTGATATTTGTGATCTCTGTAGATTTAAATTGATTTTGAAAGCTTTTGAGGAGAATTGTGACTAGATTATGAAAACATTTTAACTGATAAGGATCGGATTATGAGACTTTAAACTCCATTGATTAAACATGCATGAGTATCTTTTGAAAACAATTGTATGACGAATAACCTTTTGATTTAATTGAAATAATTCTCCCCCTCAATCAATGACATAAGTTGTTGATTGAGAGATAGATATTTTTGACAAACGTTAAGTCCATATGATTTTCAAAAATAGAGTCCGAGTTATTTTTCAAAGCAATTAGTTATCATTAGATAGTAAGTAATTGTTTATAGAATCAGAGCATGAGTTTTGAAAAACAAGATAAAGCATGGCTCTGTTCTTTCTTTGAAAAGCGGGTTATTGCCTGAAATGACAATAAACCATATATTTCACTTTCTCCCAAAAATATTTTTGGATTTTTTTTTTGGAACATTCGAACAACATCTAAAGTCCCGTGTCATTCTTTGAATGACAGCACAAAGACCGTAGATATTTTCGAATCGAGAAAAACATGACAAAAAGACAATATTTTTTTAAATTTTTCAAGATTTTTCAAATTTTTATGGATTTTTTGAAAGTTTTATATTTTTCTATTTGCTTTTTGAATAAATATTTACAAGAGATAGATGAAGAAAGACCTTTACTCCTCGTTTTCCTTTTGAAGACGTTTGAGTGTTTCTGGTTGTAGACTCTTTAGACCAAGTCGTGGGAGGATATACTCAAAACGTTCTCTAGGAAGAGCTTTGGTGAAGATGTCTGCTAACTGGTATTCAGTCCTCACAAAATAGAGTTCCACCACACCGTTTTCAACTTGCTCCCTGATGAAATGATGTCGAATGTCGATGTGCTTTGCTCTTGAGTGTTGTACGTTGTTGCATGAGAGAGCAATAGCACTTTTATTATCATAGTACAGAGGGATTTTGTTGAATTCAAAGCCATAGTCAGATAGTTGAGATCTCATCCATAGGATTTGAGCACAACAAGATGACATGGCTATGTATTCAGCCTCTGTAGAGGAAATAGAAGTACTCATTTTCTTCTTTGAAGACCAGCTCACAAGCTTATCACCCAAAAATTGAGCACCTCCAGACGTACTTCGACGTGTATCTTGACATCCTGCATGATCAGCATCTGCATAGGCTGTTAGTGACATACCGGTGTCCTTCGGGTACCAAAGTCCCATATTGATGGTTCCTTGGAGATACCGAAAGACCCGTTTAACCGCTTCAAGGTGCTTTTTGGTAGGCTTAGCCTGATATCTAGCACACATGCAAACAGCGAACAGAATGTCTGGTCTACTGGCTGTGAGGACATCAGGGATCCAATCATACTTCGATATTTCGTTTGGTCAACCATAATCCCTGAGTGGTCCTCATCCAGTTTAGTACGCTCTATCATGGGAGTGTCAACAGGGTCACTAGAATCAAATCCAAATTTCTTAAAAATCTCATTTGCATATTTAGATTGATTTATAAAAATGCCTCCGGAACTTTGTGAAATTTGTAATCCCAAGAAGAATGACATTTGTCCCATCATTGACATTTGAAATTTAGAACCCATTTCACTTGAAAAATGGTCACATTCATTGGGGTCAGTCGAGGCAAAATAATATCATCAACATATATTTGAACGTGAATTAAATGTTTGCCTGACTTTCTGGTGAACAATGTCGGATCAACTGCTCCTTTGCTGAATCCAGTAGATAGAAGAAACTTTGATAGCGTATCATACCATGCCCTTGGAGCTTGCTTCAAACCGTAAAGAGCCTTCTTCAAACGATAGACGTGAGTAGGATGCTCTGGATTCACAAAGCCTTCAGGCTGGCTGATGTATACGACTTCTTTAAGATCTCCGTTAAGAAACGCCGTCTTTACATCCATCTGATAGACTACCATGTTCTTACTTGCAGCATTAGCCAAGAAGATTCTGATTGCCTCGATACGAGCAACAGGAGCAAATGATTCTTCAAATTCAATACCCTCCTCTTGACGGTATCCTTTTGCAACCAATCGATCCTTGTTCTTTAACACATCACCATGCTCATCAAGTTTTACTTTGAAGATCCACTTTAGAGCAATGATCATTGCACAATCTGGAGCAGGTACTAATTCCCATACATCTAGTCGATCAAACTCATGAATTTATTCTTGCATGGCATTGAACCAGTTGTCTTCATTCATGGCAGTTTTCACGTCTTTCGGTTCGATCTTAGAGAGTACAGAGTTGAAGAAGCACCATAAGGCATCGGTTGCAAGTTGTTTCCGTGTGGATACTGGACGGGAAAGGTTTCCAATGATGTTGTCCAATGGATGCTCATGTGTCCATTTTCTAAGGTGTTCATGTGGTTGTTGTTGAGGAACTGAAGTAGCAGAGTTGATATCTCCTGAAGAAGATGGTTCTAATGATGACTCAGGAGCAAATATGTTTTCAAAGGGTTCATCTTCTGGAGGACCAAAAGGGTTTTCATCATCTGTAACAGCAGCAACATATCCATTGTCTACACTCGATGATTGATGATTTGTTGATGAGATAGAGTGATCAGCAGAAGGCGCTTCTTGACTTAATGACATTGAAACTGAAGAGTTAACTTCATTGACAGGGATAGAGGCAGCCTCTGTTGATGGAACTGACATATCATTAGCACTTGGCTCATAGTGTTCATCAAACATTGGATCAAATAATTTCTTCAAATCATCTTCTGAAGGAGGTACATAAGGAGTTACTGGTGAGGGATTAGAAACAAGAGTAGAACTGATAGGACTACTAGATAAAGGTTGAAATGCAGGTCCAGAACTGGATTGTCCTGGAGCCATTTGACCGATCAGCTCATCGAACGTAACGTGAATTGTTTCCATGATATTTCGGGTTCTCTTGTTGTAGATCCGGTATCCTTTTCTGTTTGGTGCATAACCTACAAATACTCCAATGTCCGCTTTAGCTTTTAGTTTACCTAAATCTTGACCTTCATTAGTTGGGTAACATAAAGCACCAAACACACGAAGGTAGGATAGATCAGGTTTTCGTTTATGGACAAGTTCATATGGAGTTTTTCCATGAGAGGTGTGAATAAGGGAACGATTTTGGGTGTAGCAAGCAGTGGCAATGGCTTCAGCCCATAGAAACATTGGAACCTTTGAATAAATTAGCATTGTTCTTGCAGCTTCCACAAGAGTTCGATTTCGTCTTTCAACTACACCGTTCTCTTGAGGAGTTTGTGGAACACTTCTTTGATGACTGATTCCAACACTTTCATAAAACTGAATTAAGTCTTTGTTAACAAACTCTGTGCCATTGTCTATTCGAACAATTCTAACAATATTGTTGAGTCGAACCTGAAGCTGTTTGATAAGTTTGATGATGACATTTGGAGTTTCATCCTTTGTCCTCAAAAACTTTACCCAAGTAAATCGAGAGTAGTCATCAACAACTACTAGAATGTATTTCTTCCCATTTATCGTTTGCACTCTCATTGGTCCGCACAGATCCATATGAAGGGTATGAAGAACTTCCATTACTGAGTTTGTGGGTTTTGGTTTGTGGGCATATTTTGTGCTTTTTCCCAATTGGCAAGCTGAACAAAGATGATCTTTTTCATACTTTAATCTGGGTAATCCTCTTACTAAGTCCTTTCTGGAAAGATTGTTTACGGTACCAAAGTTCAAGTGATTGAGACGACGGTGCCATAGCCATGACTTAGTTTTGGAAGCCTTTGACAGCAAGAAGATGGGTGAAGATTTCATCATATCTTCGATAGAGATGGTGTATAGGTTTGAACCACGAGTTCCTCTGAGAAGTTCCACACCATCAAGTTCTCTAACAAAGCAAGTATATTTTCTGAAGGCCACTTCTAAATCTGAGTCACAGAATTGTCCGACAGAAAATAGATTATGTCCAAGACCTTCAACATAATATACCCTGGAAATCACACTATCTCCAACAACGTAATCTCCATAACCCATAATAGCACCAAAATGATCGTTTCCAAATCTCACAGTTCCGATGAATTTACTTACGAAGTTCATGAGCCGTGACCGGTCTCCAGTCATATGCTTGGAACAGCCTGAGTCCAGGTACCACAGAACGATTCGAACAATCTGCAGTTGAACACAGACAAGAATGGATAACTGGATAATTAGGATCCTCATGCAAGAATGGGTTCCATTTGGTTAGTAATAATAATTGGAACAACCACATCAGAAGTAGAAACAATGGACTCATTAGAAATAGATGCAGTGCTAGTGTCCATATTTGACCTATTCAAAGTATGTTCACTTCTTAAGGGAATAGTTCTACCAGTAGGCATCTATTTTCTAGTGGGCATTGACTTAGCAAATTTAGGCACAGCACATTAATCTTATGGCCAGTAGGTATCCATTAATAACCTATATTACTAAATTTCCTTCCTATGAGTTTCCACTATTTTCTAACTTTCTTTCGCCTTTGCCTTTTTGCCTTTTAAGCTTGAATTTTAACATTAACAATTTTAGTTGGGCATTTAACAACATTAGAAAAATCATTCACACCACATTCAAGATTAGTAACAGAAACCACGCAATCATCATTACATTTTTTGCCAAAAGTAGCAGAATTCGCATTAATTACAGTACGCTTAGAGCTAACACTAGAATCAACACGATTCGTCTTATTCAAATTCTCCCTAAGGTGATCTTCTACTTTCTTCCACTAAACATTCCTAGCATGCATGTTAGCCTTAATAGTTTTTATTAGAAGTGATGGTCATTCACATTTAGGAACTTTGTAACGTGTGTTAGATATCGTGCTAGAATAGTCAACGGGCTCGTGGATTGGGCTAAGCTAATTGGCTATAAGTTAAGTTAAGTTAGCCTTTCTTCATGTGTTATCCAATCCAAGTCCACGAGGCCCAAGCCAAAGCCCATTAGGGCGTTTATGTTTTAGAGTATAAATACCCCTCAAAGTCTCATTTGAGGGGTATGCTTGAGTGTGTGTGTGTGTGTGTGTGTGTGTTTTCTTTGGAGCAATACAACATATAGTGTTCATCTTTCTCTCTTCACATACACGGTTTCATATATTCAAGTCACCATCATCTTAATCTTTCCTTCTTTATTTACGCATATGTTTGTGTTTGTGTTGTTCGTGTTCTACGCATAACGTGTTGGGTTTGTGATAAGGCTGATAAAACTGTGTACGCGTAAGGTTGGTGTAAAAGTGAGGTCCTACAATGTAAGATCCTATCATTCTTTGTGTTGCCTTGAGGCTTTGACCCGCTTGCTTTGGTGTCACTTCTTACTCCTGTAGAGGGAATTGGAACATTAGTTGGTTTTGCTACTTTTTGCATTCCTGAACTAGAAGTGCAGGGATTTGAACTACTTGAAGGCACATTAGTGTTCACTTTCTTAAAACTGGGCATAGAATGGTTTGTATGCTTGGCACTAGGCATAGAACAAGGCATCACAGCTTTTCCTTTTGCACCTAAGGGTTTAGTACATGTTGCTATTAAACATTCTAGCAGCTCTTGAGATCATTTGGCTTGAATGCACGCAAACCTAATTTCACTATCAAGAGGCTTATTTATAAAATCCTCTTCCACAATCTCACGGAGACATTCTAGACTATCCTTAAAGTGAGCACAATAGTTGTGAAACACAGGTTCATTATTCCTAAGATGCGGAGGAATGTATTTAACAGTCACAGTATATTTGCAGTCTGAGGATGACTTTGATTCAACATTCTCATTAAAGACAAGTGGCAGTTTCCCTTTTTCATGACTCCTCAGATTCTCAATTTCTTTTTGTAAAGATGTTATTTTTTCTTTGTTTTTGTCACGATTGACTTTCATTGAATCATATAACTCTTTAAAGTGTCGTTTAACCTTTTCATTAACTTCTAGAAACTCTCGTTTTCCTTTTGTAAAGCATTAACTAAGTTTTGAAGATGAAAAGTGATGAGTGTCTAAATACTCAGCATTTTTGTATCATTTAAACTGCAAAAACATCTGAAAACACTCAGAAATGCATCAAAATGATTAAAATATCACAAATAAGTGTTTTATGTGTTTTAAATGCAAAAATATCAAAATCTGGTGAAAAACGTATAAAATTTGCATAATTGGCAGTTTTAGTCCCCCAAGTTTCAAAAGTTGTCAAAAACAGTCCCTGGTAAAACCAAATAAAGAAAAATGTTATTCAAGGTCCCTGAATTATTCTAACTTGTCAAAAATGGTCCTTGAATAAATCTTTTGTTAAATGGCAGAAAAGGTCCCTGAACTTTCAAAAATGTCAAGTTTGGTCCTTTGAGAATTTGAAAATGTCAAAACTGGTCCTTATACTATGGAAGCTTGTCAATTTTGATCCTTGTGTAAACTTTGAGAAAATGGCAGGAATGGCCCCTCAAGTTTGGAAAAATTACAAACAAGTCCTTATCATTAATACTTACATAAGCCTTGTCAAAACTGATTATGACCCCTGTCACTTATGCATTTTGGACCCCTGTCTTTCCCTGTTTTTGACCCCCTAGTCAAAGCCAGTCAAACCAACATTTTCCCTCTCACCACTGTACACCTCCCTCTCCACTTGCCTGCTACTCCTCTGCAACCCACCTTTTCCACCACCCTTATCCCTGCACCCTTATCACCTCAACCCCTCATCATCACACCTCTCACCCCCCCCCCCTAGTTGCAGTCAAAAAGTCCACAGAGGTCAAATTATGCCTTTCCCGCCAAAAATCATCAAAAGGCCAAACTGCTCAAAACTCTCCCATTGGTTAAAAGAAGTGGTGGGATTTGATCTGAAGGACACGTGGAACCATTTGAAGCTATAAAAGAGAGAGGAGGAGCTGAGAAGAACTAGTAGTTAGTTTTTTAGTTTTCAATGTATGTCGTTTTGATAACAATGTCTTAGTTTTAATCTTAAAATGTAATTTCTCAGTTTCTATATATTGAAGTTAAGCTAATTAAGTGTTTTGAATCAAGTTTAAATCCTAATTTCAAGTTTCATTTCAGTTTCAAGCTCTATATACACTGTTAAAAATTGTAATCTCAAACTACTGTATTAAAGCTCTCAATTAGTTTTATTTTAACTCAAACATGTTTATTCAAGCTTATTAAAGTTTTTGATAAGCTTTGGAAGCAGTTTCAATCATTTTCACTTGTGGTCAACAAAAGTCAACAGTGAAGACAAAATGGCTCAAACAGTTTTGGAATTGGAAATGTGGTTGAAGCAAAGTGATTTTGGGTTGGAAATAGATTAGAATAGCAGTCTTGGGTTTGGTTTTAGCCTGCAAGCAAGTTGGACAGTGGTGAGTAAGTTTCTCAATTTCAAATTTTTAAGCCATTTTGCATACTGTGCTTGTATGTGTATCTGTGATAATTGCTAGCTTAAATAGGTTTAATTAGCTGTATTTAAGTCACTTGGACTCAGTTTGATCAATTGTACTATCTGAATCAGTAGTTAGCTTAGTTGTAATTGCTAATCAGTCATTTAAAGAGGTGTTTGGATTTTGTAACAAAAATGAGTTAAAGGGCTAAGCAGTGGATAAGGCCTGTTGTTTCATGCTTGTTATGTCCATATGTACTCATATCTGTCTTTAAATCATACCTGCTAATCATAAAAGTCAAAATCACTTTTGATTCTATCTTATGTCTTGTCTGTTGTGATTTTTCAAATTCAAAGTCTTGATTTATGTTTAGTGTGACAACCCGTACTTTCAGGTCATTTCTCGAAACAATTTATGCTTCACTATTTCAACATTTATCGTAAACTAGGTTTACGTGTTCCAAATTCGCGTAACCTTTATGGTTTAGCGGCGAATTCATGATCATATCATCACGAACATTTCATATGGACTAAGTTTAGTCTACATTTCATTAGCATCATTTGCATCATATTAGTTCATTCATGACATTTCATTTCACATTAAACGCGTAATTTTTATATTAAATAAACGTTATCGCGTGAGTTATTATTTTTGAACATTTAATCCGTTACTTCTAAAAATGATCCCGATACATTTTTATACTTACATTTAGTTATAAAAACAATATTTTGAATTTACCTAGTGTTTTAAATTTATTTTGTCTATAAATCGTTAAAGTTATATTATTACGACATTTTTCTTAAAAACTACACGACAATTATTATATCACTCAATTTTTACAAGGAATGTATTTTTACAATTATTATGATCTCATTATACTTCATTTTGATCTATTAAAAATTACTTTTACCTAAAATTTCCTTAAATACACTAATGTATATTAAACCTTACAAGTTACATTTAAAATACACACTTCACTTACACATTTTTCTAACAATCATACATTATAAAAAAAAAAAAAAAAAAAAAAAAAAAGATATTTGAGAGACAAAGATCCCCCAAAACCGGCCCAAGGGGGGGTGGTTGCATTTATTGGTTTGGTAAATGTTTCTTTGATAGTATAAGTTTATACTCCAACTTATTCACTTCACTCCACATTTCATTCAATCATTTTTCAAGTCTAGTAAAAGTTTATCTTCTCTTGTTTCTTCCTATCCATATCCGGCCATCATAAGGTGTTATCAAGGGATCCTCAAAAATTTTTACAAGATCAAGTTAATCAATCTAGCATACACTCTTAATCAAGGTTTTGAAATAAAAACCTAGGGTGTTTAGGTTAAACCTTTGTTCTTTGCACCTCATCAAGTTTACTTGTAAGCATATTTCTATCATTTTACATATTTCATCTTCATTTCATATTTATCTCTTCATTTTTGGAGCAAGCATGCATGACTTATGTTGATTTATACCATTTTTACATGATTTTTAGAGTTATATATATATAAAGTCATCCTATAATTATTCCCTTGGTATGTATTGGTCTTGATGATGATTAGGAACCCATGACACCCTAAGAAGGTGTATGGTAGGATTAGATTAGTTTTGGAGTTGATTTGAAGGGATTGGAATAGGTTTAGTACGAGAAAAACTATTTTCGATAAGTATAAAAAGTGTTCTGTCCTTATTTTGTTTTTCTGGAAAATCCGACAGTAGGCACGAAATTTTGGCCTTGATATTTAGAAAATATACTTTAAAACGAATCCGTGGCCGCTTGAACGGATTAAAACGGAGTTATAACGAAGAAGTTATGGATTTTACAAGTTTGACGACGAAATATATATTTTTCAGAAAATTCAGCAACCTATTTTTGTTTTATTCGAGTCAAAAACGAGCCTTAAGCTTCATAAATTATTTCGACTTGTCAAAAATATAATAGTATACTTTGATACGAAGCTAAGGACATATAATACGTAGAAAACGGATTTGAAACGACTAAGATATGCACGTTTTCATAAAAATTGCCGTAACTATTATTTTCAGAAAAACTATATTATTTTTACGAGACAAGTATTACGGTAACTAAAACGACCATGTTGACGGCTGTTTTTATCAATGATGTGGAACTTTTTGGAACGAAATGTCTTCTAATAAAATCAAGATCACCAAGCATATTTTTCAAAACAATCGACCGTTTGTATAGCGGAGTTTTAATAAATTATTTACGGATGCTTAAAATTGGCCGAAACTCATTTTTACACAACAATTAGACAAAACCACCATCTTTAACCCTTATTATCTTTATGTTCGAGACCTTTATGTCGAAAACTCCTGAACTGAAACTTTTATATTTTGATACAAACTTTCTAAAACTGTCGAGTTCGTTTCCTAACGATCGACGCACACCATTTTACGACTAGTTTTTCGAAGCCCTTTTTGTCACTTTCAAGAAATTTCCGACGACTTTATTTTACGACGAAAAGTGAAAATTTCACCATAAATCATTACGAAACCATTGTAGGATGACATTTTGACGTAAATACTTATAAAGTGATTTAAGAATGGTCAAGACGTCAAAAGAGTATTTTTCGACGATAAATATTATTTTCAAAACTCACAAATTGTATAAATAACATACGAAATGCATGCATAACATAACATTACATTGCAACTCATTACATATCATATCATTCGTAATAGGTCCTGATTAAAGCATCCCGATATACCTCAGTGTACTCACTCTTGTCATCATACCAGTTTATCAAGTGAGTTTTCATAGCCCCGTTTTACAAGTTTTTACATTATTTCAAACCTACGGGGGAGAATACATTGCACAACATTTTTATTACGATACCAAGTATGTTAAATTCATTTACATTGCTTGAGTTACACGTTGCCAGTTAAAAGTCCCCACTTCAATGCATGAGCCGTTAATTTTCTAGAAGCGTGTGTGAGTGGATAGATCTATCGAGGGTGACACCTCCATCCGGGTTGGTGAATCCCAACTAGTCATACGGATGCATTTCATTCATAAACATTATTAGAGTTGTTTGGCAAGACACTCTGTTGGGGCATACATCAGTCGGAGCTTCGGTATCATGCGCTTAAGCAATTGTAACATTTTTATGTGACATGATTGTCGTACCAGTAACATTTTATGTGACATGTTTGTCATACCAGATATATACTTGCGTAGTCGTATAATACATTTACATAAACCTATGAATTCTCACCAACATAATTGTTGACCGTTTTAGCAATGTATTTTCAGGTAACTAAGGCATTATCATCATGGCATGGTTAAGGAACCTTTTGAGTCGCGGCGTCGACTTATATCATTGTACATTATGGCACTTTCTTTCAAAAACATCGTTTGGACTTGTAATATATTTATGTTTCCGCAAACTTTGTAAACTTTTGGGACCTATGTTGTAACTCTGAACGTTTTTATTAAATATCCAACGATGTGTTTTTAAACGACACTTTAGGTCGTTCAATATAACTGTGATTGTGGTGCTATGACAGTCAATCCCCAGGAATTCCATTCCGCTGCTAAACAGGTAATTTGGGGGTGTGACAGATTGGTACCAGAGCTACAGTTATAGAGAACTAGGTTGCATCATTGACCCTAGACTATAACTACATTATCATAGCATCTCATCATTTCATCATAAGTGCGTGTTCACTTTGCATGCGATTTATACGTACATTTTTCGAGTTATTCACTTTCATTTCACAGCGGTTGTCACATAGATGCCTTCAAATACCCATCCCATTATACTCACATCACTTTGACATGGAGAATGCCTTGTCAGTCCCTATCATAATTTTTAACATCAGTTGACTCAACACCGATAACATCAGATGATGACACTGAGACCTTGTAGGAGGACGAAGTTGCACCTACACCATCACGATCACTATTGATCCACTGTAGGATCAGGACAATTTTTATCACTCAGTTGGAACAGATCATACCATTGGGTAGAATTTATAGGCTTAGTCCTAATGAACCTATTTTCTTAACTCACCACAAGGATTTCCATTATCATCATTGTCATTATTTTCATCATCATTATCATTTCGAGCACCATCCGTACCATCACATCTCATACACGATACTCATATACCTGACTTGCATCTTGGGAAGCGTGCATGATTTGACACACCATTACCACCTACCACTAAGACTATAGACACTACACCATCTCATAGGTTTGAGGACTGTGAAGAATTCTAGGGCTATTGTTGCTAGACCGCCTACTACTCCTACACTTGAAACACGATTAGACCATCAACAGGAACAGATAATAAGTACCTTTCTAGCTAATGTAATCTTTATCATTTGTTATCTCTACGATAATCACCACCTTGTTTATTTCATTCCTTACTCCAATTGCCCAATTTTCCATCATGTCACGACGATACATCACTATCTTACTAGGGGTTAGGCCAACTTTATTCTCGACCAATTAGTAGACTGTTACTACTCGACGAGGTTCTCCCATGTATCCTACAAACCATTCCTCAAATCATATTTCAAGTTATTTTGCTACTATTTCATGAAATTATTTCACTTGATTTTATTTCGAACTATTTTATCACCATCTTAGAAACGTTGTTTCATAAAGTTTTAACGTAAGTTGTTTTATTACCAACTTATCAATTGGTTTCAGTCATTTTATCAACTATTTAATATCCTCATACGAAACGATTTTCATGTTACTCTGAAAAAAAAATAAATAAATAAATAAATAAATAAATAAATCATTGAGCTATTATCTTACAAAACAAAACGTTGAATACCATCTAAAACTTCGGAGGAACATAATACCATTTCAACAAAAACAAGCATCACATCATTTGTCCTTAATTATACATGGCCTGATCACCTATGTATAATTCAGGAAGAATTATGTCATGAAAGTAACAAGTATTATTTCAAATCTCCTAAAACAATCCTCGTTCGAAAGCAAAGTTTTATAATCAGATAAATCGTGCATAAACATTCCTTTTTGTTAACACTCTATAGATGATTACGCCATTTATCTCTCACTCAACTGATAAGTTAGGATTTGACGAATGACCTTTTTAGGAAAGGCTTTTTATACCATTTACGAGGAGGATTCCTCGATGCAGGAAAACAATGAAAAGGGTTCAGAATTTCCCACAAGGACTAGAACTAAGTATTAGGATGATTCGAACTCAACATAAAGCTTAAGACATCACGAGACATTCCGAACCACTATCTTGGATTAGAATCCAAACTCTATCATTCCAAAAGTACTAGCTAGACCGAGTTATGAGATTTAATACGAAGCGAATACCCACGAAGCAACACTATAGGGATATACCAAGTCTTCTAACTGAGACTGTATAACATTCTGTTAAGCATGGCCTCAACAATATGTGAACTTCCCTACAATGAGTGTCCCTTAAAGGAAAATTTGGTTAAATTAAGGTTATCAATATAAACTTCCCCTAAGGCATTGTGTTCTCTAGAAATTCCAAGTAACCTCACTTCTATATCAAGAGATGTCGCAGGTTTGAACATGTCGGACAATCAATGACTCCCCATCTACAAGTGAAACTAGAACAAACATTCTTCGACATAGTATAAGCTGATGTCTATTTTCTTGCTAGCATGATAACAATATTAGGGATGAACTATTTTTGGAAGCACACAATATCGGAACAAATCTTGAAAACCAACCACTACACCACCTCACTTAAATATTTAAGGTTTGTGACTTTACTACATGGAGCATGGAAACACTTCGATAATCAAACAATAAACATTTTAGTCATAGAGACTAAGCACCTTAGGCAAGTAATACTCAGGTCATGACATTCGATAGGACTAGAAACGCGAGGGATCACAACTGTTACCTATAATCTATTCTTTTCAATAAGGTCCTTTCTGACAGATTTAACATTTTGGAATCTAACACAAGACACGTAGTATCAATCCCAGTTGTACCTATTATAAGCTATTCGATTCACCTTAGACTGCTGACAGTCATTTCAGGATTTCCATGGAACCTACTAGGACATGATTACCGCCTACTATCCTCAGCTCAATGGTAAGAGCTAGAGAGCAATTCCCACATTAGATAATATGCTCAAGCCAGTATGACCTTCTAGAAATGGTTAGGCAAATCATCCTCCATCGACAAGTTTCTTTGCAACAATAGTTAGCTCATGAACATATTGACTACATCATTTGAGGCACTGTAAGGTTGAGGTATCAATCACTTATTCAAGGATTAAAATCAGGAAAGTCCGATTCATTAGTCCATAACTCATTCATGAAACAAACAAAGAAGTTATACAAATCAAGAATCAGTTACAAGTAACAACATATAGCTAGATAAGCTACACCGTTATACGATGCAAATATTGGAAGTATGTTCCATAAGTCGTAAACCATTAGAATCTCAAGTGGGCAACAAATTATGCACAAGGACCCGTCTTGGAAAGGCGTTGTGCGATTTAGAAAAACACTGGACGAATCAATACGACCCAAGTATCCTCATCTTTTTACCAACAACACATAACAACGTCGGACCTAACAACGACTGAATTCAGGGACTGAATTCCTTTTTGGATGGGCGAATGTGACAACCCGTACTTTCAGGTCATTTCTCGAAACAATTTATGCTTCACTATTTCAACATTTATCGTAAACTAGGTTTACGTGTTCCAAATTCGCGTAACCTTTATGGTTTAGCGGCGAATTCATGATCATATCATCACGAACATTTCATATGGACTAAGTTTAGTCTACATTTCATTAGCATCATTTGCATCATATTAGTTCATTCATGACATTTCATTTCACATTAAACGCGTAATTTTTATATTAAATAAACGTTATCGCGTGAGTTATTATTTTTGAACATTTAATCCGTTACTTCTAAAAATGATCCCGATACATTTTTATACTTACATTTAGTTATAAAAACAATATTTTGAATTTACCTAGTGTTTTAAATTTATTTTGTCTATAAATCGTTAAAGTTATATTATTACGACACTTTTCTTAAAAACTACACGACAATTATTATATCACTCAATTTTTACAAGGAATGTATTTTTACAATTATTATGATCTCATTATACTTCATTTTGATCTATTAAAAATTACTTTTACCTAAAATTTCCTTAAATACACTAATGTATATTAAACCTTACAAGTTACATTTAAAATACACACTTCACTTACACATTTTTCTAACAATCATACATTATAAAAAAAAAAAAAAAAAAAAAAAAAAAAAGATATTTGAGAGACAAAGATCCCCCAAAACCGGCCCAAGGGGGGTGGTTGCATTTATTGGTTTGGTAAATGTTTCTTTGATAGTATAAGTTTATACTCCAACTTATTCACTTCACTCCACATTTCATTCAATCATTTTTCAAGTCTAGTAAAAGTTTATCTTCTCTTGTTTCTTCCTATCCATATCCGGCCATCATAAGGTGTTATCAAGGGATCCTCAAAAATTTTTACAAGATCAAGTTAATCAATCTAGCATACACTCTTAATCAAGGTTTTGAAATAAAAACCTAGGGTGTTTAGGTTAAACCTTTGTTCTTTGCACCTCATCAAGTTTACTTGTAAGCATATTTCTATCATTTTACATATTTCATCTTCATTTCATATTTATCTCTTCATTTTTGGAGCAAGCATGCATGACTTATGTTGATTTATACCATTTTTACATGATTTTTAGAGTTGTATATATATAAAGTCATCCTATAATTATTCCCTTGGTATGTATTGGTCTTGATGATGATTAGGAACCCATGACACCCTAAGAAGGTGTATGGTAGGATTAGATTAGTTTTGGAGTTGATTTGAAGGGATTGGAATAGGTTTAGTACGAGAAAAACTATTTTCGATAAGTATAAAAAGTGTTCTGTCCTTATTTTGTTTTTCTGGAAAATCCGACAGTAGGCACGAAATTTTGGCCTTGATATTTAGAAAATATACTTTAAAACGAATCCGTGGCCGCTTGAACGGATTAAAACGGAGTTATAACGAAGAAGTTATGGATTTTACAAGTTTGACGACGAAATATATATTTTTCAGAAAATTCAGCAACCTATTTTTGTTTTATTCGAGTCAAAAACGAGCCTTAAGCTTCATAAATTATTTCGACTTGTCAAAAATATAATAGTATACTTTGATACGAAGCTAAGGACATATAATACGTAGAAAACGGATTTGAAACGACTAAGATATGCACGTTTTCATAAAAATTGCCGTAACTATTATTTTCAGAAAAACTATATTATTTTTACGAGACAAGTATTACGGTAACTAAAACGACCATGTTGACGGCTGTTTTTATCAATGATGTGGAACTTTTTGGAACGAAATGTCTTCTAATAAAATCAAGATCACCAAGCATATTTTTCAAAACAATCGACCGTTTGTATAGCGGAGTTTTAATAAATTATTTACGGATGCTTAAAATTGGCCGAAACTCATTTTTACACAACAATTAGACAAAACCACCATCTTTAACCCTTATTATCTTTATGTTCGAGACCTTTATGTCGAAAACTCCTGAACTGAAACTTTTATATTTTGATACAAACTTTCTAAAACTGTCGAGTTCGTTTCCTAACGATCGACGCACACCATTTTACGACTAGTTTTTCGAAGCCCTTTTTGTCACTTTCAAGAAATTTCCGACGACTTTATTTTACGACGAAAAGTGAAAATTTCACCATAAATCATTACGAAACCATTGTAGGATGACATTTTGACGTAAATACTTATAAAGTGATTTAAGAATGGTCAAGACGTCAAAAGAGTATTTTTCGACGATAAATATTATTTTCAAAACTCACAAATGGTATAAATAACATACGAAATGCATGCATAACATAACATTACATTGCAACTCATTACATATCATATCATTCGTAATAGGTCCCGATTAAAGCATCCCGATATACCTCAGTGTACTCACTCTTGTCATCATACCAGTTTATCAAGTGAGTTTTCATAGCCCCGTTTTACAAGTTTTTACATTATTTCAAACCTACGGGGGAGAATACATTGCACAACATTTTTATTACGATACCAAGTATGTTAAATTCATTTACATTGCTTGAGTTACACGTTGCCAGTTAAAAGTCCCCACTTCAATGCATGAGCCGTTAATTTTCTAGAAGCGTGTGTGAGTGGATAGATCTATCGAGGGTGACACCTCCATCCGGGTTGGTGAATCCCAACTAGTCATACGGATGCATTTCATTCATAAACATTATTAGAGTTGTTTGGCAAGACACTCTGTTGGGGCATACATCAGTCGGAGCTTCGGTATCATGCGCTTAAGCAATTGTAACATTTTTATGTGACATGATTGTCATACCAGTAACATTTTATGGGACATGTTTGTCATACCAGATATATACTTGCGTAGTCGTATAATACATTTACATAAACCTATGAATTCTCACCAACATAATTGTTGACCGTTTTAGCAATGTATTTTCAGGTAACTAAGGCATTATCATCATGGCATGGTTAAGGAACCTTTTGAGTCGCGGCGTCGACTTATATCATTGTACATTATGGCACTTTCTTTCAAAAACATCGTTTGGACTTGTAATATATTTATGTTTCCGCAAACTTTGTAAACTTTTGGGACCTATGTTGTAACTCTGAACGTTTTTATTAAATATCCAACGATGTGTTTTTAAACGACACTTTAGGTCGTTCAATATAACTGTGATTGTGGTGCTATGACAGTCAATCCCCAGGAATTCCATTCCGCTGCTAAACAGGTAATTTGGGGGTGTGACATTTAGATACCATTATCATAGCTTGCAATAGACTTAACATTACATAAAACAGCATTATCAGTTAGTCATTTGGGATCAAAACTCACCAAAGTCAAAATTTCAGTTCTTTATCAAAAGTCAAAATGGTAAAAACTCAGTTTTGGCCAAGATAGAAGGATTTTTATTGGACTCATTTATGAATCATTCTTAATAAAACTTGTGGTTTTAGAAAATACTACTGGTCTATTTTCTTATCTGTATTTTAGTATAATTTTGTCAATTTTATTTAAGCCCCAAAATGGCTTGTCAAATTGGGCTCATATGCCCTGTGCAGGGCACTGATCTGCACAGGTTTTGTGCAGATCTTGCAGCCCTTGCACAGAGCTCTCAAAAGCTTGCCTAGGTCTCAAATTTGGTTTACAAGGTCTTACCCAGGTCTAGTCTAAGTTCCAATTGCTGGTTTTCCATTTCAGCTTATCTAGCAGCTTGTGCATAAGCTCAAAGTTGGCACTAGAAACTGCTTTTTAGCTTAAATCTCAAAACATCAAATCTGTTGTTTTTGTAGTCCAGTGATTAGGACTTGTTGATTCTTGTTGCATTTTAGTTATTTTAGTATATTTAAGCTTCTGTTTTGGTTTGGTGCTTTTTGGTGCCCATTTGCTTATTCAAGTGCTTATTTCAATAAGCACTTGCACATCAGTTCCATAATTCCACACATAAGCCCTTGTTTTTCCATTTTTCTTAGATTCCTTATATTATTTTAAGCTTTTCCTGAATTTTTCAGATTTTTCCAAGCTTGTTTGATATTTTTCTGCATTTAAATTAGTTTTTAAGCATTTTTAAATAGCTTTAAATACTAAAAATTAAGAAAAGGTTCAAAAAAATAATTTTTCATTTTTCTTAAGTTTAGATAAATATAAAAAGACAAAAAAAAAAATTCATATTTTTCTTAGTTAAATTTGTATTTTTAGATAATTTAAGTAGTTTTAAATAGTTTTTAATTCCTAGAAAATAGAAAAATAATCAGAAAAATATAAAAATAGTTTTGAAAATTCTTTTTTGTCATTTTAGACTTTTCCAATTCATAATTTTATTTTTCAAGCTTTATTTCATATTTTCTTTCATTTTAGGTTATTATTAAATAGTTAAAAATAGTTTTTAATTAATAATAATTAGATTAATAGTTGTAAAATTAATTTTCTTTTTCTAAATATTTTCTTTTATCATTAGGTTTGTAAAAATATCATTTTCATATTTTTAGGATTAATATTGTGTAAGTTTCACGTTTTCATTTGTACGTCGCGTAGTTTTTTAATTCAGTTTTATAAAAACATAAAAACAAAAACATCATTTTAATAATAGTGATAGCGTTTATTTAATATTTTTTATCTTTTTAATTTCCTGTAATTTGCATTTAAGCCCCTGTAGTTTATGGGCTTTCTCTTTAGGTATAAATCAATCACTATCCTTTCCCTTTCAAATCCTCTCGATCACTTTACGTTTGACTATTCTCGCACAGCTCGTTGGGACTTAACGACCTGGGGAAACACTATACTCTCCTGATCTTCATTGCATTCGTGTTTAAACTGTTTTAAGTTTCTTACGGTCGGCCATTCACAAGTGGCAGGCTTGAGTGAGAAAACTTGACGGTTTTGCGCGGATCAAATTTTGGCGCCGCTGCCGGGGAGCAGTGCTAATAGTCTTACGTTTAGCAGATTAGTGATTTGAATAATCACTCCTTGTTTATACCATCTATATAATCCAAAAACCCAAAAAGATTTTCATTCTTTGTTTTTACAACATGTTTTTCAAAAATACCAAAAATATTCCTCTTTACCCTCCTACCCTTTTTGATTCTTTATCCCTTTACCCTCTATCCATTTGATTCTAACTTCTTCTGTTCTCATGGAATCTCTCGTCTACGACGAATTCTGGGACGAAGCTGAAAAGCTTCAGACTTTATCACAAATGTCTAGAATTCGTGTTGTTCGTGAAGATCCATTAATTATGCGTAGGGAAATAGAACGAGAAACCGGGGTGACAAAGGACCAGGTACTTCCTTTTGATAATGGGAATGCTAAATACGTCCAACATACGGTTATCCAAAGCTCTAAACCCTCAATTGCTCCTAAGCCGTCTAGAATTGATTCTAAACTTTCACGATTTACGGTTAAAAGCAAACATGCAGAATTTAGACCGGTGACTAGCAAGAATGACTTGCCTAATCTTCACGTTTCTCAAGAACCAGAACCAGAGACCATAACGGAAGTGGTGGAAATTGCTAGCTCTCAGAGCACACCACTTGTCCCACCTCCTGATTTTTCAAAATGTTCTTCGAGACTTGATAGTCATTCAGATCACCATGTTGGTTTTGTTGATTCTTTGAATAAACAGATTCCTTCTCATAACTCTCAAATAGAATCGTTTATTCCTTGTGTCGGTTGTGGTGAGCCTCTTTATGGTTCACCCTGTCGTTGGTGTACGTGTGTACAATGTGGTAATGATATCCGTAACGGGAGTTGTTTGTTTTGTGGTTCGAGGAATTCATTTGATTATGATCCTAATCAGAACTCATTTAACGACCCCTCAAACTTTTCCAATTACCCACCACAGCCCGACTCATCTTCATATAATCAACATAACTTCTGTGAATTTTGTGGAGGTCCTCACCAAGGATTTGAGTGTCAATCCGGAAACACGTTTATCTACGAACAGTTTTCTGGTAACACTCAGGACTTTGGAAATGACCAAATTCCATATTATTCACATGACCACCCACAACAATCATTTTGTTGTGAGAACTGTGGAGGTCCCCATTTCAGCTCTGATTGTCAAACAGGGAATCCATTTCCTTGTAACAATTACGACTATCCATATCACGACCAACCTCCACAGTGCCAAATGACTCAAACTCCTCAGCAAACCCAACAAGACACTTATCTAGAGCTTCTGGAGTTAGTGAAACGAAGTGAGGAGTTCAATAAAACAGCATTTCAAAATGCTCCCAGTATTTCTTGTGTATATTGTGGGGGTCCTCATGATGATTATCAATGTCAACCTTCCGGTTTTGACAAATCTCCACTCCCACAATGTCCCGTCATTCCAAATTCACATGAGAAATCCATGGAAGAATTGCTAGCTGAAGATCAGGCTGCTAAAATAAATTCCCAAATTGCCTTTGAAAAATCTATTAGGGAATCAATTGCAAAAGAAAAAGCAGCCAGATCTAGCTCTCAATTTCGTTTTATTCCTGATGACAGTGATGATGAGGATACACTTGATTCATCAAGTTCATCAGATGATATCCCAGCAGTTGAGATTCCATCTCAAACAACTGCTATCACACCCGAAGCTCCCGCTTACTCTCTAAACATGGGGGACGAGCATCTTGACACTGTTCCTGAAAAGGAATCGGACGAATTCATAAAGTCTAGTGTTGAGAACCTTGTCCCAATCCCGAGAGAGTCACAGGGAACTCCTGATCATATGTGTGATTCTATTTCCCCTCTTGAGTGTTCAAAGGATCATTTTGAAACTTTCTCCGATGTTAGCGATGATTGTACTTCTCATGGAAACATCGAGTATGTTGAGGCATCACTCCCACAGTCTGATGCTGATCATCATCTTGAGGAGTTCACCAATGAACTCACTCACATCAATCCACTCTTTGATTTCGAAGCCGATCTGGGAGAGACTGAAAGTCTCATTGATAATGATCGTTCACTCACTTCTTATCCCGATAGTCCAATAGAGAATATTAATCACTTTGTTCCTGAAACATTTAAAACAACTCTCACTAATCCTCTATTTGAATTCGACTCTGAATTCACTTTAATTTCTGAGAATCCACTCTTTGATACTCAGATTGAGGATAGTGATGAGTCTACAGTGGAACAAGAATTCACAGATTTACATCTTGTGATTGATTCTCTTCACGAGGAGTTCGCCAGTGAACTCACTCATATCATATCTCCGCCGGAGTATGATAACCCCCAATTTGATCATGACACACCCAAGATTTGTCTTGATCACATAAGATTAAATGATGAGATTCATAATCCTGAAATTATGGATCCTCCTATGGATGAAGATGAGTTAGTCATGATGTTTATCATGATTTTCTATCTCTTCTTCACCTATCCTGTGGCTTCTCCTGTTCTTCACTCCTTCGGGAATGAAGACATTATCTTTGACCCAGGCATTTCCATGTACCATTTGTGAGTCGGGTCTGTCTGTATATCTCATCGGTGTGGAACTTTCACGTACCTCAAATGTTTATCCAAACATCTTGAATGAAAGTCCGATGGAGATTGTCTCTTCCACTTACTTCCCCATGAACCAATTAATTCGGGGTCGAGTCAAGCTAGCGACTCGGTAATCAAAAACAGTAGTTAAACATGGGTTTTCACCCGTGTGTACCACCCTAGTGTGGGGGAGATGCCCCACATGTTGTATATAGATCTAAAAAATGAATGAAAATTGTAAATATTAAAAAAAAAGAGAATAATTGTTGTGTTTCTACACTTAGCTAGGTTTATTATCTTTTTACGTTCTAAGTTTCGGCATAACAGCCGGTACTTTGAATATTGAGGACAATATTCATTTCTAAGTGTGGGGGGGAAATTCTGGCGAATTTTGATCGTAAATGTACCCTTTTAGTCCCTTTTTCCCCCAAAATGGCCAAAATTTAAAAAAAAATTTAGTGGAAGTACTATGTACTAAACACAACAAATGGTAATCAGTCCACCATGTCTAACCCACATAAGGATTGGCTAATCCAGGAGCAAACGGCTCTTGGTAAAGATATCTCAAATCCGTTGACGGCTTACAATTTGCCCAAAATTGTATGGTATTCAGCTCACCATATCCTTAAAAGTGAAGAGTTGGCTAGCCCGCAAGTTTATGGCTTGTGGTAAAGGCAGTGGAAAAACCATAATTGGTAATCAGCTCACCAAAGATAATATTGATAATTTATCTAAGAGTTGGCTAGTCCAGAGCAAACGGCTTCTGGTAAAGACAAATCAAATCCGTTGGAAGCTGGTGATTTGCTCAAAATCATTTGGTTATCGGTGTACCAAGGTTCTTATTTGAACTGAAACATTTGGCTACTCCAGAAGTAATGGCTTTTGGTAAAGAGATGAAATCCATTAATTTTTCTTAAAACATTGCTAGGGACTAGCAATATCTTAGTGTGGGGGATTGATGAGTGTCTAAATACTCATCATTTTTGTATCATTTAAACTGCAAAAACATCTGAAAACACTCAGAAATGCATCAAAATGATTAAAATATCACAAATAAGTGTTTTATGTGTTTTAAATGCAAAAATATCAAAATCTGGTGAAAAACGTATAAAATTTGCATAATTGGCAGTTTTAGTCCCCCAAGTTTCAAAAGTTGTCAAAAACAGTCCCTGGTAAAACCAAATAAAGAAAAATGTTATTCAAGGTCCCTGAATTATTCTAACTTGTCAAAAATGGTCCTTGAATAAATCTTTTGTTAAATGGCAGAAAAGGTCCCTGAACTGTCAAAAATGTCAAGTTTGGTCCTTTGAGAATTTGAAAATGTCAAAACTTGTCCTTATACTATGGAAGCTTGTCAATTTTGATCCTTGTGTAAACTTTGAGAAAATGGCAGGAATGGCCCCTCAAGTTTGGAAAAATTACAAACAAGTCCTTATCATTAATACTTACATAAGCCTTGTCAAAACTGATTATGACCCCTGTCACTTATGCATTTTGGACCCCTGTCTTTCCCTGTTTTTGACCCCCTAGTCAAAGCCAGTCAAACCAACATTTTCCCTCTCACCACTGTACACCTCCCTCTCCACTTGCCTGCTACTCCTCTGCAACCCACCTTTTCCACCACCCTTATCCCTGCACCCTTATCACCTCAACCCCTCATCATCACACCTCTCACCCCCCCCCCCCTAGTTGCAGTCAAAAAGTCCACAGAGGTCAAATTATGCCTTTCCCGCCAAAAATCATCAAAAGGCCAAACTGCTCAAAACTCTCCCATTGGTTAAAAGAAGTGGTGGGATTTGATCTGAAGGACACGTGGAACCATTTGAAGCTATAAAAGAGAGAGGAGGAGCTGAGAAGAACTAGTAGTTAGTTTTTTAGTTTTCAATGTATGTCGTTTTGATAACAATGTCTTAGTTTTAATCTTAAAATGTAATTTCTCAGTTTCTATATATTGAAGTTAAGCTAATTAAGTGTTTTGAATCAAGTTTAAATCCTAATTTCAAGTTTCATTTCAGTTTCAAGCTCTATATACACTGTTAAAAATTGTAATCTCAAACTACTGTATTAAAGCTCTCAAGTAGTTTTATTTTAACTCAAACATGTTTATTCAAGCTTATTAAAGTTTTTGATAAGCTTTGGAAGCAGTTTCAATCATTTTCACTTGTGGTCAACAAAAGTCAACAGTGAAGACAAAATGGCTCAAACAGTTTTGGAATTGGAAATGTGGTTGAAGCAAAGTGATTTTGGGTTGGAAATAGATTAGAATAGCAGTCTTGGGTTTGGTTTTAGCCTGCAAGCAAGTTGGACAGTGGTGAGTGAGTTTCTCAATTTCAAATTTTTAAGCCATTTTGCATACTGTGCTTGTATGTGTATCTGTGATAATTGCTAGCTTAAATAGGTTTAATTAGCTGTATTTAAGTCACTTGGACTCAGTTTGATCAATTGTACTATCTGAATCAGTAGTTAGCTTAGTTGTAATTGCTAATCAGTCATTTAAAGAGGTGTTTGGATTTTGTAACAAAAATGAGTTAAAGGGCTAAGCAGTGGATAAGGCCTGTTGTTTCATGCTTGTTATGTCCATATGTACTCATATATGTCTTTAAATCATACCTGCTAATCATAAAAGTCAAAATCACTTTTGATTCTATCTTATGTCTTGTCTGTTGTGATTTTGCAAATTCAAAGTCTTGATTTATGTTTAGATACCATTATCATAGCTTGAAATAGACTTAACATTACATAAAACATCATTATCAGTTAGTCATTTGGGATCAAAACTCACCAAAGTCAAAATTTCAGTTCTTTATCAAAAGTCAAAATGGTAAAAACTCAGTTTTGGCCAAGATAGAAGGATTTTTATTGGACTCATTTATGAATCATTCTTAATAAAACTTGTGGTTTTAGAAAATACTACTGGTCTATTTTCTTATCTGTATTTTAGTATAATTTTGTCAATTTTATTTAAGCCCCAAAATGGCTTGTCAAATTGGGCTCATATGCCCTGTGCAGGGCACTGATCTGCACAGGTTTTGTGCAGATCTTGCAGCCCTTGCACAGAGCTCTCAAAAGCTTGCCTAGGTCTCAAATTTGGTTTACAAGGTCTTACCCAGGTCTAGTCTAAGTTCCAATTGCTGGTTTTCCATTTCAGCTTATCTAGCAGCTTGTGCATAAGCTCAAAGTTGGCACTAGAAACTGCTTTTTAGCTTAAATCTCAAAACATCAAATCTGTTGTTTTTGTAGTCCAGTGATTAGGACTTGTTGATTCTTGTTGCATTTTAGTTATTTTAGTATATTTAAGCTTCTGTTTTGGTTTGGTGCTTTTTGGTGCCCATTTGCTTATTCAAGTGCTTATTTCAATAAGCACTTGCACATCAGTTCCATAATTCCACACATAAGCCCTTGTTTTTCCATTTTTCTTAGATTCCTTATATTATTTTAAGCTTTTCCTGAATTTTTCAGATTTTTCCAAGCTTGTTTGATATTTTTCTGCATTTAAATTAGTTTTTAAGCATTTTTAAATAGCTTTAAATACTAAAAATTAAGAAAAGGTTCAAAAAAATAATTTTTCATTTTTCTTAAGTTTAGATAAATATAAAAAGACAAAAAAATTTTCATATTTTTCTTAGTTAAATTTGTATTTTTAGATAATTTAAGTAGTTTTAAATAGTTTTTAATTCCTAGAAAATAGAAAAATAATCAGAAAAATATAAAAATAGTTTTGAAAATTCTTTTTTGTCATTTTAGACTTTTCCAATTCATAATTTTATTTTTCAAGCTTTATTTCATATTTTCTTTCATTTTAGGTTATTATTAAATAGTTAAAAATAGTTTTTAATTAATAATAATTAGATTAATAGTTGTAAAATTAATTTTCTTTTTCTAAATATTTTCTTTTATCATTAGGTTTGTAAAAATATCATTTTCATATTTTTAGGATTAATATTGTGTAAGTTTCACGTTTTCATTTGTACGTCGCGTAGTTTTTTAATTCAGTTTTATAAAAACATAAAAACAAAAACATCATTTTAATAATAGTGATAGCGTTTATTTAATATTTTTTATCTTTTTAATTTCCTGTAATTTGCATTTAAGCCCCTGTAGTTTATGGGCTTTCTCTTTAGGTATAAATCAATCACTATCCTTTCCCTTTCAAATCATCTCGATCACTTTACGTTTGACTATTCTCGCACAGCTCGTTGGGACTTAACGACCTGGGGAAACACTATACTCTCCTGATCTTCATTGCATTCGTGTTTAAACTGTTTTAAGTTTCTTACGGTCGGCCATTCACAAGTGGCAGGCTTGAGTGAGAAAACTTGACGGTTTTGCGCGGATCAAAAAGTTTGAGAATACTGAGAATCTAAAGGAGGAGGCATTTGGGAGCCAGTCACATTGTTCTTTACACCCTTTAATTGAGAGATTTGGGCTTTCAACTTTCTGATCGTGTTACAATGAGCTTGAATATGTTCGTCACGTTTGTTTATCTGAAAAACTGCATCAAACTCTGGAACATCTGAGGATGTCTTGATATTTGAGGTTTTGACATTTTCTTTAAGATGTTGATATTTTAGTTGTAAATCAAAATGTTCAACTTCTAGTTTAGAAATATGTTTTACCAAATTATCGTGATCATCTTGATCAATTCTCTCATTTAGTTCTGAGTTTTTGTTTTCAAGCTCAATAACACGATCATGGGAAACTTTCAATGCAATAGATAATTCATGAAATTGAGAAGCAGTGATAGAGTGCTTAGTAACAGTATAAAACATATCTTTAGCAACACAACTCGAAATCAAATTCTCATTTAAGATGTGCAAGTTCTTCCTTTCAACTTCATTATATTTGAGTTCCTGTTCATAATCATTGACTTCAACTATCATTGCATCAAATTCTTTTTCCATTTCTTTAATATCAGAATTAATCCCTTTTTGGCGGGAAAACTTGAGTAAAATTTAAATTTTTTAGGAGACTAAACGTTCAATGTTTACGCGAAATTCAAATTTTGGTATAACTTGAAAATTTTTGGTCAAAATATCAAATTTTTGGACCAAAATTCAAATTTTTTTTCGGTCAAATTTGGCGTCAAAATTGTCATAACTCAAATTTTTCATACGACCTTAGAATTGATTTTTATAGTGAATTTCAAATTTTGGGAGAAAATTTTTTTAGGCCTAAGAACCAAGTTCACGAGTACGACTTTCAGAAAAACTTCAAACGGCAATATCTTATTAAACACACCTCCTTTATCGTTGAATCGATCCTACATCAACTTTATCAGATCATACCTTCATCTATGGCAACTCAACAAGATATTCATGCAGCCGGTGTAGAAAACCGTCTTCCTATGTTGGAAAAAGGTGGTTATCTTCAATGGACAAGTCGTATGCTTCGTTACATCAAGACCAAACCTAATGGAAAACTGATGATTCAATCCATTCAGAATGGACCCTTCAAGCCTCAACAAGTCCAAATCACTGGAAATGTTGATGCAACACCTCCCATCCCACCATCTTCTCGTGTTCAAAACGAATCAGAATACACTGAAGAGGATCATAAACAACTCGATGCAGATGACATGGCAATTCATATTGTCCAACTGGGTTTACCAAGAGACATCTTTGCTACTGTAGACAGTTGTGAAACTGCTTTCGATATGTGGGAACGTGTTAGACGGCTTTGTCATGGAACAGAAATTGGTCAACAAGACATGGACAACAAGCTGCTAACTGAATGGGAAAAGTTCACTTCAACTCCAGGAGAATCCATTGAATCCTACTATGGAAGGTTTTGTACTTTGATGAATGAGCTTATCAGAAACAAGTTAGCACCCAGAACTATCGTGCAAAATATCAAGTTCCTGAACAATCTTCCAGAAGAATGGGGACGATATGTCACTATTGTCAACCAAACAAAGGACTTACATCAGGTGAACTTTGATCAACTAAACGATTTTCTGAAACAAAACCAAGCTGAAGTGAATGAAGTCAGGAAAGAAAGATTGGCAAAGAATCATGATCCATTGGCTCTTATTGCAAAGACTCAACCTTCAGTGAATACACAACAACAAGCTTCATCATCTTCTAACAACAACAACTTGCAGCAATACATTCCACAACCACAAGTTGTTATCCCTCAACAACAATTCTATCCACCAGAACAACAAGTACTTCAACAACAACAGTATCCACAATACCAGGAACAAGGAATCACTGATCCTGAAACTGAACAAGAAGAAGCCTTGCTACAGGTATTCTCTTTATTGGGTAAAGCATTCAGAAGTCGCTATTCCACACCAACTAACAACAACCAAAGGATTTCATCAAACACTCGCAACAGGCAAATTGCACAGCCGGGTGTGAATATGGGTAATCAAGGACAAATGGTTGGAGTTATTTGGAATCAGCAGGGATATGCTACTGGATTTCGCATGGGTAATCAGGCGGTTCCGAATCAGGGTAATCAGTTGGGTCAGAATGTTGGGAATAGAGCAGTGGGTAATCAGAATGGGAATGTTGCAGCTCCAGTCGTTGGGACTTATGGAAATGTGAATCAGGGTAATCAGGTTAAGTGTTATAACTGTCAAGGAATGGGTCACATGGCACGAAAGTATCCCACTAAGCCGCACAAGAAGAATGCTGAGTTTCTTCAGAAAGCTATGCTGTTAGCACAGAAGCAAGAAGCAGGGATGCAGTTGAGTGCTGAGGAAAATGATTTTTTCGCTATTGTGGATGATTTGGAAGACCTCGAGGAAATCAATGCGAACTGCATCTTCATGGCAAATCTTCAGGAGACTAAGTACGACACTGATTCTGACGCACCTCCTGTCTATGACGCCAACGCAGTATCTGAGGTACCAATCATTGATCCATGCTATAACAATGTCATATTTGATGTGTTTACTCATGACGAACAGCATTCTGTGACGCCAGCACCTACTTATGATACATACCTGGACAATCCGAGTTGTAGCTATACTAACTCTGAAACTCCAGATGTGGATCCTAGTGGAGGCTGTGTGGCACAAAATACTGAGACTGATGAGGAAACACGTGCTTACTTTGAATCATTAATCAATAACTGTGGCATTGAAATTGAAAAAGTTAGAACGGTCAATCGCGAAGTTAAGGCAGCGAATGCTAAATTGACCGCTGAGCTTGAGAGTTACAAAGAGAACGCAAGAGCCTTTGAATTTCATACAAACAAAGTATCAGAATTAGAAATTGGTTATCGAGATTCTGTTTTAAGAGAAAAACAATTGCAACTCAAGTATGACACACTTGATGTGAATTTGAACTTGAAAATAAAATCTTTAAACAAGGAAATTTCTGAACTAAATGACCAACTTTCTAAACAAACATCACTGTTCTCTGATCTTGAAAAAGAGAAAAAAAATAGTTGATTGCTGATTTTTCAAAACGAGAAGATTCTCTTCTTGATGAAATTCTGGATAAAAATGAAACTATCAAAAAATTGGATAATTTGCTTCTTACAACGGGTCATTCCGCTAAAACAAACAAGATGCTTTCTAATCAAGTAAATCCGATTTTTCATACTGTGCATAAAATGGCTCTTGGTAACTCACCTCCTTGTTTCCTCAAGAAAGCTCAGAAAAAACGGAATATGTTGAACAATGGAACACCTTTGCATGAACCCATAATTGTGCATGATTCTCTTGAAACGTTGTAACTATCTGAGGAGAGTAAATCAAAAATGAAACAAAAACATCCGGAAATCAAGCCAATTGATTATAACAAATGGAACAAAATTAATGGTATTTCGTTTGTTTCTCATAAAGAACAATCAACGTTTTCCACCACACCAAGTGTTTCAAACAAAGTGTCAACACCAGTTTCAAAATCAGTTTCAAAACCAGTTGTTGTATCCAAATCTCTTTCGAACGTTGAACAAATGTCTTCAAACAATCCTTTTAACACAAGTGATGCGCGAAGTATTTTAGAAAATGTGAAAACTAGAATTGCGGATCTTCAAGAGACTGTTAAAACTAAAACCAATATTACAACAAACATATGGTTTAATAGTTTTGATAATGAACAGAAAAAGTTTTTTGAAACTCAAATTGCCCCTCAGCTGAATAACATCAACTCAAGGGTAATTCATTTTGAACAAGCATTTTTGAAAGAAACAGCTGACTTTGTCAAGGACCGTAAATCCCTGGTAAAGCAAGCTAATGAAAGTGTTGAACAAATCAAAGTTTTGGAAAAGTTAAATGATTCTCTCTTAGAAGATGTTCTGACTATTGATATTATGTCCATTATTTTACAAACATATTCTGTTGAAGATCATGAAAGACTCCAGTATGAGACCTCCGAAATTGTTTCAAAATATGAAAAAGCTCTTGAAAAAGAAAATGTCTCATATTTTAAACAACTTGATCGCAAAACTGAGGAATGCAAGTATGACAAACTGTCGTATGAGCGTGCCTACAATGACATGAAAGCAAAAAATGATCTTTTGAGGGCTTAGCTGGAAAGTCAAAAAGGAAAGGCAGTGGATACTGTGATTAAAAAACCATTGACTGCGGAGAAAGCAAATGATCCCAAACCGATTTCCAAACCAAAAATGTCTGTTTCTATGCCTCCTCCAAAAGTCAATGAGAAAAATGTCTCATCAAAACCAGTCACTCCACCTGCCTTGCCTAAACAAAATGTTGATAAAGGAAAAGTGGTTATCGAGAAACCAAAAGTTTTAGCACCTGGCCTTTTTAAGATGAGTACCACTAATGCGTCTGCCTCCACATCTAAAACATATGGAACAAACGACATAAGTTTAGAAAATCCCTCTAAAGAGACTAGGAAAGCTGAAACTACCTCCCTTCATACAAATGTGAATCCTAATGCGTGTGCCTTACCTTCTACAGGACTAGAAAGCACCTCTAGGAGCAGCAGACTAAAGCCTAAGAGCAATACAAGGAACAATAGAGTCTCGCATGCCTCTAGGAGTAGTAGCTTGAATAAAGAGAAGAAAGTAGAAGAACACCCTATGAATTTACCGCTTTTGAATAAGAAAGACATTTCATCTGAATGTACTGAACCTATGAAACTTGCTAAGTCTAATGCATGTGTTGAATCTCTTTGTTTAACTTACAAGAAATCTTTAATTAATGTTCAAGATGATTGTGTTTCTACGAATGTGAATGATAAGCCTGTTAAGAAGAATGTTCCAAAAAGATCTTACGCTAAACAAGTAGGAAGACTAGTTGCAAAACTTAGGCTTTTCACTACTGACAAGAACCATAGTGTTTACTTTAGGGATGATATTTGGAAACCCATAGGTAGAACTTTCACACTCCAGAATGGTCAAATGAGTGATAAACCAGAACTCCCTGTAGCAAACCTCTTTGAGTGTGATCAGAATTTTACCTCTAACCCAAAGGAACCAAAATCACAACGGTTTCCAAAATATTCTTTTTCTGTTACTGGCAGGTTATCGAAATTTGTCTTTGGATCGTCGACTCGGGTTGCTCCAAGCACATGACCGGGAATCTGAAGCTGCTGATCAATTTCGTCTGGAAATTCATGGGAACCGTACGTTTTGGAAATGATCATGTAGCAGCTATCATGGGTTATGGAGATCTACCTTTTGGAAATTATTTGATCACTCGGGTTTACTATGTCGAAGGGTTGGGACACAATTTATTTTCAGTCGGGCAGTTCTGTGATGCAGATTTAGAGGTTGCTTTTAGGAAAAATGCTTGCTTCGTTAGAAACTTGGATGGCACTGATCTCTTAACTGGGAATCGTGATACAAACTTGTATGCTATCGACATCAATCAAATGGCCTCTTCATCACCAATATGTCTTATGACACGAGCATCTGGAACACAGTCCTGGTTGTGGCATAGAAGGTTATCCCATCTCAATTTTGACACCATCAACAATCTTGCCAAAGACAACATCGTCAACGGACTTCCAAAGTTCAAATACACCAAGGATCACTTATGTCCATCATGCGAACAAGGAAAAAGCAAAAGAGCATCATATAAACCCAAATCCGTACCTAGTTCGGAAGCAAAGTTGCATATGTTGCACATGGACTTATGTGGCCCAATGAGAGTTGAAAGCATTAATGGGAAAAAGTATATTCTTGTTATCGTCGATGATTATTCAAGATATACATGGGTTAAGTTTCTGAGGTCAAAAGACGAAGCACCAGCCATCATCATCACCTTTCTAAAACGAATTCAAGTACTTCTTCAAACTCCAGTAAGGGTTGTAAGAACAGACAACGGCACAGAATTCACTAATCAGGAGTTAAGAACTTATTTTGAAGATGTTGGAATCACACATCAGACATCAGTTGTTAGAACTCCACAGCAGAATGGGGTAGTTAAAAGAAGAAATCGTACTCTTGTGGAAGCTGCTCGTACAATGCTAATCTATTCTAGTGCACCGTTATTTCTATGGGCTGATGCTGTTGCCACTGCTTGTTTCACTCAGAACCGATCCCTCATCCATCCAAGATTCAATAAAACCCCATATGAAATTGTGAACAACAGAAAACCTGATATCTCTTACTTTCACGTGTTTGGCGCTTTGTGCTATCCAACGAATGACAGAGAAGATCTTGGAAAACTGAAAGCAAAAGGTGATATGGGAATCTTCATTGGATTTTCAGATAACTCGAGGGCATTCAGGGTGTATAACAGAAGAACTAGGAGGATCATGGAGACGATGAATGTGAAATTTGATGAACTTTCACATATGGCTTCTGAGAGACTCGCTCTAGAACCCGCACTAAACCCGCAGACTTCTGGACACATCAGTTCAGGACTCGTACCTCAAAGAGCTCAATCAACTTCGTTTGACAATCCTAAAGAACAAGAATGGGAGAATTTCTTTGAGTTAATGTTCGATGAATACTATGGTGGAACTTCGACAAATGCATCAAACCATCATTCCGCTACACCAGCTCAAAATCATCCACCACGAACAGAAGATGCATCTACAACGGTCGAAACCAATGCACCAACTCCATCTACATCTACTCAAGTTCTTGCACCCGTTCTACCAGCAGTTGATGAGCAAAACCAAAACCAGAATGATGCAACGTTAGATGAAGACTTATTTGAAAACCCGTTTGCTACGGAATCAGCTAAATCTTCCTCAAGCTTACAAGAACCATCTAACTCGCATACGTATAACCAACGGTATCCTTCTACTCTGAAGTGGACAAAAGACCACCCAATTGAACAAGTTATTGGTGAACCTTCAAGGCCAATTCAGACGAGACGTCAACTTGCCACCGATTGCGACTTGTGCATTTACCTTTGCTCAATTAGCAATATAGAGCCAAAGAACATTCGCGAGGCAATGGCAGAACCCGCATGGATAGAAGCGATGCAGGAGGAGCTTCTCCAATACCGTCTTCATGACTCTTGGGAAATGGTTCCAAGACCAATTGACATTCGCGTCATTGATCTCAAATGGTTATGGAAGAACAAAAGGGATGAAGAGATGATTGTTATTCGCAACAAAGCTCGTCTTGTGGCCAAAGGATACAGACAAGAGGAAGGGATAGATTTTGAGGAGTCATTCGCGCCGGTAGCCAGACTTGAAGCAGTCAGGATATTCTTAGCCTATGTCGCTCACAAAAACATCACGGTTTATCAGATGGACATTAAGACCGCGTTCTTGAACGGAACTCTGAAAGAAGAAGTGTACGTGAGTCAGCCAGAAGGCTTCATCGACTTGGAACATCCAGACTACGTCTACAAACTCAAAAAGGCAATCTATGGATTGAAACAAGCTCCGAGAGCGTGGTATGACGAACTGTCCTCTTTCCTTATCTTAAACAATTTCACCAAAGGAACAGTTGATCCTACCTTGTTTACACAAAAATGCAAAAACGACATTTTGATTGTTCAGATTTACGTGGACGACATCATCTTTGGGTCCACTAATCCGAATCTTTCAAAACATTTTGAAAATCTCATGAAAAGCAAATTTGAAATGTCCAAGATGGGGGAACTAAAATTCTTTCTTGGTTTACAAATACATCAGTCCCCTCGTGGAATTTTTATAAATCAAGCTAAATACACAACTGAGATTTTGAAAAATCATGGTATGGATAATTGTGATTCGGTCGGAACACCAATGGTAACTTCACCAAAAATTGGAGCCGATTTGTTTGGGAAACCTATTGATCCGAAGAAATATCGGAGCATGATTGGTTCTCTCATGTATCTTACTGCTAGTCGACCAGATATTCATTTTGCTGTTTGCTTATTAGCACGGTTTCAGGCAAAGCCTACCGAACTGCACCTCAAAGAGGTTAAACGGATCTTTCGGTACCTGAAGACATCCATTCACATGGGACTTTGGTATCTGAAGGAATCCGGCTTTGATCTAATTGCCTTTTCAGATGCGGACCACGCAGGTGATCAAGTTACAGCAAAAAGTACATCAGGAGGAGCACAATTTTTGGGTGAAAAGTTAGTCAGCTAGTCTTCAAAGAAACAAGATTGCACTGCACTTTCAACCGCTGAAGCTGAGTATGTATCTCTATCTGCGTGTTGTGCTCAAGTTCTATGGATGAGAACACAACTCACAGATTATGGCTTTACTTTCGATAAAATACCTATGTATTGTGACTCGAAAAGTGCCATAGCCATATCATGCAATCTTGTTCACCACTCAAAGACTAAGCATATCAGAGTACGCTATTACTTCATAAAAGAACATGTGGAAGAAGGTACTGTTGAATTATTTTTCGTGAAGACTGATTACCAACGCGCCGATCTATTAACTAAAGCCCTTTCAAAAGAAAGGTTTAACTATTTAGTTCGACGAATTGGAATGCGAAGCCTAACCCCTGAGGAGTTAGAATGTCTTCTCGAATATTCTTGAAAATGATTTTTCAAAAAGCTTCGCTGTAAATATTTTTGAAAAACAAAATAAAAAAAATTTGAAAAACCAACAAAAGCAAAATATAAAAATATAAAACTTTCAAAAATACAAAAACAATAGAAAATCAAAAATACAAAAATATTCTTCTTACGACATGTCTTTTGTATAATCGATATTCTGTACGTTTCTAGAAATGTCATTCAACAATGATACGGGCATGTACAGATGCTTGAGCGAGAGTTCTTTTATGTTTTTCAAAACATGTCGTTTCTCAAACTTTCTTCAAATATGGCTTTCGTATACTTCAGTACGAAACCCGGACTAAAATGATGACTTTTGTTTATTTCAAATCAAAACTCGTATTTTTAAATAAAAAATCAAGTGTACGCTTCAGTGCACTACATTTATAACTGGTGAGAAATCATCATCATCTTGAGCATTTTTTCAAGATTGTTCAAAAAGATTTTTTCAAAATCTTTCAAAATATTTTGTGCTCAAGATAACTCCCTCTAAAACCCTTTAATTGATTATGCTTTATTAAAGGGGGAGTATAAAACAAAAATATTCCAAATTCATGCTTAAATCAAATCCGTTTGTCTCCCCAAAAGATTCTAAAATGTTGTTTAATCCGTTGATATCAAAAATATCACGAATATGCTATTTTTGAGGGGGAGGAGACGTGATTAAAATGTGATCAAAAATTTTAATGTTCGTTGTTTGAATCTCAAAATGAGCTCGACTCAGATGCAACCATTGAATTGACGAGGAATCATGTACCATCTCGAGAAACTTTCTATGGACTTGACCAGCACGGGTAATAATTTCAAGCTAGTTCTCTAGTGATGTAAACGTGTCTCGAATCGGTCTTGTTCATTTAAAGTCGATCAATTCAAAAAGTGCGAACTCTACCCTCTATGTGCAGATTTCTGTCAAAACTTATTAGCACATGTGAAGGGGGAGTGTTTCTGAAAATATAAAACTCTTAGAGTGTTCCAAACATGTTTTCTATCAAAAACACTTTGAGAAATTTTCAAGAAAAATGGTTTTATGGCAACAATAGGACAGTCATGGAGTTATAAGGTGACTAAGGATAGGAAATCCGTCCTATGATCCGCCAGAGCCGGAGGGATCTACCCAAGGACATCACCAATAGTTAGTATTAGAAGTCCTTAGGTATGATTGAAAAAAAAGGAGTAAAGTGAGAAAGGAGAAAGAAGGGGTTGAAGAATTAAAAAGAAATGTAATGAAAAAGGGTGAAAAGAAATAGCCCTCCATATTCAATCTTAGGGCAGAAACCGGGTTCAACTCATCTGCTACTGGTTATCAGTAAGATGACACTGGTATTGAAGACAAAGACGTCATGGACCCAGTGACGCACTGCACTAAACCTTCTAGCCACTCAATTCCTCTTAAAAGGTTTGTTTCATTCTCACTGGGAACCCTACATAATCTATCGACTTTCTCTTAGAGATCGTTGATATTGAAGAAGGAGACCCTCTCCCTTGTCTCCGCTCAGGAAAACCAAAATGCACTATAGTCTAGAGCCACGAGATTCATTTAAAGATCTCATAGGAACACTTGACATGACATCGCTTGTTGTGATATATTATAGAGTCCTACGCAGATCTTAGCAATCTTCCAGAACATTTGTGAGAAGTTTCACTTTTGTGATCTTCAATGATTGAATGGAAACTCCTGCCAGGGTCAACATCAAGCAGCCCTGACAGCAGGTCACTTCGGTAACTCCCCGTGGATTACGCTTAGTGTGTCTCAAACGGTCTACAGTCGTGGGGTGATGCTTCGGTGTACCTCAGCGACTCATCTGAACTGTAGGTGTACTTCGGTATATCGTGTTATCTCACTTGTGGGACTCCAGTTCAGGAACGGCCCTTGTGAGAATTAGAGACGTGTTTTCACACTATGTTGTTAACACCCTCGAAATTCAAACTTGTAAGTGCCGAAATCCGCTTATTACTAACCAGTTTTTATGTTTTCTTCTTATTGAAGCTCCGGAGCGGATTGATCGTGCAGACTCTCCACATGCTCATACCAACAACAAATGAAAGTTCTCATCAAAATCAAAGGCTACTCAAAGTTAAAGATGATTCTTCGTCAATGTCAAAGAATCTACAAAGTTTAAAGACTCGAAAACCACATCATTAGTAACCAAAAGACAAATAGAAGTGTGAGCATGGTGGAGAAAGACATGGAGACACCTAACCAACGAAGTTGACAACGGCAGACAACCACATTAATTGATCACAAAGCATGAAGGAACAAAGAATCAAGACTATTCTATATCTACACGCAAAGTTCAAGCTCGAGAAAAGTAAAGATCTTATCAAGTGGAGCATCTTTTGAATGACCACCCCTTAGGGGGAGATTGTTAGACTTAATAGTTTTTATTAGAAGTGATGGTCATTCACATTTAGGAACTTTGTAACGTGTGTTAGATATCGTGCTAGAATAGTCAACGGGCTCGTGGATTGGGCTAAGCTAATTGGCTATAAGTTAAGTTAAGTTAGCCTTTCTTCATGTGTTATCCAATCCAAGTCCACGAGGCCCAAGCCAAAGCCCATTAGGGCGTTTATGTTTGAGAGTATAAATACCCCTCAAAGTCTCATTTGAGGGGTGTGCTTGAGTGTGTGTGTGTGTGTGTGTGTTTTCTTTGGAGCAATACAACATATAGTGTTCATATTTCTCTCTTCACATACACGGTTTCATATATTCAAGTCACCGTCATCTTAATCTTTCCTTCTTTATTTACGCATATGTTTGTGTTTGTGTTGTTCGTGTTCTACGCATAACGTGTTGGGTTTGTGATAAGGCTGATAAAAGTGTGTACACGTAAGGTTGGTGTAAAAGTGAGGTCCTACAATGCAAGGTCCTATCATTCTTTGTGTTGCCTTGAGGCTTTGACCCGCTTGCTTTGGTGTCACTTCTTACTCCTGTAGAGGGAATTGGAACATTAGTTGGTTTTGCTACTTTTTGCATTCCTGAACTAGAAGTGCAGGGATCTGAACTACTTGAAGGCACATTAGTGTTCACTTTCTTAAAACTGGGCATAGAATGGTTTGTGTGCTTGGCACTAGGCATAGAACAAGGCATCACAGCTTTTCCTTTTGCACCTAAAGGTTTAGGACATGTTGCTATTAAACATTCTAGCAGCTCTTGAGATCATTTGGCTTGAATGCACACAAACCTAATTTCACTATCAAGAGGCTTATTTATAAAATCCTCTTCCACAATCTCACGGAGACATTCTAAACTATCCTTAAGGTGAGCACAATAGTTGTGAAACACAGGTTCATTATTCCTAAGATGAGGAGGAATGTATTTAACAGTCACAGTATATTTGCAGTCTGAGGATGACTTTGATTCAACATTCTCATTAAAGACAAGTGGTAGTTTCCCTTTTTCCTGACTCCTCAGATTCTCAATTTCTTTTTGTAAAGACGTTATTTTTTCTTTGTTTTTGTCACGATTGACTTTCATTGAATCATATAACTCTTTAAAGTGTCGTTTAACCTTTTTATTTTCTTCTAGAAAACTCTCGTTTTCCTTTTGTAAAGAATTAACTAAGTTTTGAAGATGAAAAGTTTGAGAATACTGAGAATCTAAAGGAAGAGGCATTTGGAAGCCAGTCACATTATTCTTTACACCCTTTAATTGAGAGATTTGGGCTTTCAACTTTCTGATCGTGTTACAATGAGCTTGAATATGTTCGTCACGTTTGTTTATCTGAAAAACTGCATCAAACTCTGGAACATCTGAGGATGTCTTGATATTTGAGATTTTGACATTTTCTTTAAGATGTTGATATTTTAGTTGTAAATCAAAATGTTCAACTTCTAGTTTAGAAATATGTTTTACCAAATTATCGTGATCATCTTGATCAATTCTCTCATTTAGTTCTGAGTTTTTGTTTTCAAGCTCAATAACACGATCATGGGAAACTTTCAATGAAATAGATAATTCATGGAATTGAGAAGCAGTGATAGAGTGCTTAGTAACAGTATAAAACATATCTTGAGCAACACAACTCGAAATCAAATTCTCATTTAAGATGTGCAAGTTCTTCCTTTCAACTTCATTATATTTGAGTTCCTGTTCAAAATCATTGACTTCAACTATCATTGCATCAAATTCCTTTTCCATTTCTTTAATATCAGAATTAATCCCTTTTTGAAGACTCTCAAATTGACCTTTTAATTTTTTGAAGAAAGGCATGACCTCTGGTTAAATAACATTCTTTAGTTTGCTCAAAACCCCTTTCCCCCTCAGTTATCCCTGTAGGTGTGATTCTCTTCTTACAAGTTTTCTCAAAATCAACAAACAGCTGATAAACAGCATATAGGCTGATTAAGGTCTTGCTATTTGTGGCAATAGATCTAGGAACTAGATGCATTGGTGTATTTGGAGGATACACAGTAGCTGCAGGCATTTTCCTAAGGGGAGTGTTTGTTTCAACAAGTACATTAACTTTTAGCTTATCCATATCTTTCTTCCAAAAGATCTGTTCTGGGGTTAATTGAGTTTGAGGCTTAAACATGTTCAGGGAGATCCAATTTTCCTTAGTGTAATCATGGGGTTTGATCGTTATGTTATTCTCTTTACACGCAGGATCGTTAAGCTTCTTATTCATTTTCTCCCTAGATGCATCATCTAGTTTTCTATCTTCCTCAGTGCACTCAATGCAACTAGGTTTCTGTCTAGGTTTAAGAATCTCATTGCCATCATAGATTACATTTTGAGCAGCTTTTGCAATCTTGCCATACTCAGGATTAGGTTTCTCTATAATGGGAATACTATGCTTATTGCTGAGAACTCTATGCTTAGTGATCATGTGAGCAGTCTGAATGGTATTCCCTTGGACGTACAACTTATTTTCAAGCTTGTTTTTCAAAGTTTTTAGATTAGAAAAATCATTCAAAAGTTTTGGTTCCTTAGCACTGAATTCTTGTTTAAGTACTTTAACATTATCTTGCAGCTCTTGCTTTTGCTTAACAGTTTTAGAAAGCTTTTCTTGTAAGGAGTTTAACTCTTGTTTTAACACTTCTTCTCTAAAATTACTTTTTCTAATAATTGTACGCATTTGGTCATCCATTTCCTGCTCACGGGTAGTTAGCTCAAACTTAGCACGTTGTTCATAAATAGCAACTTGTTCTTTATAGGCATTTAGTTCAGAGATGACAGAATCATCAGGGGCACATGCAGTGTATTCATCAAAAATATAGCCATCATTGACTGCAGAAGATGCATCACTTGGTACATTCCCACTTTCACTTTGTTTCACATATTGATCATATGGGACAACATTGATATTACCCATATTTTCAATATCTGACACAAAAGTTTCAGTTGATTGTACTTTGTCATGTATCTTTTGCTCATCAACATCATCGTATAGTTTTAATACCTCTGAGATGATTGATTCTTTGGATGGACCAGCTTGCTGTGATGATGAGACCTTTGGATAGACCATTGGAGAAATCCTAGCCATGAAGATTGTCTGTGCAGTAGGTTCATCATCGACGTCAGAGTCGTATGCATCACAGTCTGCAACTTGAAAGGCATTCTGATGATTATGACCTATCTCCTGAATTGGCTGCTCAACCACATCTGCATCATATGTCTTGGTATTGCCCTCAGCAAGAAACAACAGCTCCTCTTCATCCAACACAGCTCCATTATCCTGAGCTTGCACAAGTAACATCTTGTCTTTGAAGTACTCTGCATTTTGAGGGCGTTTTGGAGAAGTGCAGTTCCTTGCTATGTGTCCATCACCACCACAGTTGTAGCACTTAATTGGCATTGCTTGTCCCTGATTACCATTCCTTCCCCTACTCCACCTCTTTTTTGTTCATATTGTCTTCCTTGAGCTGGTTGCACCGTAACCTTTCCATCTCTGACCAAAGCATGATTGTGTAAATTGGATGCAGTCCTGATTTCATTATTAGTGTGAAGTCTGTTAGTATGTGGAGTGAAGGTTAAGTTTTGTTTAACCATAAGAGCCAGTTTATTGATAAAGTGTTCCATGACTGCATTGGCATCAGGTTGCTTGAAACTTGGATCGGGAATGAGTTTGTGATTTTCGTCACCCGTGGGTATGACTTGAGAAGCTTTGGTAGTATTTCCAACATTGGTGTAAAAGGCTGTAGAGTCTTTTGACGAACTTGTTTCTCCCTGGTTGGTTTTGAACTGTTCAAGAATCCTTTTTTCAAACATAGCATGTCTCTCATTCTGAAGAAGGAATGCATAAAGTTGCTCATAGTTGGTGTTCTTCAATCCTTTGGTTAGCTTCACAGAGGTGACAAACTTATGCCATTCGGGATTCATGTTGTTCACAAACTTTGAGTTCAGCTGAATGTTTGGCATGGTCATTTTGATGTTCCTCATATCATTCACAAGCTTGTGGAATCTCACGTAATACTCATAGACACTTTCTTCTGGCTTCATCTTAAAGTGATCAAATTCATCATACAGTTGTGATTCTCTGTCTTCCTTGGTTAATTCAGAACCAGAGAGAAGCATCTTGACATTATCCTAAACTGCCTTGGCTTCAGTGTTGTGATTGATAAGCTTGTAGATTTCTTTTGGAAGACCCTGAAGTATAATGTTAGAAGCCCTGATGTCAGCATCGAATCTCTTTTTCTCCTTATCATTGAGATCATCATACGTCTTTGGTCTGTCTAATCCATAGATCATTGTTCCATCTGCAGCTGTATCAATTAAGTCTCTTGTAGTCTCAATCTGATAAGGTCCTTCATCAATGGATTTGAGAATGTTGACCCCATTTTCCTTTCCAAGACAGTACAATCTGATTCGTTGAGCCCAAGAGTCGTAGTCAGTTCTGTCAAGCATAGGTGGACGAGTATCTGAACCAGCTGCTTGAACATCCTCAGCAACAGTGGAGATAATTGTAGGTACGTTGGTAGACATGTTAACAGATTACACGGGATTTTATAACTCTATGATTAAACCGGGAAATAGATTCTTTCACGGGATTTTACTAAATCAAGAGAAGACCGTATTACAAACAAAAATCAACCAAGTCGCTACGAATTCTTGAACCAAGTCGCTAAGTAGCAACTCGCCAAGATCTCAAATTCCTGTGAACCAAGTCGCTAAGAACCAAGTCGTTGGACACAAGTCGCTAATGCACCAAGTCGCTACACAGTCAAGTCGCTAAAGAGCAACTCGCTAAGGTCCAAGTCGTTAACACCAAGTCGCTAAGCACCAAGTCGCTAGACACAGTTAAGTTGCTAAAGAATAACTCGCTAAGATCCAAGTCTCTAGTATCAAGTCGCTAACAATTTACACTACAACTCGTTAACACTTCTGAAGCAAGTCGCTAATCTCACCAAGTCGCTAGCCGTAGTGGAGAATCCACTAACTTGTACTATTTTTCGGCTTGTCTCAATAGACAAGTCGCTAGGCTCAATTCGCTAACAACTAACACTGTAACTCGCTAACTTTTACTGAAGCAAGTCGCTATGATGAAAAATACTACGAGAACCAAGTCGCTAGCAAGAAAAACTTCAAAAACACACTTTTCAATCCAAAACAAGCTCAACCACAGTGATTCAAGCTTACCAAATCAAAACCCAAGCACTTACAATGATTCTTAACACAAAAGTACACCCAAAATTCAAACTTTAACACAAGAAATGATCCAAATGATGCAAAAACCACTAAACTTTTTCAAACTCAAAAACCATCTAAAACCACTAGAAATCCAAGTATATGTAAGAGAGATGATCAAACCATGGCTCTTGATACCATTTGTAACATATTGGATTTCACAAACATACTAAACCAAAGATCAAAGAGGCGTATACTATGGTTTTAGAGAGAGAAAGTTAGAGGTTGGGAACTTTAGTGAGAGAAAGAAAAATCTTATTATGAGCTCCAACTCTCTACCTTGGGAGGTAGAGAGTATTTATAGTTCTTACATAAATCGCCACCTACGGGCTGTGGATCAGGCATACATTGGGTAAAGACCCGTCCGTCCTCCACGGTGTTACTTAACTAAATACTACTAAACATTAACTGATCTACGACTACGAGCTTTCTAACGATTACATATACTTGAGGTGACCGACTCTTTAATAACTGGATTTACTAAATCCTAACAGAGACCTTCCGCATAATAAACTCTGCTAATTTCTATGTTCCCATTAATGTAATCTCCGTAGCCCATGATAGCAGCGAAGTGATCATTCCCGAACCTGACAGTGCCGATGAATATTGAGACAAAGTTTGATAACAGTTTGAGATTGACTTTCATGTGTCGGGAACATCCGCTATCAACAATCCAGAGGATGATCTGTATCACCTGCATTACACACAAACGATACAGGTGGAATAGAAGTAGAGGTGGAACCCGAAGAGTTAGAGGGTTCCGTTACAGTTACAGTTGAAACACACATGTTAATGATTTTAGGAATCCATTTAAATCCTGGTGTGTTTTGTAACCATCTCTGCCAAGTCCAACTAGTCTTTGCTTTTGTCTTAGTGAATGCACTAGGTGATTATTTCTTCCTAGGAGGTGAAGTGGGTTCTATGGGTACATCAATGATAGTTGCAGAAACACTAGAAGGCGGTTTACCTAGCACAGACTTAGAAGCATTAGTGGGCCTAGAGGTATTCCGTTTTCTACTATTCCGCTTGCGAGAAGATAGACTTAGCAACACATTTGTCATGGCAACCAGAAAACATGCTATTACGACAAGCAACACAAGATGCTTCAAACAAAACATTCAAAGTACTTAAAGGTTCAGCATTCGTTACATCACTTTTGCTATTACATTTGTCTAACGCAATGTCTAAAGTGGGTGCAACTTGAGTTTTATTCAAAGTCCTAAGGTGGTCTTCTACTTCAGAGGTCTTTATTGTTCTTCTCTTACGTTGCAACTTCCTATTCTTCCTGGTTTTGCTCTTAAGCTGTGAAGTGCTAACGTTGGGAAAAGAGGAAACTATTCATGTTTCAGTGGAAGGAAGCACAATAGTATCTTGTGTTTTGTCATTAGGCATTCTGGTGTCAATTTTAAATATTCCTAGGGCAAGTACATTTGTGTTACTAATCTTATCTTACTTAAGTTTTACCAACTCCGCTTTCAAGTCATGGATAGTGTGTAACAAATCTTGATTTTCAGAGCGAGTGTTTCCATTGTTTCGTAAAACTTCTTTGGTATATGCAAGATGATCATCAGCATCTTTTGACGCTTTAGCACGAGTCTTTTTGAGCAAATCAAATATGACACCATATTCTGTTTTGACTTTGGCAAGTTCTTATTCATATCTTGAAATTTGACATTTTAAAGACACGTTTTCATCATCCAGTTGTTATATTTTTGGATCAAAAGATTTTGAACGCAACTGGTTGATTTTGTTTTGCAAAGCAAGTTCTCGATTTTGACAATCTTTTTGACACCATTGAAGATGACGTTTTGCATTCGAAAGCTCATTTAACAACCGCTCATTTGCAATTTTTAAAGGCTCGATTTGTGACACATTATCGGTATTCTCAACAGTTTCAACAGAATCAACAGCGATATATTCAAATGCATATGCAACAGTATGTAATAACACAACATTTATGGTATCAGCACAGATAACATCTTCCAAGAGTCGGTCAACATGATTTCTTAACATTTTCTTTTTACGTTTAGTATTTGAAATCGATGTTTCTGTTTGCTCGAAAACTGTTTTCATAAGACCAATCTCTTTCTGAAGATCCCGTTCCCAATAGATTGCAAACATTTTTAAATTTCGGACATGAGGTAAAAGTCTTTTCTGAAAAATATCTCTTTGATTTCGCGCATGTGGCGATTGAAAATGTTCAGCTTTTATTTTAGAATGAACTTCAATTTCAGGTTCCAAAAGTTTGATGTCAGACATAAATGTGTCAAAATATTTAAGAACTTGACATCGTTCGGCTAATGGTTTTATTTAACTAAAAGAAGGTAAAGGACCATTCATTTGTGCAACATTGGAGATAGGACCATCATTAGAGGAGGACTCAGGATTAGGTGTGGTAACCCAAGGTGTGTTAGAATTATCCTGTTGTGTAACGAAAGTTATGGCTTTTGAGTAATTATATGGTTTGTTATATAAAACATTTTCCATTTTTAATCGACTCTCAGCATCAGCATCTGATTCCTCATCACGATTATATTCAACAACACTCATAATTAAGTCATCAATTCTATGTTATGCACTGTAAACTTGAGGATTTGGTTTGAATGCTCTATGTGAAAACTTTGGTTTGTAATCAGCAAGAATTGGGCCATATCCATTTGGATTTGGTTTAAAAGTAAACTTTTGAATTGTTGTGATTGACTCGCCATGTTCATCTATTTGTCTCCTCGAATGCTTTTTGTACTCACAAAACTGTTTTTGACAAGTTAACAACTCAGACTTGGCTTTTTGATTTTCCGAAGTGAGAGTGTTAAGTTGTTGTTTATGATCAAATTTTAGTTGTTCTATTTGAGAAAGCAATGCATTCTTGGATGCAACTAGATCACATATCTGTTTTTCCAAAGATTTTTCATTTTGGTATGATTTTGCAAAAGCGACTTCAAAACTGTGTTCACGTTTCTCTTTGGTTTTAAAAATGTTGAGTTGGAACTTATAGCATTCATTATCCTTAGTCAACAGTGCAATTTTATCTTTCAGTTTCTTATTGATGTCATTGCACTTTTCCAGTTGAGATTGGGTGGTTTGAATTAAGTTGGTCATGAGCTCAAGATCTGGATTAGACAAACGTTCATCTTGTTCAACTTGAATCTCAACATGATCATTATTTAGATTCTCAAATATGACCACGGAGTCAACTTGATTATCAATATTAACCATGAGGTCATCTTGATCGTCAAATATAACTACGGGGTCCATTTGATTATCGTCGGAATGAGATGTAGAAGATTCATGTTGAACACTCTGAGCCTCATCGGATGCAGATGTCGGCGGAGATATCAGATCAGTAATGAGTATATTTTGATCCGGTACCTGAGACAAGCCATCAGTGTCATACACTGGGTTGTGTCACTCATGTGGAGCTCTTGCATGTTTGCCATTAACATCACAGTTGCATTAGCTTGCAAGTCCTCCATGTCATCATCAGAATCAGCATCAGCCATGAAGCTCTGTTCCTTGTTGGTAAGTATTCCACCAGCTTCATCCTTGAGAGCCAAGAGTAGAGCTTCTTTGTGATAAGCGATGCCTCTTGTTCTCGGCTTTGGGCATGCATTAGTCAGATGACCCTTCTCATTGCAGTTGTAGCATCGGAGACCATTAACCCCAGTCTGAGCATTTCCCTGATCAACCACTTGATCCCGTTGTTGTGGAGCACCCATGTTATTCCTACCATTAAACCCTTGACCACTACTCATCTGACGACCATTTCCACGATTTTGGATCTCAACTCTTCCATTGTTGACAACAGCTTGATTTCTTGTATTTGATGAGGTGCGAATGCGGTTGTTGGATTTGTTAGCAAATCGTCTGAAGGCTCTTTCAATCATTACAAATCCTTGATTCAATGCATCGAAGGCTTCAGCGTCCTCATTAGATTCACTGTAGAGTGCTTGATCATTGTTGCTGTTGTTGTATGGAACCAATTGAGTTTCTTGTGATTGTTGTTGTGATGGATCATATGGTGTAATCTAAGCAGTTGGTTGTGGAGGGTTTGTGAAGACAGTTGGCAAGGTCGGAAATTGAGGATAACATGCTTGAGTGTACAAAGCAAGAGTTTGATTATCCGGGAGTGAAGGCGAAGCAGGGACTCCACGGATGATTCTTTCTTTGTCTACTTCCTTTTGATGGTGCTTCAAATAGTCATACAACAATCTGTAAGTCGCTTGATGAAGATTCTTCGCTTGACGGATGAATGTAACATACTTCTCCCAATCAGGACCAAGACAACTCAGGAACTTTGTGTTGATTGCAATCCTTGGCATAATGATATTATGTTTATCCAAGTCATTGATGATGTCTGAAAACCGATGATGGTATGACTCTACTGTCTCCCCTGGTTCAATCATGAAGTGTTCATATGCTAAGTAGATTTTGGATTCCATGTCCTCTTGATTGAGTTCAGTGCCTTCCATTAAAAGATGAATGTGCTCCCACATTGCTTTAGCAGTCTTTTGAGCATCAACACTACGAAGTATCGGATTGGGTAATCCCAAAAGGATATATTGCATTGCAATTTCATCGGCTTCTAAGTGAAGAAGTTGTTCAGTAGTAAGTTGATCAAGATCGACAACATTGGTAACACCATCTCTTGGTGGATTAGCATTCGGATCTCCGGGTATAGTGATAGTAGGCATCTGAAAAGGACCTTCAAGGATGACCTTCTTCAAAAACTTACCATAACCTAAAGAACCTTATCACCCATTGATCGTAGTTATCGGGAGTGAGCATTGGAGGTCTATCAAGGGATCCAGCTTCATGAATGGATTGTTGGCTACTTAAAGCTTCACACATCTTTGCAAACCAAGAGGGTTCCTTCGGTGTTGTAACATTCATAGCATACTTGGCGGGATACTGATATTGAAAGTAGTTACAATGTTGAACTTGTTGACGAGGGTTTGGTTGAACCATCTGTGGTGGAAGAGGGTTTGCTCCTTGAGGAAAGTACATTTGAGACGGCGGTTGAAATTGTTGTTGAAATTGTTTCAATTGTTGTTGAGATGGTGGAGGATATTGTTGATATTGTTGTTGTTGTTGTTGTTGAGGATACTCATGAGGAAAGTAGTGAGAGTATGGTGGTTGAGACATCTTGAAACTTGTGTTGATGATGGATCTTTGTAGTCGAATGAAACTTTGAGTTTGTTGATGAAGTAACCTTAAGCGTAGAATCAAGCTTAGGCGTAGAAGGAACCTTAAGCGTAATACCCAACTTACACGTAGACAGAAGCTTACGCGTAGTGCTAGCTTACGCGTAGACTTGAGATAAAAGCTTAGCTTAGGCGTAAACCAAAGGCTTAATAGTAGAAAACCTTATGCGTTAGGCGTAAGACAAGCTTAAGCGTAGGAAATGCTTAGGCAAAGAAGTTTCTACTCGTAAGCTTTAAGCTTAGGCGTAAAACTAGGGTTTTACCCAAAAAATCCTTTATACTTATCCAAGTGTAAAAGATATCCAAAGTCGAAGTGTTTTCAGGCTTATCCAAGCAAGAAAACACTGAGTTAACCAACAGCTTCGAAGATCAAATGACGAAATCCTTAGCCGTAGAATCTGAGGCTTAGGCGTAGACTTTAGAGTATACGAGTAGAACTAGGGTTTTACTACGAGTAGAAAGTACCAACTTTTACCAAAACTGTTTTTATGCTCAAAAGTGTTTTGTAACCTGATTTGAATGATGAAATAGCTTCAATATCACCAAAATAACAATAAAGTTTGAAACTTGATGATCCAAAACAAATTTCACCCTTAGGCGTGGAAAGTGCTACACGAATCAAAAACCAAACTAAAACTAATCTACACACGTAATTGAAACTTGATGCAAAAAACTTAAACTTTAACACTAAATAAACCTTAAACCACAAGAATCTTGAGTTTACAAGTGTAAAAATCAAAGCTTTAAGCTTATGAAAGTTAAGCTCGCTCAAAAACCCACGCGTATGAGAAATAACTTCAAAAAAAAAAGTGTTTCACCCAACTAGATGGCGATTGATACCACTGTTAGGTCACCATAAGTTAACACAAGCAATAAGATGTAAGAAATAAAGGTAAGAGAGATTGGATGAACACTAAAACACAAACACACGTATAGAATGATAAACTTTAGGCGTATGATATAAGTGAAAGTGAACAACCAACCTTCAAAGGAAGATTTACATGTCTTTATATAGGGAAGGGAGCTAGGGCAACATGTCTAGTCCCTTCCTTCCTTATTGGGCTTGGGCCAAGGCCTATGGGCTTTCTACATAAGCCTTGCCATTAATAACTAACATAAAAGCCTAGTTTAAGCAACCTATTACATATTAAATACTAACACTTGAAATATAAGTTAGGAGTGATTTCAACACGTAGGATCTTACGTAGGCTCTCGATCTTATCATAGGATCGTCAGATCTCGATCTGATCCGATACTAGTTCTCTCACATTATATAAACAAAGAAACTATAAACGAATATGTTTTGTAAAGTGGAATAATAAAGGGCAAATGTTTTTAAAAGGCATCATACTTGTCACCATTTGTTTTGGGGGGTAGCGAACAATTTTTTTTGCTTTTGTAGGTACTTTTCTTTCAAATTCATCATTTTTTTTTTGATATTTTGCGAATTTTTTGAACATTTTTGCCTCTCTTAGCTAATAGAAATTTTTTTCCTCGAATGGCAAAAATGTCACATAATACCCTAAAAATGATGAATTTGAAGAAAAAAAATTTGTTCGCTACTCACAAAAGTAAATGATGGCAAGTATAATACATTTTAAAAACATTTGCCCAATAATAAAATAAGCATTAGCAACCATAAGTGTCATACAAATATGAAATATATAGACTTTTAGACTTAAAAATTAATCGTCTTGAATCACTTATTAGATGCATTATAATCCACATGAGTTTTATTTTCATTATGTTATAACCTTTTAAACTCTTTTTTCTTAATATTAAATACGAATTCTTAGACATATAAGACATTTGAATATTTATGTAAGATTTTTCGATTTTGATATTGCAAAGAGAAAAACAATCCATAATAAGATCTCGATCATAAAAGCCTTGGATTAAACGATTCACTTGGATATAAACTCGTCCCCCTCCTTGAATTAAACGACAGACGTCAACTATGTCAATGGATCAACTTGGATTGAAACTTCATTGTTTTTCATGTGAAAAGCTATTAAAGAGATCTACAGAAAGAAAAAATAAATCTTAAGCACACATATATTGACGAATTTTGAAAAGTCCCACTTGCTCAAAATGTTACATTTTTAAGCTAAGGAGGTCAATGGATGACTTCGGTAGTCCGTTATTAGGTTGGCAGGTTATAACTTATCGAGTTAGAATTATTGTAAAAACTAAATACTTTGCTATCAATATTTATAAGTTAAAGATCATTTACATACCAAACTTTCTCACATACTAAATGATCAATTTTTATTCTTCATCTTTATTTGATCTAGTGGATGAGATTAATCTCAATAATTTCATCATTTTTTTTTCAAATATTAATATCTTTTAAACAGTTAATCATTAAGCGAAAAAATATATACTATCGCGACGAACATTTAATTATCTTTCTATAGATAGACAACTTGATATACTTTCGACAATTTTTTTTCCGATTTTTTCATGTTTTTTTTTTACATTTTTTTGTTTTTTTTCGTTATTTAAAATTTGCATGAAGAAATTATATGTAATTAAACGCTAATTTGAATATACTTGTGATATTAGTGTTAAATAACATATGATATGTAATAAAATCACATGTGATATTGGTGTTAAATCACATATGATTAACACTAATATCACACGTGATATTATTAAAATATCCAAATTAGTGTTTAATCACATGTAATTTATCATACAAGTTGAAAAAAACCAAAAAATAACGAAAAAACGTGAAAAAAAAAAAAAAAAAAAAAAAAAAAAAAAAAAAGTGTCAAAAAGTATATCAAAGTGTTTGTCTATATAAAGATAATTAAATGCTCGCTGCGATGGTGTAATTATTTTCGATTGACGATTAACGGTTTAAAAGATATTTAAATTATAAAAAACATGTGAAATATTAAAATGCTTTTTAATCTCAACAATTGATTTCTTTTTAGGTGAAAAATAAAAATAAATCTTTTGATATGTAAAAAAAGTTTAATATGTAAAATAAATAGCCTCATATTTATAATACTCATGAATAAGTTAGCATAATTGTAAAAACATCACTTGATAATTATATTGTTGACCATTGCAAAAATCTGGCCCAAACCTTTATAAAGCTCTTTATAAAGACAAATAAATTTACTTTCATGTTAAATTATTTGATTTTGATGAGACTCTTATGTATTATGACAAATTGAAAACTTAGAAGTCAGCATTTCCACCTTACTATGATTATTACTAACGATAAAATATACATTTAATGGAATGAAAAACGTCATTTTCTTATGCAATTGAAAGGAAACATTCTTTGTAATTCAGATGACAGTGGTAACTTTAAATATACTAAAATAACGTAGAGATCTATTTCTTATACTAGGTATAAAACCTACTCAAAATAACTACTTATTACTATTTTAACTTTTTTACCACTTTAGGCAAATTTGCTTTTTTTTTTCTTTTTTTTAATTTTTTTCTTTTTTTTGGAACAAAAGAAGCAAATTGTTTCTTGCAAAATAAGAGGAATCAAAATCAAATTGTTGGTTTTTTAATTCATAACATAAACCAACTTGTGAACTAGAGTATATATATTTTTAATTTGCACCATATATTCAAAAATAGTAGACTAAAATATATAAATTTTGGGTGTGGAAAATAGTCCTGGCCATTGTTGAAGTATTATTTGCTAAGAAAATGACAAAAATGCCCATCCCCTCAACCTCAAAGTGGTCCTATTCCATTAATACAGTTGATGCCCAATTCTTATCCTTCACTGCCCTTCACTTTTCTTCACCTTATTCTACACACCCTTTTCTCTCTTCTTTCCAAACCATAATCCAACATCTCTCTGGATACAAGCATTAAAGCCACAAGTACAAGAACAGCATGTCATCATCAAAAGTATGGAGCAAAGAAGAGGATAAGGCCTTTGAGAATGCCATTGCTAACCACTGGACTGAGGATACCAAAGAGCAATGGGATACAATTGCTTCACTTGTACCTACCAAAACCATTCCAGAGTTGAAACAACACTATCAATTACTTGTCGAAGATGTTGATGACATTGAAGGTGGTATCATTCCATTACCCAAGTATCTTGGAGAAGAGTCATCTTCCTCTTCTACCAAAGATAACCATCAGGGATCGAATTCAAATCGACGTTCTTCTTGTAATTATACTAATGGGTTTTCAGGTTTTGGCCATGATTCTACCAGTCAAGGTAGCGGAAAAGCAAGTTCAAGGGCGGAGCAAGAACGTCGGAAAGGGATTCCATGGACAGAAGAAGAGCATAGGTATGTAACTAGCAAAAAATTGATTTCTTATACTGAACTACCTCCAAAACTTGCATCTATAGATCCTAGAATCACAAATAGCTTATGCAATGAATAATTACCAATAGCAGAATATAGTCAATTTAATGTTACTATTTTCAGTTTCTTAAGGAAGAGCATCAATAATTGTTTAAAGCAGAAGTACCATGTTTCTGATTATGAAATCATTACACAATTTATGTACAGACAGTACATGTTGTGTTTTGATTGACCATTGGGAAACGTAATTGTCAGGATACCAATTATTATTATTGCAAGAGCCTTGTACCACTCCTGTTGCACACTGTACAAAGTTTGGAACTATGTGCAAAACTTCCATTTAGATCTGGCCTATTTCTAGAGCAAACAGCTAATCAATGGCAGTATGATGTTATAGTTTGAGCTTAGCACCACTTCTAACGCATATGCTATAAATGCAGGTTGTTTTTGTTGGGGTTGGACAAGTTTGGTAAAGGAGATTGGAGAAGCATTTCAAGAAACTATGTGATTTCAAGAACACCTACACAGGTTGCTAGTCATGCCCAGAAATACTTCATACGATTGAACTCGATGAACAGGGATAGACGGCGAACCAGTATTCATGATATTACTAGTGTTAACAATGGCGATGTCTCTTCACACCAAATGCCAATCACGGGTCAGTCAGGCAGTACAAACCCACCTAATGGTACAACGGTTGGTGCACCCATGAAACATAGGCCCCATCAACCGAATATGCCTCCAGGAATGGGTATGTATGGTGCACCAATGGGCCACCCGGTTGCTGCAGTTCCAGGCCATATGCCGTCAGCAGTTGGAACTCCGGTGATGATGCCTCATAGTCACCATCCACCGTATGTTATGCCAGTGGCGTACCCAATGGCCCCACCACCAACAATGCATCAATAAAACACCAAATATTTCCTAAGTTTTTCCCTTTATGCAATAATTCTCCTAGTCATAGTGCTAGCCTTTGACAATGCAGTCCCCTAATAAATGAGCTTTTCTTTCACAAAAAAATCGGATTGTGAAAGGCTCGTTGCAAGGACAAAAAGTAGGACCACAGCATCTTTCTAATGATCAATTTATGTTGGTTAAAGAATTTTTCACCAACTGTTTGTACATTTTTTCAGTCTCACAGTATGTCTCCATGAAATGACTTGTACCAAAAATAATAATGCTATAATGACGTGTACATTATGCAATAAAAGTTTTACCTTGCTTTAGATATGTGAAAAGGCCAAGTCAAGTGTGTCTTCAACATACCACTTGATTGAAGAGGGGACAGGCAAGATATACAAAGCAATTTTATGGTGGTTTTTCTTCCAACTTTCTGAGGTCCAAAATGTGACACAGAGATGGTTGATTGCCAAAGTTAAGCTGTCAAACATCATTGTCTGTTGATGTCAAAAAGATAAGAAAAACAAAATAAAAAAAAAGTATGATAATTTCTTAACAAAGCTAAATATTAGTCATAATCCCCTCAATAAAAAATAATTATACTATTGGTAGAAACAAGAGATACGACAATTTGAGGGTTACTAGGAAAATCTTTTGAGCAATAATGCCTTCATGCGCCTTCTCGATTTCACGCGGAGCTGCTCAGAGAGGATGTGATGTAGAAACTTTTTTCGTCCCACTTTCCACCAAGGTGGTACCACAAATCGATGTTCTTTCTTCTTTTCTGCAAGATGACGATTAGAAAATCAAATTTTTGATTTTTACTAAATATAGGATTCCATAAACCATTGAAGATAGTTTTAGAGCGGCACAAACTTTAAAATACTAGTTTAGGTATCTCATACTCTCATGTACATTTATATACATGTCAAGATAAAGAACCCCATTAAATGCAGATATTTTGACCCATTTACTCCTTAATGGGTCAATTCAGGTTATATTTTATCTTTAACTTATCAAATGGGTATAATCAAAATGTAGCAAAAAGAAATTAAACCTAAAACCGCCAAAATGTACTTCCAAAAAATGGTCGAAAAAATAAGAAATCATTGTAATGTAATATTTTTTTGTATCCATACAAAAAAGTTATTAAAATGAACAAAAGTGTTTCGGGTCAACCCAATTCACATGACCTGCCCATTTTGCCAACTTTAAAAGCCACACTCATATCTATTGACACTAATAAATGCGACGAAGAAAATGAACATGTAGAATAATGTTTCAAACGAAAATATGGATAAAGGGGGGCTCTATAGCATATAAATGTGAACCCAGATTTCACGGGCACTACTAAAATATCTTATATTTCCAATATCTAACGTCAATGTTAAATATAGAGACTTGAAAAGACAGCTTTTAAGTGGTCCGCTCCACATAACACCAAAGATACCAAAAATCATTTTCAAGAATATAAATCAACGAATATCATATATGTGAATATAAGATCATATTATCTTTATGTAAAAACCTTTGAAGTTTTTTAAAGTTGGTGTTTAATAAAGATTTATATTTGATGGCCAAACCACGGACAAAAAAAATAGAGCTGGTACAGGTATGGGGCAGAAGATGACAACGAACTCACTTATTTCTTGAAGAGCATATGACCCCCATTGTGCCAACAGATCTGATAATATGGATTCCAGATTTGGCCAAAAACTGTTCTGGATCTTCAAGACATCGAGAACAGTCCGTAGCCCAGATATAGATGGTACAACATTCTCCAACATGCTTTCAGGGCTTTCGCCAAGCAAGACCTTCAACACACACAATAAATAAAACTATGAGTATAGAAAGGATGACGGCTAGTAATTTTTCTTATGCATGAATCAAAAGATAAAGAGAGATTCACCACTTCGAAATTATGCGAGGCAAATTATAAAAAAGTGGCAGCACATTAAAATCCAAGAAACTATTATCTTAGTGTAGTAGTTGCCGCTTGCTAATAAGATTAAACTTGGTTACTACCAGTGTTGCAAAAATCGGCCTAGGCGGCCGATTAATCGCTAGGCGGGGATTAACCGCCACGATTTTCACTAATCGGCCTTATTAATCGGTTTGGTCAAAAATCGGTCAATATACCGATTAATCGGATAAAAATCGGTCAAATCGGGCATAAATCGGCCAAATCGGACAAAAATCGGATAAATCGGCCAACTCGGTTATGGATAGAAATCGGCCAAATCAGGGATAAATCGGTCAAATCAGAGATAAATCGGCCAAATCGGAAAAAATCGGCCAAATCAGGCATATAGTTTCAAAAGTTTTTAATTTTATATATAAAACATCCAATCCGATTAATCCCCGCCTAACCGATTAATCGCTAGGCGGTACCCGGCCGCCACGCTACCGCCTAGCGATTTTTGCAACCTTGGTTACTATGAGTTACCTTGATTACTGCTGTAGCTGATGCTGAAATTGAGCGAAGATTGTAGCTACAAAAAGTATAAATACATATCACATAGATGAATCTTGATCAATAAAAGCCAGTAAAAAGACGAAAAAAATCACAAACCCGCCCTCGAGGATAACAAGCAGCTTTCCACTAGATAAAGAAGTCAGCATTTTTGTCATCTGTGCATAACCAGTAGGTGTCACCTACAAGATTAAAAACACATTAGTTATAAAAAACAGGAATAGATTGCATAGAAGTACACTGAAAAGGTGGATGAAAACGTTACATCACAGCATCCAAGGGGATCACCCCTTGCAGCATCAAACCCAGCTGAAATAATTGTGATATCAGGGGCAAATTTACGAGCTGCAATCAAGTGAGATTAAGTTAATAACACGAAAATAATAAAAAAGAAAAAGAAAGTAAGTATGAAATAACCTATTGGAAGCACAACATGCTCAAATGCAAAAATATAATCATTATCTCCAACTCCTCCTCGACTCCACGGAACGTTTACACAGTAACCTTCTCCACCCATGGAACCAACCTGGCAAGATTTTATATCTACAGTTAATTGATATATAAAACCCACTTAGACACATAGCTTCAGCATAAGCAGCTCATGCAGAATAAATTCAGATGCATCCGCATGATTATAGTCTAAAACTTTTAAGTGAAAGGATTTTGGTTACCTCATGGGCAGCACCAGTACCAGGATAGAATTGTCCACCTTCATGCCTATGTAAGGATATATACAAGACCTGTATTAAATCAGTATCATCAATATAGATTCACAGCAATCTGCCAAGCAAGCAACAGAGATACAAACAAGTGTCGTGAACTGTGACAACTGAACCCAAACATTACAAAAACAAATGTATACTGAGCAGAATACGAAAGTGTCAAGTAGAAGATATTGAGGATTTGCCTTCAGAAAGGCAAACCCTAGCAAGATGCTCTATTTTATAGCTAATGGAGAGTAATCATGGCCATGTACTTGTATATACACCTCATGTTTTTTAGTTATAAAACAACAAATTTTCATATTATTGTCAACAATTTGAAGAAAGTGACATCAATGGATGTAGGGATCACCGTTTGGTTCTGCTCAAATATTTCTTGAGTACCATTGCCGTGGTGTACATCCTGCAAATAGATGGGTAGATTATCGGTTTTAGTTTTATATCATTTTCCTCATGGACATGTCTTTTAAAGCAGTTATATGAGAAGCTGAAGAAACTATAAACAGTACCCAATCAACAATTAACACTTTCTTTGCTCCTGCAGCCTGAGCTGCTAAAGCAGCAACTGCAGCATTGTTGTGTAGACAGAATCCCATTGCATGTTTTACACCAGCATGATGACCAGGAGGACGCACCTGACCCATCAGACACATAGATTAATTAAAATGGGTAAAGATGAGTTTTTTTACCAGTGACCATAGTATTTAGATTTATTTTACCAGAGCAAAACCATTTTTAGCACGCCCAGAATGTATTGCTGAGGCAAGATCAGCACATAATCCTGCTGCAAGCCGTGCAGCAAGTGCTGAATCATTGTTGGCATAAGTATCTGAAGTAAAATAGCTGCCAAACAACCAATTTTACCAATTTAAAACCAGCATACTGAATACAGAGGATATTATTTATTAACAGTATTGAACATACCTAGAAAAACATTGGCTTGTAAGTTCAACCGACGTAATATTTTCATCAGAATGGACCTGAAAACAAAGATCATGATAAGCTGACGTCAATAGCTTTAGTCAAACCACAAAAATTGTTATACATCCTATACAGGTCAATGCAAAAAACGCTTCAGAGTATTACTTTTCGAGTGAGTACTACATCTAGATTCTAGCGTAGGTTAGAAAAATATAGAAGATTCATTAATAGCATATCACAATAGCTTATACAAGATTGGAACAGCATCCATCGCCTTTCGTGTAATATAGCCATAAAGGATTTAATCTAACGAGAGAAATGCTTACTGTCTCAAGTTCTTCTCGCGTAATTTCTCTTGCTGGAATCGGATGGCATCTTCCAGGAAATATACCTTACAAATTACAGATGAGAAAGAGTCAAGAATTGAAAAGACCAGCTAAAGAAAAGAAAAAGAAAATAGGTAATAAATAACATTAAATCAACAGCAGCCAAGTCACAAACCTGCCGTTGCAAGGCTGGCAGCAATTGCTCGCAGACGATCTGGTCTTTCTGGATGAGGAACAGACTTCTTTTCAGCCTACAATGTAATAACCAAGTATTTATATGTTTTTCTTGAGTCATATTGTCAAAAGATTTTACAGAAATCTAAAAAACACATCACCAGTCTACTTTCACTTGTTTGTATATAATAGAAATAGATACTCACCACATAAGATTTTTTATAGGGAGTATCGCCTAATTTAGTACCAGTTCAGTAATACTCAGAATTATGACAAATCGCCACCACGATTCAACCTTATATATCACTCAGCTAAACTAATGCAGTCCAAACATATCCTAATTTTTAGGATTATCATACAACAGATTCCAAAGAATGATGGCATCAAATTTTAGCTATATAAGCATAAGACAATGAAAAGTAACTAAAAAGGGTAAAGATTTTTGGTTCGCAAGCATTTATAAAAAAATTGCGATATGGGAAAGAGATCTTACTTCGTAGTGAAGCAACATCCTATCATCAAAACCCACTGCCGTCAACTTATGTGGGGCCAAATTTTGTGAACTTGAAGCTGCATCAATAAAAAAAAGAAGATCATGAAAATGTAAACATTTTGAATGAGAAGGGAAGATGAAGAATATATCAACATTTAATACAACAACAACAACAACAACAACAAACCCAATCCCGCCGAGGCAGGGTATGGGGGAGGTAAAATGTAGACAGATCCTACCCCTACACCAGGGTAAACCCGTGGGTGGGTAGAGAGACTGCTTCCAACGAGACCTCCGGCAAGTGCATGTGTGCGGGTGAGAAAGTAAAGAAATAAGAGCAAAAGACATAAAACAATATGCAAAAACGCAGCCAAAGAAAGCACACCGAACAAGCAAACAAAGCATAAAGGGGAGAAAGAAAACCGCGCCCAAGCACACACAAAGAAGCCAACAACAAAGAGCCAAGGCACACCTAAAAGTAAACCAACTAATTGGGGGGGGGGGGGGGCCACAGAGCAAAGCAAAACATACGGGCCAAAAGCTAAGGCAAAACAGGAAGCACCTAAACCAAAACGCAAGGAGCAAGAAAAGGCGGGCAAACCTAAGGGGGAAACAAGAAAGCAACGCAAACCACGCACGGGGCCTAAAGCTACGGCAAAGCAAAGAAGAGAAGAGGCCACAAAACCAAAAACGCAAGGGACAATGCAAAAGGGGGCGACAAAAGCCAGACACCCAAAAACAGCCTACAAAACACAGAGCACCTAGCAAAACTACCCGCAAATCCTAATTTTATCCCTCCACCCCTTCCTATCTGAGATCATGTCCTCGGTCAAACGAAGCTCCATCATGTCTAGCTTTAGTCTATCCACCCACCTGAGATTGGGTCTACCCCTCCTTCTCAAGCCATCAACCACTAGCGCTTCGACCCTTCTGACTGGCGCTGACTGTGGCCTCCTCCTGACATGACCGAACCACCTCAGCCTTCCTTCTCTCAAGTTCGAAACAATATTTCCGACCTCGAGTTTTGCTCTGAAAACTCCGTTTGGGATCATGTCAAGCAAGGTTTTACCACAAGTCCATCTTAGCATCCTCAGTTCTGCCACCTCTACCCTGTTAGCATGAGCCTTTGAAATGGGCCAACATTCCGAGCCGTACAAAATAGCAGGTCTAATCGCCACCTTATAGAATTTTCCCTTTAGCTTTAGGGGGATGTTCCTGTCACAAAGAACTCCTGACGCCGCCCTCCACCTCGCCCACCCTGCTCTAATCCGGTGGGTTACGTCCTCATCTATCTTCCCTGATTTGTGTACAATCGATCCCATGTATCTAAAAGACTCCTTGGGTGGCAGGATATGGTCACCTATATGAATATCAATTTCTTCGTGGTGACCTGTCTCGATCCTCCCAAAATCACATCTCACGTATTCAGTCTTCTCTCTGCTCACCCGAAGACCATTATCTTCAAGAGCCTCCCTCCAGTGCTCAAGTCTAGTGTTTAACCCTTCCGCGGATTCTGCCACCAACACAATGTCATCTGCAAAGATCATGTTCCACGGGATGCCCTCTTATACCCCTCGAGATAACTCATCTAGGATCAAGGCGAATAGGTAGGGGCTAATTGCGGATCCCTGGTGGAGCTCAACTTCCACAAGGAAAAACTCTGAGATCCCCACAGTGGACCGTACGCGAGTCTTAGCTCCCTCGTACATATCCCTAATGACTCTCACGTATCTCTTTGGGGTTCCTCTGTCGATAAGAGTTTTCCAAATCAACTCTCGAGGGACACTGTCATAGGCTTTTTCAAGATCAAGGAACGCCATATGCAAGTCCTTTTGTCTTTCTCTATACTTCTCCATGAGACTTCTGAGTAGGTGAATAGCCTCAATCGAGGACCTTCCCCGCATAAAACCAAATTGGTTCTCGAACACCCGTCTCCCTTCTCAACCTTCTCTCAATAACTCTCTCCCAAAGCTTCATGGTGTGGCTGAGAAGCTTAATGCCCCTATAGTTGCTACACTCTTGTACATCCCCCTTATTCTTGTAGATGGGGATGACTTCACTGAGTCTCCATTCTTCTGGCATCTTATCCCCGGAAAAGATCTTGTTGAAGAGGCAGGCCAACCAATCTAACCCCCTATCTCCCAGATACCTCCAAGCTTCTATGGGGATTTAGTACGGCCCTACCGCTTTGTTTCTTCCCATCTTCTGTAGTGCAACCTTCACTTCTGGTTGACCAATCCTCGAATAGTAGCACTCTGTTCCTTGGGTAGGGTTCTCTTGATCCGCGCTACCTTCAGCACTTCCTTCGTTGAAAAGAGAGGAGAAGTACTCACCCCATCTCTTCCTGATATCCTCTACGTTCACAATAGTCCGTCCTCCTTCATCTTTGATATACTTTACGCATCCCAGGTCCCTCCTTCTCTCTCGGGCTTTAGCAATCGTGTAAATATTGTTAGCCCCCTCTTTGGAGTCCAATCTCTTATACAAATCCTCGTACGCCTTGTCCTTTGCCAAAGCTACTGCCTTTTTCGCTTCTCTTTTAGCCACTTTATACCTCTCTTCTGCCGAGGAAATGTCAGCTTGTCGACCCTCTCGGCACAGAAGAAGCTCTCTGAACCTAGATTGTTTCTCCGCGACTTTGGATTGCACTTCCTCGCAGAACCACCAAGATTCCCTGTTGCCCTGTTGGGACCTCGCTCCCCCTCTAGCCACCCCAAGGGAATCCTTTGCAGCGTCTTTGATAATGTCGGCAAGAGCGTCCCACAACTGGTCCGCGTCTCTAGCAGCCAAGTCAATCGACTGAGTAGCGAGTCCCTCTGAGACTTTCGCTCTAAACGCCTCTGCCGCCTCACCGTTCAAATTCTTCCAAAGAATCATCGGCGGCCCGGACACTACTCTCCTTGGTTGTTGCCTCTCGAAAAGCACGTCAACTGCTACCAATTTGTGTTGGGATGAGCATGTCTCGCCTGGGAAAACCCTGCAGTCCCTGCATGCTCTAAGATCACTTCTTCGCACCAGCAGATAATCAATCTGGGTGTTGTGACCCCCACTCCTGAAGGTTATCAAGTGGACATCCCTCTTCTTGAAGAAAGAGTTCGCTACTACCAAGTCGTGAGCGGTAGCAAACTCTAAAATTGATCGTCCTTCGTCGTTCCTAACTCCGAAGCCAAACCCTCCGTGAATCTCCTCGTAACCATCAGCTTCCGCTCCAATGTCGCCGTTCAAGTCACCACCTATAAACAGACGGCGGTGTGACGGGCACTCCCTAATGAGCTCGTCGAGAGCGTCCCAGAAGCTCTTCTTCTCTGCTTCACTCCGACCCACCTGTGGTGCGTATGCGCTGATAACGTTGACGGTCTCCCCGTCAATAACCAAAGTAATCGCCATGATCCTATCGCTACTCCCCTGCCGCCAAAATAACACCAACTCCGTTTCTCGTTGCCCTAGATCCCGAGTACCATAGCTTGTATCCATTAACCTCCCTCGTGCTAGAGCCCTTCCATTTAGTCTCCTGGAAGCATGCTATATCAACCTTATGTCTCCTCAACACATCCACGAGCTCAAAGAGTTTACCGGTTAGAGACCCAACGTTCCAACTACCCACCCTAATCCTACGCGCAGAAGCTACCCTACCAGGGACCCTACCCACCCTAAACCCGCCCACCCTACCTACCCCGCCTACTCCACTAACCCCGTCTAACTCGCCTACCCCGCCTACTCCGCCAACCCCGTCCACCCCGCCCACCCCGCTCACACCGGCAAGACATGACCTCAGGTTACCATCACTAACCAAGGGGTCTATCCTATTACCAACAAACTACGAGCAAGAAAGTGCAACAAAAGGAGCGAAACAAGCAAGCACAAGAGTAAGAAAAAATAAAAGGTAAACAACACTAAAAGCAAACAATAAAAATAAATAGGTAATAGCTCTTCCAATTATTTTCTCCGTAATCATCTATTGCCAGTGTTGTAAAAAGCGGCCTAGGCGCTCACTTACCGTGGCGATTTGAAGCTAGGCGGACAAATTAGGCGTTTTGGTCAAAAGGCGGTCAACATCCCGCCTAGGCGGTCAAATCGGGCTAGGCGGGTCAAATCAGGCTAGGAGGTCAACACTTAAAAAAACTTCAAATTTGGGTTTTTCTAACCCCAATTTACCCCGCTTTTCACACACACTGACCAAATACGCCTCTAAATCTACAATTGGAACGATTCATGATGATAAAACACAACAATCACAATTAAAACACACATTATGTGTTTGTTCAATTGAGTTGTTGTCAACATGTGTGTTTTATTTTTAGTGAATAAATGTGAATATGAGGTGTTAATAACAATAAATAATACATTAACTAAAACATCAATGATGTGAACCATAGTGTTTTATGTTAAAATATATTTATATATATTTAAATTTATTAATATACATTTAATTTTAAGTTTTTTATATAGAAAAAGTCAATCCGCCTAGGCGCTAGGCGGTGGTCGACCGCCCGACTAGCGCCTAGCGCATTTTGCAAAGTGAAGATGTAGGGTGGTCTAGTCAATTTACATCCTTATTTCCTATTAGTGTACTTGACTTCTTTATCAATGTTCTTATGCCCTAAACCTAATTAAGGTTTCATTCTATATGAACTATGAAGTGAGGTTATTCCCAAAAAGCAATTAGCCCACAGTGGAGGCCATCTGGCCATTCAATTAATAAGATTGGCCACCATACAGAGAGCAACAAAACTACGATGATGCCTTGCAAGACTAATCATAGAAAAGCAAAGCAATGACTTTTAAATTAGATACACATAATATTTCATGCAACATTAACATGGAGATAATAATAATAATTACAAAAAATTAAATAAATAAATAAATAAAGATTTTTACCTTTCGATTCCCCATTTTGTTTTATTGGTATATTCTGAATAGAATCTGCCTGCTGTAAAGGCGATGCGAGAAACCCATGCCTAAGGATTCCAGATTCTTTATGCTCTCCACATATCTGTATATAGAATGTTTGAAAATTGTTGACAGGCATTACTATCAGAAGAACTAAAATTATGAAAAATCAAAACATGTTCGAAACAAAAGAGCTAGAGAAAGGGAAAAAATCCATCTTGGATCAGATAAATAAAAATTAAAGCTGGTATCATGAAACAAGACCATACATGGCAATAGATGGTATCACCAAAGTTCACCATTGTACAATTGATGCAAAACCATTTGACAATCGTTATATGATTCTCTAGCTGTTTCTCTAAAGGATCCCAATCACTGTCATCTTCACTATCAAAATCGCCTTCTTTGTTGTAAATATCCTGAAGGGTCAAGTCCTCATGCTGCCCCGAATAACTCTGCAGTTCAAGCTTATCATGAAATACATATTGCAAATTATACAAAACAAAAGGGGCAATGAACATCATACATGACACAAATCATAGCTCAAATTATCCAAGTTACGATGTCCCACTTATTACAACATCTAAAACTGATACTATGTCCAGTAAGAATTACCAGATTTGACTATTTGAACCAAATAAATTACTTCCCAAACTCAAATATAAAATCAACTATTATTCAACTATCAACTCCGTGCCACAATATTTTACTGATATGTTACTTTTACTACTTCAATGTAGTTATCAAACAACAAATTTTCACTAAATTTGGCCAGATACCACATGTTTGAAGTTAAACTAACACTAGCATTAAGAGATGAAGTGAACTCTTCCCTTCGGGGATACCAGAAGCATTTAACATTTACCAATTGAGAATTAGCTTAAATGTACCAACACCAATATTTTACATCATTATTAAATAAATAGAACATCATTTGGTAAAGAGTTCGCGTGAACCCTTATGAGAATGACTACGTTTGGAAATTTTAAGCAACAGATTATGACTTGCACCTTATTACAAAGAGCAATATATCTAAAATTCCAAGCTGCAAGAGTCACTTACTTTTCCTGCTATTCCATTAGCAGATGTTCCGGAAACATCCCCAGAACCGTCATCATCATGGCAAATAGTTGCAACAATTCCACCAGATCCCAAATTTCCTTGCCTTCCATTAAATCCCTGTATGAGAGTTGGGTCACTTTGACCATGAATGTTGGTCTCCGCCTGCCTATTGCCAAACCGACTGACTTGCATAGTGTTTGAGACCACTTTGTGGTCAGTGTGACAACCCTCCAACACAATCATTCCTTCATTAAGAATACAAGCTAAAAATATATTAGAAACGACATACCAACAAAAAAATGCACTACCCTAGTTACAAGCTAAGAAAATATTCATAGTATAATACAAACAAGACATGCCAAAACACTCATTTGTTGTGTGGTTAGCCATTCACGGAAGATTAACAACTCAAGACAGACTAGCTCAATGGTATCCAGGGAAACAGATGAGTTGTGCATTGTGTAAAACAGAAATGGACTCTCATAACCACTTATTTTTCAACTGTGAATACTCGAAGGAAATATGGAATGGGTTGAAAACAGATGCAAAAATGAACCCTCAAAACAACAATTAGAAAGACATCACTAGTTATATGGAGAGATTGCCTACAGTTAATAACATTTGGAGTATTCTTAGAAGATTGGTCCTAGCTGCTACTGTTTACCATATATGGCTTGAAAGAAAAACAAGACTATTCCAAAATAAAGATAGAAGTTGTAATAGCGTGAAGTCTGAAATTGTGGAAAATGTTAGATTAAAGCTGACAAGTCTGAAGGTAAAACAGTCTCAAACTCTTAAAGATACGGCTGCAATATGGAATGTGCAATGGAAGTAATGATTGAATGGTTGAGAAGGTAGATGGCTTTGTGCAGATGGATGAAGCCTTTCTATATTGTCAAATAACTGCCAAGCCTAGCGAGTCATGAAAGATGGGACTATACTTGTTGGGTTATTTTTGACATATGGTTAAAGGAAATGTAATCATTCTGCCTAAAAAGCTTCTTATTTGTGGATGGATAAACTGTAAGTTTAAGTATAGATGGTTATCAGTTGAAATCTTGATACCATTTGGTTTGACTACTGGAAATTATCATTCTGAAGTAGTCTGCAGTGGTTGAGGAGATAAGGACCTAAAGGTGTTATTGGATAGTTGGCTAAGAATGTTTCTAATGAAGCCTTTGGAATTCATGGAATTTTGTGAGCCTAGGATGAGGCTACAATTATTTCTTGGATTCTCTGTGGTCTAAGGAAATGTAGTTGGTAACATTTTGGTTTCCTATCACGTAGTGGTACTTAGCCAGTTCATTTTGGTTAATCCTCAATTCCTCATATCTGCAATGTTCATCAAACATGTCTGCTGTAAATCAGTGTTTGGAAGAGGAATGTAGTTGTGGTTCGGATGGCTCTGTAACTTGATTATAAAGCCTTGTCCTATGATACATCTCTCTATAATTGGTGTGCTTGGAATGAACAACTAATCTATAGTTTGATGTTTTTCATAGGATCTTTGGTTAGGATTATCATAAAGTGAGTTTCCTGATGTAGTGGTATGAAGTCTAGGTTATTGATATGCTGCTCGGGTTAGCAAAGTAGAATCTCATGGGTCTTTGTTGGCTTGTTGCATTAATAGTTTGGTTAGTATGCTGATTTGGTCAGTAGCTTTTGATACAGCAGGTAGTCTGTTTGTTCAGTAGTATGTAGTTTGTTTGTATTGGCCTGCTTATGCTCCATGGGAGATATCCATGGTTGCCATGGTTTGGCTTGTTTATAATTTTGGTGCTAATATAATTAAACCTTTTTTCCCAAAAAGATGGATGACCTGTCGATGTTACACAAAGTTTTTCTTTAAAAGCGATGAGGTTAACATTTGGTATCGTCCACGACTTGCTCAGTAATAGAATTGGTAAAAAACTAAGAATGAAATAACAAATTAAATAGCATAAACAAGTTGTTAATTAACTCCGGCCAAATACTTACTAAGAAGAACTATTAATTACTTTGATAAAGTTAGCATCCAACACACTAATGGAATCCTCACATACCACCAGCTTCACCATAGTGTCCATTAATTCTTCCATAAATCTTATGCGGCATAGAAGAATCAAAAACAAAACATAATATATCTAAGTTGAGAAAAACGGCCAGTCAACGAACTTCTTCAGTTATAAGAAAATCAACATAATTAGCACCTCTAAATCAGTTCACGGCTACAACTTGAACTACGTACCTTACAAAATGCGCCTATCTACACGAATATTAGGGCTACAACATCAAAACCTTTACTTTTCTATTAAACACTAACAGCCCTAACTTACCACTACAAATCAACGGTATACACAAAAATAAGATGTGTGTATACTAAACTACTAAAAAACCTAAACTACAGTCAACATTCGCTTTCATAAAGTTAGCATCCAACAGACCAACACTATTAACAAAATCCGCAAATAATCGCTAGCTTCACCATAGTGTCCATTAACTCTTCCCGACACGTCACTTAATATAAAGGAATCTAAAACAAAACTCCATACGCCTGAGTTTATGAAAACAGCCACTAAACACTTATAAGTAGAAGACCTACCTGCACTTAATTCACACACGTCTAAGCAACTCTGCTCCTCGAGACTAATTACATTACACGTGGCACCTAAGAGTATTCAACCATAAACACTTTATAAAATGTGAGCATACTAAATTCTAGGGTTTCGGCTTTCAAACTAAACATATGCATACACATATACATATAAATAAAAATGTGAGATTAAAAAAATTAATCCACAACAAACTCTCTAACTTACTTCTTCTATACAAGCACATAAAATATCAGATTATATAAAATGTTAAACACAAACAGTAATTAAATGATAAATAGTGAAATATATATGCATTTGAGTAGGGGTAATTAAGTAATGAGGATTAAAATTGGAAATTAAAGTGACGTCATAAACCGGTGAACTGACCTGATTGAGTTGTCACTTCTTGTGTGAGTGTAGCGTTGAATTTTGGGAGTCCAGCCGTATTTTATTGGCGGGATTTTTGCAGTTTTACCCTTATTCTTCTGTGGGTTTTACTATTCTTACCCTGTACTAGCTAGTGTTTGGTACCAAAATTACCCCTTTGATATGTTCGTTGAGCTACATGTATATACTTCGCATGAAAAGAGATCTAGCGTGAAGAAAATTTGAAATGAGAAGTAATTAGAGCCACATATTTTAAATGAGGGGAAGAAACTGAAAGGGAGATACATCTATGTTTGTAAGTGCATATGAAATATGCGGTTATGCTTTCTTCTCATCATTCTCATTTGATCCTTACTCTACTTGGCATAGTTAAGTAACAAAATTAAAAAGAAAAAGAAACATGTACAAAAAACGTGTGTAACGACAAGAAACACTATACGAGACCGACACAAAATTAAATATATGAGTTGAAGTTGAGTGTTGACTCACTTAACGTGTTTATTAAACATGTCGTGTTCGTGTTAATGGGGGTTAAATAGCTCGATGCGCCAAATGTTTAAGTTTATTTGAAAAATAAAATTTTACTCCGTAATTTATACAAGTACTAATTATATGGTTCATACAAGGTAGATGGGTCAAACGGGTCGACCTGCCAACCTTTTACCTAGTTAACTTTTGTAACACGTTTAACCCATCAACCCATTTAGATATGCGGGTTAAATGGTTGTGTTGAGGTTACGTCTAAACATGTAAGGGTTGACAAGTTTGATCTGATTACTTTAAACGTGTCGTGTTCGGGTTGTAGTTTTTTTATCTGCTCACCCGATAGCTATTGGTGTTCCGGTATCTAATGTATATCATCAAAATATGGGTTTGAGTCCAAACTCCAAAGTATCTTTGTAACTTTTGATCATTCATTATGATAGTTTCATTTTCAAATATTTATCCAAAAACCAAACACGTAATGATCAAGAAAATGATTTAGAGAGTAGTTAATTTAGACAATTGTCATTTTTCACAATCATTTGCATAGATAAATTTACAAACCAAACATGTAATCATGTAGTACTTGACCTTCTCATGTTCCTGTAACGCGTGCTCCTGTTTCTAACGCGCGTTGATCTTTACCTCACCATAACCATCTTTTCAAACGATCAGTTCAGAAAGGCTCAAAAGGGCATGAAAATAGATTGGCAAGATATAAGCTACTGTATTTCGTGATTCCAGATACACCACCAAGTCCAATCTGCATCTTGACCTCAGGGGTGCTGGTCAATAATGCCCAAACGCAAGTCAAAAGACATGAAGCTCATAGTTCAATCGGACATATTGCAGTAATCGTGAAGTTATCATGTCTTCCTTTTTTGGCAGCATCTCATCCACATTAAAGTTGACCATACTAGCCCTCAATTAGCCTTTTTCCTAATCAAAACAATATGACAAAACATATTAATCATGTTTTTACATTTCTCTAATTCAGTGAAATAGATTATAGAGAAAATAGAAAGTTAATGTGGCAGCCAACAGCAATCTTTAGGGAACTGCACTGCCACTAAGCAGGTGTGGTGATGTGTAGTAGAAAATATTAGTTTGAAAAAAATGTAAAAGAGTCAGCTTCTTTCAGACACAGAATCTGGAAGCTATTATCCTTTTGTATGATTAACCCGATAACATTACTTCTTTTGCTATACTCGCAAGATCGCCTTGATGTCCATTTTGGTCGCAACCGGATAGTAATATAACTTAACTAAACATTTTACTATCATAAGAAACTAAAAAAACGCATTATACACACTACCACCTATAACGCAACTGGTAACTACACATGCCACACCACTAGTGAAGCAGAAAATCACAGTATCACATATTGCATAGAGCTAGAAGTAATGGAATAGTACCTGGATTATGTTCGGTCATACTGATCTTCTTCTCCAAACTTTGAGCAGCTTCCACCATTCCCATGGTTTTGTAGGCACGTATCATGGTAGCAAAAGTAATGCCGTCTGGTTCACAATTCCTATCCTTCATTGCCGACAACATTTCACCCATTCTTTTCATATCACCAGCCTGGCCATAAACACTGATTACACTGTTAAAGAATGTTGTATCAAGAGTCACATCGGAATTATCTATCTGCCTCATAATCGAATCAATCTTCTGCATATGTCCAGCTTTACCATAACCGCTCACAAGAGAACAATAAGTAACCGCATTAGGCTTCATTCCTCGATGCTTCATATCCAGAAAAAAATCCTCCATTCTCTTGATGTTTCCAGCCCTTTTGAATGTTTCAATGATTATGTTGAAAGTCACGACAGTTGGGGGAATGAACCTTTTGCTCATATATTCCATAACAGACTCCATTTTATCATACAATCTCGCATTCCCATATGACTTTATCAGTATATTAAATGTCATCACATTAGGTTGTATACCCATCAGAAGAAATTCCTCAAACCATTTCTCCATTTCTGTAATCATCTTTAAATTCCCATAAGCACCAATAACTGAATTAAAAGTGAACACATCAGGAAGGCAAGTCCCTTGTTCAAGCATATCTGTCAGCACACTCTCCATTAGTTCAAACAATCCGGCCTTCCCATACCCATCAATTATGGTATTATATGTGACAACGCTGCATACGATTCCTGAATACGACATGTCAGCAAGAATATGCTTGATCATATCAAACCGTCGAAGCTTTGTGCAACAGTTGATTAAGATTGAATAAGTATATACATCAGGTTTGCAGTCGGGTATTAACTTCATACCATCAATGATTTCCAATGCCTTGTCAAGAAGGCCAGAGTAACCATAAGCACTAACAAGTGCAGTATAAACATCAATAGTGGGTTTAAGCCCGTCTTGTAACATCAGCTCAAAAAGCAGGCTAGCTTTCATGGGTTGCCTGCACTTGCCTAGCATAACCAGCAGCTTTGTGTATGTTTGGCATCTCGGTTCATACCAATGTTGATTACGAAGAAGATCAAATATCTAAGCATAATCAAAGCCTTATCAGTTGGATGAAAAACACATTCATATATCTATTTCCAAAGTTAAAAAATAAAAACCGTAAATGCTAAACAGTAATATGATATCACAACAAAGTCCTGCAACTCATACGTATAAAAATTCAACATTTGACAAAACGAGACGTGGTCAACAAAAAGGAGACACATAAACAACCCATCAAATGGATATCATTCAAATATGTATTCATTTGGTTCGCATTATCTCTCATCTCCGCACGGGTCTAAGTTATACTAGAACTGCCACAAAATAATCAAAGTGTTCACTGAACTTATGTACGAAAATTCAAAACTACAATGCAGATAAAACCGACACAAACCTTAAGAGCAGACTCCCATCTTTTATACCTCACAGCATTATCCAAAGCCTCCAACAAAAGCTTGGGCGAAAAACGATTACTTTTAACAGTAGCAAAGTTAGCTTTTCTTTCAATTGCCTCTATAGCAGCCTCTGCCCTCAAAATATGAGACAAGTGTTTCTCAGTTGACTTTTGTATACCTTGTGAAGAAGGGACATCACCCTTCTTCTTGGCTGCTGTGATTAGTAAATACCTCGGGTTCGAAAACGGGTGTTTGTGTTTGTTCAGGCATTTTGTCAAACACTTTGTGGGCAAGGAAGATGATGAGAGCGTGTAGGAGTAAGCATGGAGGTCCATGTTGTAAGAGAATTATATGGGTGATTATAGTACGAAAAATTGTTGTTTTGAAATTTGAGTTGGTAATATGGTTTTTTGAAGAGATTAAGAAATTTGACATCTTTGTTGAAGAGAGAGTGACAGACCGTAACAAAGGGATAAAATGAAGGTGGTTTAATGCCACGTCATCAATTTTTAGTTTAAAGAAAAACAAAAAAATAAAACTTTTGGAGGGTTTTTTTTTTTTTTTTTTTTTTTTTTTTTAAGTTCTAGTATATGATAAAACTTGTGCAAACTTGCAAAGTTATTCCTTTGTAATTATTTTAATATATTTAAGTATTAAAATAATAGTTATGACTAATTGACGTGTTTAAAAAAGCACGGTAAAAGAGGGCAAATGCAAATGGCATGTCATTGCCATTTTTTCTCCAATGGCTAGCCATACTGCACCGTCCCCATGTTAGTCATTCGTCTCTAGTCATTTTTACCTACTGATGTCATTTTTTTATTTTTTAATTTTTTTAAGTGAGTGAGTATCTTTACTGCGGTATTTTGTGGGACCTACATGCACCAATAACGATGATTGCAGGGTGGATCTAGGTGTTGGCTACCTGTGGCACGTGCCACACATGGTTTAGCCGATGAAGTGTAATATTTTTTAGAGTTGCTGGTTATTTGAAACTGCTACATGTAGTTTGAAGCTAGATATGCACAAAATGAGCAAAAAATCTTGAGAAAAGACTCGGTTCTTGAGTTTTAGAGAAGAAAAAGAAAGAAGACAATAAGGTAGAAAGAAAATGAATAGGGATGTTCAATATTTTGTCCTTATATAAGGTTAGTTTTTGTATATTCTTTTTTGTATGTTTGACTGCAAAGCAACTATAAAGGTAAAATAGACTTATAAACAAACAATCCTAGCTTAGTCATATTATTTAAAACACTTTTGAACTCATTAAAAGAATAATTGCATAATTTAGAATAAACAAACTTATTTTAGTCACATCATTTCTTTACAACTCATTTAAATTATTGAAATTATCGAATGTAAATATAAAAATCAAATCAATCTTGAATAGTTTGAACCCGCACACTAAAACCGCAAGAAGCAATTAGTTTTATAGTAGTCAATGAAAAACTTAAGATAAGAACTATCCGTGAAACCAAGGGACCCACATTCGTGCCACATATAGTTTAAAATTCTGAATCCGCCACTGATAATTGGTTTTATTGCTAGGGAGTGTGTTTTAGTTATTGATGTGTTATTGAAGAAATGTTGAGGTGAGATGTTGAGATGGCGTTGAAATAGCACATGAATAAGTGTTATTGGGGACTTGCTACACCTAGCGCTCTAAGAGGCAAGTGTGACATGAATTCAGATCAAATGAAAAAATAAAAAATAAATAAGAAAAAAAAATGTGTTAATATTGAATAAAGTAGGCATAAAAGCAATGTTTTAAAAACCGTTTTTTTTTAACTCGGTCGAGTCACCGGGTTGCCGGTTCAACCGGTTCGACCGTCGGGTTGAACCGGTTTTGTGTACGTCGAAAAAAAAGTAATGAATCATGTTACCAAACACTCATAGTATTATTACGAGAATTATAGTTAGAATGAACTCTTTTAAAGTTGTTTTAAGTGATTTTTTTAATAATGTATGTAATTGTAAATTTGTAATATCTTGTTCCCGTCCTCTTAAACATTTACTCTATACATGATACTTGTATTTGTAGTTATACTTGTATTTGTTGTGTAGCTTGTAATTATATCAACATTTAGGATGGAAAATCATGACCTTAATATTATATTAAAAGACAAATAGTCCATGTATACTCGACTATTAAATCTTACAAACAATCTTATATGTTTCTAAAAGCTTCAACATATCAGGTACTCTTATAGATACACACTATATCCTATGTTGTGAAAAATGCAAGAGTTTAATAATGCAATAGGTGTTTGTGTTATTCAAGGAGTGGCATATATAAAAATTAAAAAAAAAAAAAAAAAAAAAAAAAAAAAAAAAAAGAGGATGTAACAGAAACCATATGTTTAGTTTAAATTGATTTGTTTCATTTGGTAAATAAATTAAAAAAACAATAAAAAAAAAAAAAAAAAAAAAAAAAAAAAAAAAAAAACCTAGCCGGTTCCGGTTCACCGGCTCAACCCAGATCGAGTGAAACCCGATGGTTCATTCTGGGTCTCTAATCTCCAAAAACCAAGTTAGCAACGAACCGGTTTCATCACCGGGTCCCGATTCAACCAGTTAAACTAATATGGTTCAACCTGGGTTTTAAAACATTGCATAAAAGTTAATCACATTTCAGTCACTACTTTTGACTTAAATAATCATTCAAAGTTGAGAGAAGTGATAAGTATCTTATATTTTTATCTTATTGTTATTTCAATAAGGGAAATGATTTGCACACTTTATTTTTGGAAGGTGATACTCACACCACATTTTTTGATGCATGCACCACATTATGTGCATTACAGTATTGTACGGTACAAACTGTAATGCATAGAATGTGGTGCATGCATCAAAAAATGTTGTGTGAGTATCAATTCCCTTTATTTTTTTATTGGGACACTCTATCATATGCATTAAACTGTTGTATTGTATATATACACTGCTTTAACCGATTGTATACATAAGTGTGCAAATCAAAACAAAATGTGTGCAAATCATCTCCCTTTCAATAATATTATAATAACACGTGACAAAGTGAATAAAAGAGTTGGTGAAATTCATGTTATCAACCTCGGATAGAATGATAAACCACACACAAAAATTAAAAAACATTGTTCTAAATTATACTACGTAGTAATAAATATATGACTGTAAAACCGTTTAAGGCAAGCTTCGTCATTCTTCACAAAATGATACTGGCGATGTCGTTCGCCAAATACCATAATCAGTCTTGTAAGTCAAGTATAACGGGGGTGTAAATCAAACAGTGGTAAAGTTTTGTGGTTTCTTCCAAATACCAATAACTATTGGATGCAAAATTAAGAGTCAGATGAGAAGGAACACCAACCTGGAAAATAACATGTCAAAACCAAGTACCAACACAATGACTTATTTGAATAGCCATATGTCTAATCAAATGCAGAGGTGGGAACCTATTTCGTCAAATAGCAAAACTAGGTCTTTTTAGTTCTTTTGAACCTACTGCAAAGTTCAATTCCCAACTGATGCTCTGCAAAGCAGAGTTAATCTATGTATGGCTCATGGCTGCATCAAACAAAGGTCCCTTTCACTTGACTATAACAGACAGTTCTATAGCAACAAAATCAGCAGCCTGAGTCAAAATGGGTCAGTTTGACCAAACAACACTTTTGTTTCCATATATTTGAATTTCACAAGTAATTAATGTACTAAATATGATTACAAAATGCATGTCTAAGTTCACTAATACAATTGCGGAGTGACGTATATCTTCATGTTTCTTCATTCCTAATTATGATGAACTTTCCTACCAAACCTACTCTCTGTCAAAAATGTTTGTAGAGTTAACTGTTCAAAATTCTAGCGTGATGTCTTATGTAAGTGTCAATTATCATCCCCTTGATACCAAGTAATGTTGTGTGTATGTTTTTTAACGGTCAGAATGCGAGCAGATGAAGTATCTCTTAGGTTAGGTAATGATGGTAAGTTTACGTTGAATATGTCAGTCACGGTGACATTACTGCAAGCAGTGTGGTCTTCAGTTCATTGATTTCTTTGACCAATTTGTCATTCTCAGCATTACCACTCTCTATCTCGATAGCCAAAGCTGCATTTGACATAAACTTCAACATGAGTACCTTCAAACAAGTCATGGGGCTTATAATTACAACAAAATTATAACCATCAAATTTATCACCATAATCATTCAAATTATCTGCGCTTACAAAGAATGCGAGTTTCTGTAAGATTTACTCAGTACACATTTCTCCTCATAGTTACTCTTTTTTCTCAGTACACATTTCTCCTCATAGTTACTCTTTTTTCTGCAAAAGGACATTCTTACTTAGCCTTACTTTTCTAACAGGTTCCTATATTTTGTTTATATTTTCATTACTTTTTGTAGGCACCCTAAAATTTTAACAATATGACTATAAAGCTAATGAAACATTGTTTAAACAGGCTTCCAAACAATGATTAAAACAATTTCTCAATGGTTATAATAGCGCAACCCTCAATGAGTAAAACATTTTCATTCAGATACCTAAAACTTTACGTAATGAAGATATATTACCTGAATTAGAGGCATTAATACCTTCGACAATATCTTCAACAAAATCTGACATGGAATTTTGCAATGAACTAATCTTCGTCCGCAGAAGATGAGCTTCATTTTCAAGGTACTCTTTCTCTGCCAATAATGTCCCTACTTTACCTTTTCCTTCCTCGTCAGTTTCCTTCTGAAAATCCAAACACATCTTGCTAAATGTTTCCCTGAGTGAAGAATAGAAGACAAGGTTCAAACAGACTATTTCTTTAGCATAAACGAGAACGTATAAAGTTCCTATAATACCTCTTGGTGTTCATTCTTTCAAGTATCTCATCTCGTTTCATTTTAATAGATGAAAACTCGTTCTCCATTCGTTCACTTGATGTTCTTGATTCAGCTAATTTAGAAAACGTGTAAGGCCTCAGACAGATTAACATATCATGAAAAAATGAATCATATCTATCATCATCAATTATGCAATTAATCAACCATAATTATAGCACATCTGAAAGCTTCTAATCTGCAGGATCCCTTACTCCACAGAGCATGACAGCAAAAACAAAGAAAACTCAACTGGTTTTCAAACTAACAACCAAACAGCATTGGACTAATGAGCATAAATTCACGAACGAGTACCAACAAAAGGTATAGCAAAAGTTTACCCATACAAGACCACCAACAAATTAGATTGGATCTAAGTTAACCCCTTCTCTCATTTGGATCCTACAATTTCAGAAGTGAGCAATATCAAAATATCTAACTTTTCTTGCATACCAATTGGTTTCTCAGCAAAGCAGCTCGTCACTCTTCCCAAAACCTATTAAGGTCATGTCTCTTTAGAAACACGAGTATCCACATATTCAGTTTTCTATTAAATCCTTAATATCATCCTAATTGATGATACTTAGCCAAAGAAAACACCTTGCAGACCTTTTAACTATATGAACTTTTACCACATCTTTATTAAGATGATATAACATTACTCGATAATACATCTTAGTTTCTTATACTTTAACTCTTGCCACAAGTAAACAGGTAAAAGAACGAGGTTTTCCATGTTCATGCTACCCGGGAGGGTGAGTCTTTGACTCATATGTACGCGGCCTAACCAAGGTATCCCCATGACCGTTTCCGACCCTTTTCCCCGGTCACCCAATGACCCAAATGTGTACCTAGTCAGTTTTCGACAAATTTTTATCAACTACTATACATCTCAAACTCCTTCCTTATCACATCCTCAAACGGTCGATTCTACGCCTTTCAGCTTCTTCAAACACAAACATATCAAGTCATCTTTTGTTTCGTTATAAATCACATAAACACAAAAATACACATACCATCCATAGCCATCAATCCCTTAATCTGAAACTGAAGCTCATAAACATTCTTCATCAACTCACTCTCTCTACCCGCCATCTCTCTCTCGAATTCGCAGCATTTCAATGTCTCCAACTCGATCTCCCTCGTAACTCCGTAATTCGATTCGATTTCTTCATTCACCTGATCAAATACATCAAAATCAGCACAAACCCTAATAACACATATGTATTTATAGAAAATAGAATTCAATAAGGGACCTGATCAAGCATGTCTTTGAGTGCAGATAAGTGGGATAAAATTGCACCTGAATCATCCATTTTTCTTTTTTGATTTTTGTTTTGGTTATGGGATTGAAGGATGTTTGTGATTAGGGGTGAAAACGAGCCGAGCCGAGCTCGAGCTCGTTTAGGCTCGAGCTCGGCTCGTTTATATATAAAAAGCTCGAGCTCGAGCTCGAGCTCGTTTCGAGCCTCACATTTTGAGCTCGAGCTCGGCTCGTGAAATTTTTCACAAGCTCGAGCTCGGCTCGTTAACACAAAGCTCGACTCGTTAACACAAGGCTCGAGCTCGTTAACACGGTTATACGTATAGAAAATATATATACGTATATATTTCTAGGGCTCGTTTAGGCTCGCGAGCCTAAACGAGCCTTTTGTATAGAGCTCGGGCTCGAGCTCGATTATTAAATGAGCCCAAACTTAGGCTCGAGCTCGGGCTCGAGCTCGTTTAGGCTCGGCTCGTTCGAGCTTTTTACCGATCCGATCCCGAGCTTTTCACGAGCGGCTCGGCTCATTTCCACCCCTATTTGTGATATATGTTGTTTTCGCGCCTTAATTTGGGGGTGTTTGTGATTTGTGAAAACGTTTTCTCATTTTTGAAAAAAAAAAAATGTATTTGTGAGGCAGTACTTCCTTTGTCCAAAGTAAATTTGATAATATTTATTGGGTTGAATATTGTTTTTGTTTTTTTTTTTTTTTTTTTTTGCAAAAGATGAATATATTTTATTAAATACAAAAAATCTCATACAACTAGAAGAGTTATAGACATGCCTCTTTTATCACAAAACATAACAAACAACATTGAAATACATTGGACCAACAACAATCAAGATCAGAATACAATGCATCCTTGCTGCATCAAAAAATCCATACTTTCTGCAGTCAACAAACATCATTGAGAAAGACTGCAGCAACCACATTCACCTTTTATAGCACCAATAACCATCTAGCTACATTTTCACCTTATCTACTTATCATGACCATTCAACCTTCCACCACAATAATCATGATAAGATAGATTAGTGGCTTCACTAGGAACCATAACCTCTCCACTGCAAGGGCTATACCATGTGTGCTACATTTCCATTTACTACAATGGCTTCACACACATGAGAACACACACCTTGCAGTGAGTACCAACCATTCCTCCTTTTGACAATGTACACTAGGACCATGTAGGTTCATCTTTCACTCCTCACAATTCCTAGTACCATACATTGTCACACCAGTTCACTTTACCCTTCTCAGCTGGAAACTCGCTTTATGGTTTACACAAAATGATCATAAACTATGCAGTCCCAAACACCCCTATGCTACCTAACAAAGGCCAACAAAAGGGCTGTAAAGGATAGGATAGAAATGACCAAATGTGTATCCCAAGATACAGAGCCATGTGAACTAAAATCACATTCAATTTTTAATAAGGGATAAAAATTGAATGGAAGGTTAAAACCTTATAAGTCAGCTGATTCCTTTAAACTCAGCTTATCCAATCCAAGCTATATGTAGCAACTTGGAAGATATACAACAGATTATGAGTATATCCATTAGCTATACTTGTAATTATGAGCTAACTCAGAATCAAATACCCTTGTACAGGAAACTACCTTATGGTAGTATTTACTATCCATTGAAGATCAATCTACCCATTTAGTTACCCCAACTGGATCCACAAAACAGACAAGAGACCCCAATGATAGAATACCACCAAAATATTAGCCATCTGTACATACAATCTTGAGCCAAATACTCCATTTTTAAACCACCATTAACCCTACAGCTTAACAATCCAACTTCAATACCTTCATCAGCATACCTCTAAAAGCCAAAACCCCCATTCAACTGTTATTTACCTTGCCATTGCCAACTATATCCAATCTAATATTCCACTCTTTTTGAGTTTTCACAGCTTTTGAATGTTTAAATTTTAGACTTAGCAATCTCATTCTGATTATATCAATGAACTGACTAAAAAGCTCATCAGGACTTCTTTGTCGGGCTCTAAACAATCTCCAATTTCTCTCTTGCCATATCATATATACATCAGCTGCCATACCAATCCTTCTAACTACACTTCCTATAGAATTTCCCATATACATTCCAGTCATCCAAACCACCAGTTCATTCCACCCTATTTGATTACACTGCAAGTTCAACTTCTGTTTTACTTTTAACCAAAACTGCATAGCATACTTGCATTCAAAGAACAGATGGTGATGAGAATCAATATCAGAGCAGCATAATGAACAAATCATCATATCATAAGACCCCCATTTCCTAATCTTGTCTTGAGTAGTCAGCTTATTTTGAATAGCTAACCAAAGAACAAAAGCATGCTTTGGTATATTTTGAGAAAACCACACAAGCTTATTCCAGCAAACATCTTCATTTGGCTCACTCAAATCAATATATGCCTGCCTTACACTAAAATTACCTTCCTTGCCATTGCCATTTCTCCAAACTAATTGGTCTTTTTTACTTTCATCAAGTGCCACATACTAAATTTGTGACAGCATAGGAACTTTATGAATCCACTCAGTTGGCCACATACACACACCATTAACTATAATGTCTTTAACAACAATATTAGCATCCAATCTAGCATTATACAAATCCCTATTAGAAATAAAGGATTGTAAAATACCTGATGGACACTAATTATCATAGATCACAGAAGTGCTTACACCATCACCCACTTTTTTAACCATAAATTTCCTAGCCACATCTCTTAGCCTTAAAATGTTCTTCCATCCCCAACTATCTGTCTCTTCCTCATTCACAGCCCAAATATTTCTTCCCTTAAGTTTTTCAGTATTGATCTACTTTACCCAGATAGACTCTTTATCAATAGCCACATGCCACAAGTGCTTTATGATCATGGCTTTATTCCAAATTCCCAAGTCTGTCAAACCCAAACCACCCTGACATTTAGGCTTACAAATTGATGTCCAAGCCAACTTAGCTTTCCCTTTAGACAACTCACCTTGGTTCCACAGAAATCCCTGTAGAACTTTATTAATATCATGAATAACAGTTTGAAGCAATAAGAAAACTGAAGCCCAGTAAACATGAATTGATTCCAAAACAGAAGCAACCAGTTGTAATCTACCAGCATATGACAAGCTTCTATTCTTCCAATTAAAGATTATACTCTTGATTTTATCAATAAGAACTTTGCATTCCTTTACACCAAGTCTCTTAGAAGACAAAGGAACTCCAAGGTATTTCACTGGGAGATTTTCTACTTTAAATTGGATTTCATCCAAGATCTTTTGTTTATCCTCATCCTTCATGCTACCAAATATAATAGTACTTTTAGAATAGTTAGGAAGTAAACCTGAAATACCACCAAACTCAGTCAAAACATCCTTAAGAATCTTTACTGACCCAAGATCACCATGACAAAACATCAGCAAGTCATCAGCAAAACAAACATGGGTCAATTTCAACCTTGTTATGCACCAAAATAGATAAGATTTCCATGACCAATGTAAACAAGTATGGTGACATGGGGTCTCCCTGCCTTATCCCTCTACCACCTCTGAAATACCCACAACTCTCTCCATTTACACATATTGAAAAGGAAGTTGTAGTGATACACTGAATTATCCAATTTACCATAGTCCTATGAAAACCAAAGCCTTTAAGAATAGCTTCCGAAAACTTCCAGTTAACTGTATCACAAGCTTTCTGTATGTCAATTTTCATGGCAACTCTATTAGGACCATCTTTTCTAGCATAACCTTTCAGTAATTCTTGGGAGAGTAAGATATTATCCTGGATGTGCCTATTAGGAACAAAGGCACTTTGATTCTGACCAACAAGTTTTCCCAGCACACTTTTCATTCTCTCAGATATCACCTTGCTAATACATTTGTAAAGAACATTGCAGCAAGAAATAGGACGAAAAACAGTAACTTTACTTGGAGTTTGTACTTTAGGAATTAAGGAAATCAGAGTATAATTGACTTCCTTTAGCAGCTTCCCAGAATCAAAAAATTCTTTAACAGCTTTACACACATCACTTCCCACTATATTCCATGCTTTTTTTAAGAAGGTTGCAGAATAACCATCTGGACCAGGAGCTTTATTACCATCAATTTGGAACATTGCATTTCTGATTTCCTCATCACTGACTTCCCTAATCATGAACAAAGCTTCTTCATCAGACAATTTATTACAAATCAACCCATCTAGATGACTGAGATCATTTATAGGCACTTCATCTCCTAAAAACTTCTGGAAATGATTCACAAACTGCTCTGCAACATTCTTCCCAGTATAGCAATTACCCATATCATCATAAATTGTATGAATTCTACTCTTATGATTCCTACTTTTTAAGATCTTATGAAAGAATGCATTATTTCTATCCCCAACACTTAACCACTTTATCTTTGCTTTTTGAAAAAGTAATTTCTCTTCATCTTTGACTGCATCAGCATACTCTTTCAACAACACACTTTCCTCAACCCTGAACTGCTTCTGATCAGGCTCTTTATCAATCTTCAACTGAATAACCTTTATCCTTTCTCTAAGCTTGTTGACTTTCTCATACACATTACCATCCTTCCACGCAAGCTTCCTCAAATGTCTCTTAAGACCTTTCAATTTCTTCACAGCTTTAAACATAGCACTTCCCTGAATATCATCATTCCAATTATCAGACACTAAAGGTATGAATTCCTCTTTATCAGCTACAAAATTAGCAAACTTGAAGGTCTTCTTTTTAGGCTGAATTACTTTAGGAATAACAAGAATGTTAGGGCAATGATCAAAGATAAGATAAGGTAAAAATATAGCATGAGCTTGGTTGAACTTATCAATGAAATCTTCACTTCCCATGATTCTGTCAAGCTTCTTCAAAATACCACTACTATTTCCTGATTTAGCCTTGTGCAAATTCTTGGTCCATGTGTAAAAGAGGCCTGAGCTAGCAATATCCTCCAGTTCCACTTTGTTAACACAATCCTTGAAGTCATTCATATCACTAGTCATGCAAGAACATCCCTGAGAATGTTCATTAGGACTTAATGTAACATTCAAATCACCCAATAAAACCCAAGCTTCTTTTCCCACTATCCTTCTATACAACTCCAAATCTTTCCACAGACCCCTCCTTTCCCCTCCACTATTAGCAGCATACACAAAAGTGCAGTATAATCTAGTATTGCCATCCACTGTTTCTATACTACACAACATAGACTGCTTATTACAATGGACCATAATCAAGTTAATATTTAAACTGTTCCACCCAAATACAATTCTACACCCTTTATCACAAAATTGCATGTTAGAATCCCACTCCCAATTTCCAAAAATACTATCCCCCACTTTGCTCAGACTTTTGGATTTTAGATGAGTTTCTAAAACAGCACAAACACTTAGATTTTCTTCCTCAATAAAATTCCTAACCTCCCTTTGCTTATCAGAGGTACTCAGACCTCTAATATTCCAACACCCAATTTTAAGGTCTTTCTTATCCATAGAAACTAATTATCATTCAATACTCCTCCATCTAATCCCTTCAGAACATCGCCCTCCATACATTTTGCTATTCCTGATACATCTTCAAAAACATCATTCACCTCACTATTGCTAGCCATTCCTTCTTGATCATGATCTTTTCCTTTATCAACTAACTGTTTCTTTCTCTGGTAATAGTAAGCTAACATATCCAAGTTCCATTTATCCATTTCATTATCAGAGATACACAAATTCTGACTAATGAAATCATCCACAATTTCTTTATTCCTAATTTCATTCAACACACTTTGCTCATTAACCTCTTCTGCTTCAAGGATAAAGTATTTATTTGCAGACCTCTTCAATTCTGATAAAATTTCCCCATTAACACTCCATGGCTTCTTACCAGATGGACTTTTTGGAGAATTTGTTTGATTACTAGCATTATGCTTCACATCTACATTGCCATTACCACCCTCCTGCAACTTCTGATCTTCTGGTTTCTTTGAAATATCTGGTTTCTTTTGTTGGTAAACTGGTTGATGAGATTGTTTAGTTTTAGAGTGGATCTGCTTGTTAATCCCTTGTGTATGAACCTGATTGTTTGGCTTTTGGTTTATCACTTTTTCATTCATTCCACCCTTTCTTCTATTTCTCACCTCAACAAAACCTTCATCATCAGCAGTTTTATTATTTCCATTTTCCATCTTCTCCATACTCTTTGCACTACTTAAACTTCCTTCAGTCTTATCCCCCTCCTTCTTTTTACCACAACTATGACTAGTATGCCCAAACACACAACATTCTGAACACCTAGGTGGAGTCCAATCATACTCAACTTTGAGAGCTTTCCTATGCACAATTTTATTTTCCCCATTCTTATAAACAACATCTATACTATCTGGTAGACACTTTTTAGCAGACACCTCAACTAACACTCTAGCATATGCAGCTCTTCCATTACCCATCTTACACATAGAAACTGTAATATATCCATAATCAATGGCTTTCCAATCCTACTTGCTAGTGCACTAATCCCTTTGACTGACCATGCTTCAAGAGGCAAATTAAAAATTCTTACCCATAATGGAATCACCTCTGGTTCAAATCTGTCCATACTCATATTGATGTCCTATTTTTGCACAAACAGAGGCTTATTACTAACCATCCACGGCCCATTACTCACAATGTACTCCAACCCTTCATCATTATGGAATTTCATAAAGAAGATTCCATTGCTTACATTCACTATATCTCTAAACCCATGTTTCCCCCACATCCTTCTTAAGTTGTACCTCAATTCATTAGTTGACATTCCTTGACCTACAAAATATCCACACAGTGTCTTATCCCATCTCTTACTTCCTTCAGCCACCAATACTTCATAAAAAACAACCACTTATATACCATCACTATCAAACTCAGTAGGAATATTCACAAGTTTAGCATCATATACAATCCTACTTTTGACAGTAGCAACAGCATATGTCTTCTTCCCATTACTTTCCACTTTATGCGTAGCAGACTTACCTTCTTCCACATATTCCTTATTAGCTTGTTTAGTCCCACTCTGTTGAACCTCAACCTCTATATCCCCTGTACCATTAGAATTATCACCAAGCAATCCTACTTTCCCAACCTCTTCTACAGTACCATTCATTTTCAAAATTTCACTATCCTGAATCTGACTATCTAGAACATTATTGCACACAATATTCAGATCCTGACACAAATCCACCACCTGATCACTAGATTCATTACTCGCACAACCATTATTCTCCATATCTAAACATTCACTCTCCTTATTATCCTTTACAACACCATTAACCACCTTTGTTTCCCCACCACTACCATTACCACTGACACTTTTGCTATTCCTATTAATCCTACCAGTATCAGTAACACTAGCAGAATCCCCAAATTTTGCTGGTTTTTTAGTTTTTCTTTTTGGTCTATTAGATGACATATTCAATCAGGATTCAATACAAGTTTAACAAAAATAGGAATACAACTCAATAGTAACAATACGTAGTCAACTCAGCTCAATTGGACAAAAACGCAAAATTAGGGTTTACCGTAACATTTGGGCAAAATGAAATCAAAAACCATCAAACAGACCGCAATGAAATTCTGAATCGAATGATGTTAGTTAGACTGAAATTTGACCCGTACTTGAAGCAGAATTTGAAGTTTTAATGGTTTTTTTATGGTGAAATGATGGCGGGAAAAGTGGTTAGAGGAGAGAGAAAAAGAGAGAGAATTTGGTTTGGGATCTATTGCAAAGTATATTGTTTTTGTTGTGAAACTAATAATTAACAAGAGAACAAAGAGCAAGAATAAAGATTAAAACATGAAAGAATTGTATTACTCATCTCACAATGGAGGCATGTATATATAGTTACAAGATAGAGTATTCCATAAGATATAATTCTCTAATTACGATAACTATCAATACTAATAGATATGGACATCCATACCATATTTATCCATAACACTCCCCCTTGATGTCCATTTGAGGATTATGCCTCGTTAAAACTTTACTAGATAAAACCCATTGGGACAAAAATCTAGTGACGGAAAAAGAGTACATAACTCCTTTATATGCTTGGGAATATTGCCTCATTAAAAACCTTGCTGGAAAACCCTGTGGGGACAAAACCATGGTCAAGGAAAAAAGAGTGCAATGCGTATCTTTTCTCCCCCTGATGATCACATCACTTAAGCTCATTGAGTCAGTAAAATGCACATTGAAGTGTCTTGATAGAATCATGTGAATATATATTCTCTACATGTTGTTCGCACATCCATTTTAAGGATTAACATACGTCATACATCTCATTTAAGTACATCATCGTACTTCATAAGTCATTCGTTGCAAACACAATTAATTCAAATGATATATTATATCATGTATGACCATTGGCGAGAATCATAAATGTTTCATACACATTTTAGTATGACACTTTTAAATCAATATTGTGATCATCATCTTTATAAATCAAGGGGGCTTTTTCCACATCATGTGGCCTCATAAACATGAGTGTCGTTTATCCATATATGGATAGTTAGCATCTTTCTTTAATTTTCATGATGCACATATATTTCATCCTTTAGATGTTCAATCATAAGCTAAGACAAAATGTGTCTTTTTTTCAAATTCAACTTCTATGCATTCATTTGCCTTTATAATCATAAATCAAACTGCATAAAACTTAAACAATAGTTAAATCTAGATCTCTTTATAAAGTTTCATAGGCAAATATAATTCTTTATTTGGCACAATACTATACACTAAGGCAATCATTAAACGTATGTCACAAACATGATTAATTCAATACAATCAAGTAGTGTTCTCGAGAACTTCTCTTATATGCTTTAAGCATTAAAAATCACTAGCATGCTTCATGCATTTCAAATCCTATAATAAATTCTTGTATGATCTCTATTCATTTATCTTTTAGACGCATATCAATTACTTATTATATTGCCAGACTTATAGATGTTATATACATTATTGGATCCACCACATGAGAACATATCTCCTTATGATTATTTTTGTGTATTTACGAAAATACTGTGTGCCATTAGTTATGCCTTAAACACAAAAATTTCAATACTTTAATTTCACTTTCTCATAAAGATCGATACATATCCAATAATTTTACACATTCATATGTACGGACTTCAAGTCCCAGTAACCATGTCTCATCACAAGAGACTTAACTATTTTCATTACTTCTTTGCGTCTTTACATCTTGTGGCCACTCATTTATACATCTGCACTTCCTGCAGGTATGCTTCCATGATCCTTAACATGATTATAGCGCTATCTTATTTATTTACATAATCATTACCATATCGACGTCGATTTGTTACTTTTCGATTCCACACTTTACTAGACATTATACTCTATCATTTGTTGAGATCTCAAAGTTTTTCATATACCCGGGGTTTTTAATAAATTTTTTTCCTGGTTTGTCTTTAAAAGACTATTATGGGGTCTTTATTACCTCGATTCGACCATCTTGATTTTATTGCTCTATTTTATCTCTTCATTCGAGGACTTTTATTTGGAATCGATTAGTCTATCACATTGCAGACGTGTCATAGACTTACTATCAATAATTGGTTTTAATGTTGGGACACACATTTTATTTGGAGCATTAGCAGCGTATGTATGATCTAGTCACTTTATTTAGGTCACAAAACTTGTTTGGCAACTTCTAGATCTAGAATGTAAATTGTCCTTTGAACTTTAAGTTCATTTTCATTAGTGTAAGGATCAAGATTTTTATATCATAATTCATTCTGTTGGGTTCAGTAAATACCCAAACCCCTTGATCTAGGATTTGAATAGAAAATAGCCCAAGTGTTTAGTCCATTAAACACTAACAAGTCACTGAGTGCATAGTCTCTCAGTGAGTCATCTTCAGGATACTCAGTACGAGGCGAAGAAGAAGTCTCTCCACTCAGTAAGGCGGAACTTAAAGGGTGAAGACTGAGTCAAGAAGAAGATGGTGGATTCAGTGAGTGATGACAATAACTCACTGAATCCCTAAGACTCCTCTCCAACTACTTACACTGAAGACAAAGTGAAGTAGAAGACTGAAGGATGTAAAGACTGAAGAAAGAGCGGGACAAGGCGGGATAAGTTTGAATCAGATAAGACGAAGTCCTTATCAACCAAAGTCAACTTTCCCTGAATGGCAAAAGATTAGGCGCAGTGTCATCACTGAACTTAGGAAAGTAGTCTTGTCTCTTACCTAGAATAGTCTTTGTAAACAGAGACAAAATACATTAGTATTTTGTCTTCTGTATGATGTCAGTTTGTCACTTAGGAAAGAGTCAAATATCATACATGTATAAATAGCATAAGAGATGGAGTGAAAAGATAACGCTTGTAAATTGTAAAAACACACACACGCAAGCCATCTTTTCACTCCTCCAAATACAACTTAGTTCCTGAGATAGCTCAGTGAGCTCTAAGGGTTGTGCTCAGACTTAGCCTGAGCTTAGAGAGGAGTCACCAAACTTTGTTATTTCAATCCCAAGTACTATTCTGCAAGTACTTGGGTAACGTATTCTTTGTTGATTTACTTCTAATAAGAATATGATGTTGAAAATTTATAAGTGTGTTTTACTTATGTTAATTTCAGTCATTGTTCACTATTAACTTGTTTTTGATTCTTAAACTGTTTTAAACGATAGTGAACGGGGAACAACACATTCCATATTTCTCGTTGCTCATTCTCACCCTGAATGAATTATCAACTTCAACATCTCTTGTGTGCGTTGTGGTGGATTTACAATACAGGTTCCGCACATTTACAGAAAACTTTATATGGGAACCATATGGTTTGTGACCGAAACCATTTTAATAGGGAGAATTCATTATTAATTGTGGGCGAGATGCGAATTTTATCATTTAAAATTACATGCCCCATAAACTAACAGTTTTGTTCTCACAATTATTTGCTTTGCAATCAACTGAAGAGGTTTTATGAACGTTTCAACAAAAGCAATTCGCGTACGAACATGTGTTACTTTTAAGTTCGACACTTATTCCAATAATTTCCCAATGCTTGGAAGTATTCGCCACCATTCTTAATAATATTATTTGGAAAAACATGCTCGGATTTTATAACTCGAGACACTAGTCATGCTAACTTTAAGTTGCGTCTTTGATAATCATTTTGACGATGCATCGATTTTAAAACTCAAAATGATTCACATGACGGATGTATAGGCCTACATACATCCCCGTCATATTCTTTCAAAAACTTTATAGTACATAAACCTTACTTTAGTTTGGTGGTGATAGATGAACAATTAACTTCCATTGAGAAAAATAAGAACAAACAACTCATCCTTGAAGAACCCATGGTTCTTTTATACATTTCGCATCATTATTGACTCGGCATGGTCTAACCGGTCATGCCAATTAATACAGCAATCTTGGCTCATAGCTTATACTTTATGACGACATGTGCTTCAATTGCACTTTTTGCGTAAACATAAAATGATATGGAGATCTTAATACAACATCACATTTCTCCAATCAAATTGATAAGAATTGTTATATTTTTCACATATTTCGGTTTAAATAAAATGAAATTATGTTATTTGATTCTATTGAGGAAATCATAATAAAACTTGAGGTTTTCTATTGTAACCATAACATGAGGTTATCCTATTGTTTCAACTATGAGGTTATGATATTGATCCTTATAAAAAAATCATAGTAGAACTTGAGGTTCTAATTATATTATTTTTCTATAACATAACACGATGTTATGTTATTTATTTCTTTGTAGTCACAATATAACATTTATTTTTCTTGTGAAGTTGCACAATTTGCAAAACACGTGCATGTCATTACCTAATTAATCGAATGCCTTGTAACTTGTAAGCAAACAAAATCACATGATCAATATGGATAAACGTAGTGACACAATTAGAGTCAACTAAGACATCGTATTTGAATATCCATTAATCTAGGCATACTTCATAATAATGTTTGAACACTCTGTAATAATTACATTTTTTTCGTACTTCACCAAATAATATCAATGAACTCCAATATTTAAAGTAACATTATTCTCATATTTACAACAATGATGTATCTTTTCAATCACCCTTATCTTTTGAAAACTTACTTATAGTGACTTGTCTTATTGCATGATAAAAAAACATATTATTTACCTCCACCACGTCTATAACTACGTCCTTTAAATATATCATCATAATATCATATCAGCTTTAAAAGTTTAGCATTTTCAACTAGACGGGTTTAATGATATTTTAGAAATATTTTACACATCTAAAAGCAATTAATCTTGAACCTTTAATATTACTTTAAACCTACCTTTTTTTATAGTCAATATCGATAATTCAAAATCATACACTTTAAGGCGACTTATATTTATTCATGATGCAATGATGCGATTTGCTAGTAGCAAAGCATATGCTCACATAGTGTCACAAATTAATGTGCCTAAATTTATCCAAGGCTAATTCTCTTTATTATAGAAGCGAAACTTGGCTATTAAACATTCAAAATCATAGATCAAAGGAGTATATCATGTCTAGAATTGTCACCAAGCCACATATCACATTGGTGGACATTAAGCGCAGATACATAAAACACATAGCCATTTTAATTTCCATGCATCTCATAATATTGGATACTACTCCCTCCGTCTCATATTAAGTGTCCACTTTCCATATGCACAAAGTTTTAAGAAATTTCACTAACTACACTTTTCACCAATCAAATATCATTTTCACCCACTAAAGTCTCATCTCATTGGTTGAAGTACATTATGGACACTTAATTTGGGACATCTCAAGATTCCATTGTGGACACTTAATATGGGACGGAGAGAGTAATAAGCAAGCACATAAGATTATTACATTAGAAAATATAGTGTTTCCAAGTTCACATAAATCAATTGTGTCATATTTGTCATAGAACTCAAAACAAGGGATTAGAACTTTCAGTAATGCATATCATAGTAAACATGATTTCCAGCAACACCAGTGTTTAGTTTAAATCAATTTTATCATGCTACAAATAAAATAGTCGTAGTATTCTATGGTCTTTTAATCCGTTGATGTTATCCTTTTCAAACTAAAATAATTAACTTATATCTCATGTCATAAAATTTAAGTAGATTAATAATCAAAATTGTCGTAAATGGTTATCAATAATATGTATGATGACGTATAGTCCGCATTCGGGTCAACAACCCGACCAATGACCGATACTAGCAAGCCCAGTATGGATGGGCTAACCCTATAACAGTTTGGGCTCACGAAGGCCCAATAATGGTCTGGGCTCACGAAGGCCCAAACTCAAAGTTATTTAGAGCTTATGATATCGGATATCTCTTATCTATGGAGATAAGTATCTAATATCCGATTTAGGCGGGATGCGCCAAATTTTGGGGAACACGAAACCAAAAAGGATTTCGTGTGTATATAAAGGGCATCCCAGCCCTCATTAAAGGTATGATCTACAACCCTAACTCTCAACTAAAACCCTAAAACCGATTACTTACTCTCACACCGGAGGATAATCGTGGGAGACAATCCCACGATAAGCCTAACGGTGTTTTATGTTTACTTGGTGCGCAGGTCTCAAGCATCAAGATCCAATTGATACGGGAATCAGAGTCCAAACAAGGAACGCTCAACTTTTGTATCAACAAGTGGCGCCATCCGTGGGACCAATCACTAAGAACTAGAATGACGAAGCAAGGAAACCTAAGCCAGCGATCGCATGGTGACATACATGGGAAGAAGCAGCAAAGTGGATCAGTTTCTAAACAGGTCTCTGGGACAACCAGTACCACTAGAAACCAAGGATCAAGCCCAGATCTGGTCTTCCCGACGGTGGAACCTCGCCCGGGGACAACCCAGGCCACCACAACCACCACTGGCGCAGAAGGTCCACTGCGCACTCCTTTTACCACTCCACTCCAATCGGTGCTAGAGACAGACCTCACAAAAGCACCAGACGCACCTGACCGAAACAAGGGTCTAGTGGTAGAAACAGACACCCTTGCTCTAGAAGGGGTTGCGTCGGAACTAGCGCCAGGTGATTTCGTGTCTCAAAACTACGAAACCTTTGCCGCTCTCATGCAAGAGGAAGCAAAAAAGAGGCCAGGTCGGAGTTTGCATGCCCGGCTCAATTTTGGCCCGGAATATGAGATATCTCCACCGCGTCATCAGAAGGAAAAGCGCGGAAGGGATAACCGCCAACCCCCAGTATTTACCAGGATTGGGAGGAGAGTTGAGAATGATGAAGCAGCGGACATGCAGTACCTTGGGGAACACGAATAAGATGGACGGCGTACCAACGTCCACGCTAGGCTTGGTAGCCGCAGGGTCCATGACAGACTGGGACGACGGTACTCTCCAAGTGAAAGCCCTTCAAGTGCGAACTCTGAGAACAGTCGGCGCAAGCGCCGAAAGAGGGAAAACTCGTCCTCTGGTAACTCCTCGGACAACGAGGACAGCGAAACCGGGCACTGGAAGTCCAGGAGGAAATATCGCGACCAGGAGGAGGAAGACATGTCCCTTCCATGGCGCCGCCAAAAGGTAGATGCGTTTACTCTGCGCATAAGCGATTTCTCAGAAAATAAAAGGAGGCGCATGCCCGCAAATGTGAAAACCTATGATGGAACAGGTGATCCGAACGATCACCTAAAATTTTTTGAATCAGCCACTACCATCAAAAATTGGCCACAGCCTGTGTGGTGCCACATGTTCAATTCCACACTAGTGGGAAACGCGCGGAACTAGTTCAGTAAGCTTCCACGCAGAAGCATTGATGGCTTTGAAGAGTTGCGGAAGGCGTTTCGCCTGAACTTCACTCAAAGGAAAAAGTGCGCTAAAAACCCTGTCGAACTCGCTAGGGTAAAACAGCGCCAGGGGGAATCTACCAGCGCTTATGTGGAGCGCTACAAAGATGAGTGCATACACATTAAGGCATGCCCCGAAATACTAAAAATCTCAGGGGTTCATGAACGGGATCAATAACCCAGAACTCATCAAAAGACTGAATGACAGAGTCCCCCAAACCTTTGATGAACTCATGAAGCGCACGAGGTCTTTTATCCAAGGAGAAGCTGCCGCAGCGGACAGTAAGAAAGGTTACTCAAACTATAGGTCACAGGAACAACCTCGGAGACAATCCACTGACCAGAATAGCAACCGCAACAAGAACTACCGCGGCCAGGGGAGCGGACGGAATAATGACAGATATACCCCGCTGACCAAGACTCCAAATGAGATATTCGCGACGGAAGGCGCGAACTTCCCGAAACCCCCACCAATGCGCACCCCAGAGGATCGGCGCGTGGGGAGTGGATATTGCGACTATCATGGACAGAAGGGCCACACCACCAATGAATGTGTCCAATTGCGCCAGCTAATTGATAAACTAGTAAAAGAAGGCAGATTGGACCATTTGGTTAAAAACATCAAGGAAGGAAAAGATAAGCAAAATACTGGAAACAAGAAAGAAACACCTAAAGATAAGGCTGATACCATCTACATGATACAATCATGGCAGCGAATGACTAGGCAGAAGATCAGCCAGAAGTTTTCCCGTGGAAGCGAAATATCTTTCCCCACCTTGGCTGCGAACAACGCAGTGGTGGAACCGCTCACCATCGAAATCAACGCAGGGGGTCACAAGATCCACCGCATGTATGTTGATGGGGGGCGTCCGCGGATATAATGTATGAGCATTGTTTCAAGCGACTGCGACCTGAGATACGCAGCCAACTCAGCCTGGCCACAACGTCATTGACTGGTTTCACAGGCGAAAAAATATGGCACATGGGGCAAATACGCCTGCTAGTCAATGTGGGTAATAAAGAACACTCGACAACAGCCTGGATGACCTTTATGGTAATCAAATCCCCTTTGCCATACAATGGAATTATTGGAAGACCAGGGATATCAGCTATATGCGCAGTACCGTCTACAGCACACGGAATGCTTAAGTTCCCAGTGGAGGGAGGCATTGTTACTCTCTACAATACCACCATACAACCCGGAGAATGTAACACAATTACATGTGAGACGACACCCATTCCAGAACAGCGCGCAACTAAAGTGCCAAACTTGAAGGTTGTAATTCATAATTACCCAGAGCAAGAAGTATCAATCGGGGGATCGTTATCTGATAACGGCAGAGCAGCTGTGTGCGCACTCTTGCAAAAGAACCTAGACATCTTTACATGGGAACCAAAGCACATGACCGGCGTACCACGCTCAATTACGGAACACAAGTTGAGAATCCGACAAGGATACTCCCCAGTACGACAGAAGAAGCGCGACCAGGCTCCAGAGCGTGCACAAGCAATTCTGGCAGAAGTACATAAACTTGTGGATGCAGGGATCATGCGAGAGGTCTACTACCATGACTGGCTTTCCAACCCAGTGATGGTCAAGAAAAGTGATGGTAGCTGGAGGATGTGCGTAGACTTCACAGATCTCAACAAGGCATGTCCACAAGACTGCTACCCGCTACCGGAGATAGACTGGAAGGTGGAATCTTTATGTGGATACCCACTTAAGTGCTTCCTAGACGCATACAAAGGATATCACCAGATCCAGATGGCTAAAGAAGATGAGGAAAAAACGGCCTTCCATACAAGCCAAGGCGTTTATTGTTATACCAAGATGCCCTTTGGCTTAAAGAACGCAGGTGCCACCTACTAGCGGTTGGTAGATCATGCATTTGAAGGACATGTGGGTCGCAACCTAGAAGTTTATGTCAACGATCTTGTAATAAAAAGTCATACGGAAGATGAATTGGTGCGCGACATTGAGGAAACATTTAAGACACTCAAAAAGATCAACATGAAACTAAATCCTAAGAAATGCACTTTTGGCGCTACAGAAGGCATGTTCCTTGGATATCTGATAGAGCCCGATGGCATCAAACCGTGTCCAGAAAAAACAAAGGTTGTTATCCAACTTCCCTCACCACGCACGCTAAAGGAAGTCCAATCTCTAAACGGAAAACTGGCCGGTTTGAATAGATTCTTGTCCAAATCAGCAGACAAGTCACTCCCTCTCTTCAAAACACTCAAGAAGTGCACAAAAAAGGGAGACTTTCACTGGACTGTGGAAGCAGAGGAAGCTTTCATACAACTTAAACAACATTTAGTAGCACTCCCCATGCTAGTTGCGCCTCGCCCAGGGGAGGAATTAATTATGTATTTATCAGCAACCCATGGAGCAGTCAGCGCGGTGCTACTAACATACAGGAATTCAGTACAAACACCGGTTTATTTTGTAAGCAAAGCACTCAAGAAAATAGAGATTAACTACAGCGCAATGGAAAAGTTGGTCCTAACATTAGTATTTGCCGCTAAAAGCCTGCGCAGGTACTTTCAGGCGCACCCAATAGCGGTGATTACAGACCAGCCTATCAAACAAATTATCTCCAAACCTGACGCATCGGGACGTCTACAGAAGTGGAGTGTACTGCTAGGTGAGCACAACATCTCCTATAGACCACGTACTACGGTTAAAGGGAAAATACTCGCAGACTTCATCATCGAGAAACCAGTCACTGAGGATGCACCTTCTCAAAGCAAGGCTGAACTACAAGAACCATGGATCTTGTTCACGGACGGATCTTCATGCGTAGACGGGTCAGGTGCAGGCCTTATCCTCACAAGTCCAGAAGGAATGTAATTCACTTACGCACTGCGTTTTGAATTCACAGCCACGAACAACGAAGCTGAGTATGAAGCTCTGATTGCTGGAGTACGCATTGCAGCTCGAATGGGCATCCGCAACTTAGAAGCAAATGTGGATTCCCGCCTAGTAGCCAACCATGTGTTAGGCGAGTATGTGGCTAAAGAGGAGAACATGATTCAATATCTGGAAAAAACCAAGTCCCTAATCCAGGGCTTTGACAGGCTCACAATCAAACAAGTTCCTAGAGGGGAAAACAGAAAGGCGGATGCGCTGAGCAAGATTGCATCCACAAGCTTTGCGCACCTGTCAAAACAAGTATTGGTGGAAACTCTGAAGAGCAAGTCCATCTCGGAGATGGAGATATCCACAGTGATAGAGGAACAAGATCCTACATGGATGACCCCAATCATCGAGTTTATAAGCAAGGGCGTACTGCTCCAAGAGCAGAAGGACGCCCGACGAGTACGACGCACATCACAGAGGTTTGAACTTCGGGACGGTGTACTATATCGGCGTTCATTTCTACAACCATGGATTCGATGTGTCGGACCCCTTCAAGCAGATTACGTACTCCGAGAGATCCACGCTGGCTCATGTAGTATGCACTCAGGACCTCGATCCGTTGTGGTGCGCGCTTTACGGTCAGGATACTACTGGCCTACGATGCACCGCGACGCGCGAGACTTAATCAGAAAGTGTGGCGACTGCCAAGTTCACAGACCCATCCCACGTCAACCACAACAGGAGCTAACACCTATTACGTTGCCATGGTCATTCTATAAATGGGGCATCGACATTGCAGGTCCCTTTCCTGTTGCAGCAGGAGGCTTGAAATTCCTCATAGTAGCTATAGACTACTTTACCAAGTGGATTGAAGCAAAGGCGGTCGTAACAACCACAGGGAATCAGGTAAAACGGTTTGTTTGGGACAATATTGTATGCCGTTTCGGATTACCTGGGGAAATCATCTCAGATAATGGAAAACAATTCTGTGAGAACCCTTTCAAGGACTGGTGCGAGAAACTGAGTATTGTACAACACTTCGTGTCAGTTAAACACCCACAAACCAATGGTTTGGTCGAGCGCGCAAACCGTAGTCTAGGTGAAGGAATTAAATCACGCTTAGACAAACACAAAGGAAGGTGGGCGGAGGAATTATCGCATGTTGTGTGGGCGCATCGCACTTCAATTAAAATTAGCACGAGAGACACTCCCTTTTCTCTGGTCTATGGGACAGAAGCCGTCACACCAGCCGAAATTGGGATGCCAACTATTCGCAATGCTGAAGTTAATGTTGCAACCAATGACAATGAACGGCGTACCGACTTGGACCTGTTGGAAGAAAGACGCGAGCGCGCAGCTATATGTGAAGCAAGAGCTAAATCAAAAATGAAGGGATACTATGATGCTAAAGTACGAAGTGTTTCATTCAGACCAGGCGACTTCGTATATCGCGCCAATGATGCGAGCCACGTAGAAGATACAGGAAAACTTGGACTGAAGTGGGAAGGACCCTATGAGGTCATTGAAGCATTAGGAAAAGGTGCGTACAAGCTACGTGACATGGATGGCCGTGAGCTACCACGCACATGGAACATCTGCAACCTCAAACGATGCTATCTCTAGGAATGGCTACGGCCCAGTGCACGGACACTCTTGTACTTTAGTGTAGTGCTCAATAAATATCCATGTATTTACATTCTGTTTTGCTTAGACAAATGTTTCTTTTCTTTTTACAAAAACTTGCAAGTATTAATAAAATGTCGTGGTTTCTAGCTAACTCCGCAACACATTTCAATTTGTTATTTACATAATATCTATATCTCAACATTCTTGCTATATTTTGCCTACATGGCGTGCATGCACTTACTACAACCCACGATGGTGTAAAGGATGAGTAAACCTACTAAATAACTCGTTAAGTAAGAGGGTTGCAAACCCATCAACATTGGATCATACATCCTTGTTAAACACCTTATTTTCAAGACGTTGGAATAAGTTCAATGTGCATTCCACGACGGATGCGCAACCATGCATACTATGCGCGTTTAACAAAACTAGGAATCAAGACTCTTGGCTCCTTACATACATGATTATGTTAAAAATACTTAGACACTATAAGTAGGATATTTCACACATGATTATGAACTCCACATATTAGTCGCGCTTATGTAACAGTTTGCTCCTTAGACAATAAGGACATTTTTTATGCAAAGACAAATAACTAAAGTACAAACATTATAAGTCGCAACCACATCAACACGCATTCAACAGAAGGAATATTTCATTAAAGACCATGAGTTCTTAAAAAATGATATTTGCAATGAAGATATAACCTACATACTATTACAGCGCCTAAGAGATGAACCCTCTACACGGCCTGCAGCATCGCCAGCCTCCTCTAGCTTTTTCAACAAATCAGAGTCTTGGCGGGATACCGTGGCTACACTAACAGGTACCCCGTCAGATCTAGGAAGATGCGACGCGCCAGTACCACATAAAATAGCCTTTCCCTTAACACCTTTCTTCTTGGCAAGTCTTGTAGCATGAGCTTCCAAGGATTCCTTTAAAGGGATTTCCTTCTCCAGTGCGAAAGGGTTCAAGATGTCGCGGGGGCGAGCAAACACATGCACCTGCAGCTGGGACTCATCAGGCTTCAAATAATAATCAGGCTGCGCCTCTGCATTTTCAGCACGATGGCGGGCCAAGGTTAGCCCCTCCATAATTACCCCTATGGGATAATCCTGGTCGCGCTCCAACTTCGCAATCAGTGGAAGCTCCAGCAGCTTCATTTCCCCCATTGCAGCGACCAGGTCATCATATGCGTGCTCATTATAACCAGGCACCTTATCAGCAGGAACCTTCAATAGACCACTCTCATGGAGCTCCTCTATAGCTTCTGCCTTGCCACACGCAAGGGCACACTACACCACCGCCCCAAACTTATCTACAACCTCCCGAGACTCTAAGGTACTTAGGGCAGCCAGGCGCAGGCCATGGCCGATGAGCCACCTGCGCTCAGCAATAGAAGACATGAGTTGGGGATACAACTCCTCGTCATACTCAATACTGAGCTTACGCAGCTTCATTTCCTGCTCCTCCAACGTGCCTCCCACAGTGGCACCAAACTCCCCCAGCTGAGAGAACAACTCGTTTTTCCCATTGTCCAAATACTTAAGCGCCCAAGAGCAATTAGCCTTATAAGCCCCTAGTGCGGCACGTTCCTGACTCACTCGGGTCATCAAGGACATCTTCTCATCAGCAAGTTTTTGTGCATACAAGTTCCCAGCCTCTACTTCAGCTTGGGCACTAGCCAAACGTGCCTCTAGCAGCGCAATCTCTTGGTCCTTCTGTGCGCTCCGGCTACTTTCTCCAGCATACATTGCCTTTAGCCGCGCAACCAACGCATCTTGGTGCATAGCAGCCGACACCAACTCCTCAATAAGCTGATCCATCGGTGCATCCCCGGATGCCAATCGCTCAGCGCTTTGGCTCTTGAGTCCAGAAGATTCAGCACGAACGGGACTAGCCTGGGAGGGGGGGGGGCGATTCCCCAGAATGTTCAGTACTGCACGCATAAAAGAGAATTAGTGATTATTTCATAACATAAATGAGGAATGCGCAAAGGGCTTTCGCTAATAAAACTTACTGGGGAGAAGCGGTATCAGGTGCAGGGGGAGGCGATGCATCCTCTGAGGATGACTCCACATCCAGAATGACAGGTCGTTTCTTCCTGGATGAGCTTGCGCCATCACCACCAAGCGCCCTCATGCGCTTCAGCCCACGGCTCGCTTCCTCCATCTCTACATCAGCATCTTCAGTACTCTCCGCCACATCTGTGTGGGCTGGTTCCACCAATGCGGAGGGTACTCTCAGGCTAGGCACGCTTTGTATAGGGGTCGCCTCCAGCAATGCGGGGGAGCCACTCCCCGGGTCTGCCAGAACCATATCCATGGTGCGCCCCGCTGTAGCCTCCATAATAGGGGCTTCCCCCTCTCTCAATGGGCGCACCCTAACAGTAACCTGGTGCGGCTTCGCCAACTGTACAACTCTGAATAGATCAATCTCTGCGCAACAGAAGACAAACAACAAACAAGTTATGAAAAGTACAAAGATTAAAAGAAAGGCTCGCATTAATAAAGCAAAGGAATGCGAAAGGACGAGCACCCACCCTGGCCATCCGCGTCTAAGAAGATTGGCACCTCATCGGGTCTACCAAAGTAATTCCGACTGATGCCCATATGCACCAAAAATTCCTCGGGGTAGGAACTGATGGAAATACGGTTGGTGTTTATCGTATCAGCATCCTCAGCGCTGTATGTTCCAGGGGTGGGGCGCTCATCCTTTGGCAGCGAACCCTGGGTATAGAAGTCAAAGTCCTAGGGAAATAGCGCCTTATCAACCCAGAAAAAAATTTCCCTCCAGTTCCTAAGCGCGTCCAGTTTATCCGTGTAGCATTGTAGCCTCCCTGTGCGCTTAGCGAATGACACCCACCCGTTTGACCATGTGGTGTGGTAAAACGCGCGGAAGAGGTAGATAGTAGGGTTAATGGCCAATAAGCGGCAGTTAATCTCAAAGTTTGTTATTTTCGCCGCACCTATGCAGTGCAGCTGGGATATGTGCAGACGATAGTAGTTTAATACGTCGCATAGGAATAAGGATATGGGCACACGCTGATTCGAAAATTCGAAGAAACGTGTGTATACCCCTACCTTCCCTTCAGGGTAATCTGCCATTGACGCTTGTGCAGCCGGCACTACCGGATGCAGCGCCATCGGAATATAATAATACGAGGTGAACTCGCGAAGCTCATCCTCGGTTATATCATAGGTAAAATCAGTCAAACCACGGACCATTATATAGTTTTTTAAGGCGCACGCGCGGTTACCTTTGGAATATTAAGAGTTTCTTGGTTGCAAGTTTGGAGCTTTTTTAACAATGGCGGAAATGTTTTTACTGTGATAATCATAGTAATGGGAGGCGGAAGGTTATATAAGTTTTTTACGTCCACGCGATGATCGACACGTGGACTCCACTATCTCTAAATGTGTGGATATGATCTGTTGATATGACACATTTTCAGTTACTTTCCCACGATTTACGAGGTGTGATTTTGAAATATTTTTACTAGATTCACCGTGTAGAACTTTTTTAGCTTCTTCGCTACGCTTCAACAAATGTATGGTATACAATTAGTAGTCTAGCATCCGCAGATAAACCCTGCGCATACTAGACTGGGGGGACATGATGACGTATAGTCCGCATTCGGGTCAACAACCTAACCAATGACCGATACTAGCAAGCCCAGTACGGATGGGCTAACCCTATAACGGTTTAGGCTCACGAAGGCCCAATAACGGTTTGGGCTCACGAAGGCCCAAACTCAAAGTTATTTAGAGCTTATGATATCGGATATCTCTTATCTTTGGAGATAAGTATCTAATATCCGATTTAGGCGGGATGCGCTGAAGTTTGGGGAACACGAAACCAACAAGGATTTCGTGTGTATATAAAGGGCATCCAGCCCTCATTAAAGGTACTATCTACAACCCTAACTCTCAACTAAAACCCTAAAACCGATTACTTACTCTCACACCGGAGGATAATCGTGGGAGACAATCCCATGATAAGCCTAACGGTGTTTTCTGTTTACTTGGTGCGCATGTCTCAAGCATCAAGATCCAATTGATACGGGAATCGGAGTCCAAACAAGGAACGCTCAACTTTTGTATCAACAATGTATTCAAAATTCTGTAAAGGAATAAAAACTAGGCATACTAGTTTGGTTGTGGTTTTATCAGTAGCCATTCTTATAATTGATTTACAATTCTTTTATTTTTGTTTAGTTGTCACATGACTTCTATATAAATATGAAATAAACTTCCATGTAGTAATAATTAAGAAGAGAACAAAGAACAAGAATAAAGATTAAAACATGAAAGAATTGTATTATTCATCTCACAATGGAGGCATGTATATATAGTTACAAGATAGAGTATTCTACAAGATACAATTCTCTAATTAAGATAACTACCAATACTAATAGATTTGGACATCCACGACCATATTTATCCATAACAGTTTTTTTAATTTTTGTCATATAACAATAATTTTCAGATGAAATGAGTAATTGAATGATTAAACGGATGAATGAACGGTTAAACATACGAGGTTTTCTTGTTCATGTTATTCGGAAAGAGCAACTATTTAGCTTAGATTTAAGTTGCCCACGGATGTATTTCTCATGTGTGTTTCTGACCACGGTTTTATTAATGTTAGAAATTCAACGAAAATTCTAAAATTTGTATTGACTAATTAATTTATTTGATTAATGTTTAGTTAACAATGGTAAGTACTATAGTTAGGTTTTTGTTTCGAGTTTTATCAATTTAAAAAAAAACATATGAATAAAGAATATGTGTGGCTCTGAAAGCTTAGTACCTTGATTTTAATCACTCAAAGCTTAGATATGAGCCTGGTCATTTAGTTTGTTATTTGCTTATTGTTGTTATTATTTTCTTATCTTTGGTTAGAGTAGTAGACTTTTTCAAAAGAATAATTTCAGAGTATCCACTATGGTGGGTTTATGAAAAAGTTTTAGAAAGATAAAAAGGTTTATGTTTATTTCAGACATAGTGGGCACTCATTTCATGTCTATGTGGCATGAAGAGGTCCTAATTCTTGAATCTTTTTTATGAATTCACTACATTTAATGCATTTGTTACGAAATACATTTTATGAAGTTGGAAAGGTTTATACTATACTGAATGTAGGTTTATAAAATCAAAAGGTCTAAAATTTATTGATGTATTATTGTATAAACTTTTGTAAAAGGTTTATTATATTGTATGCTCTTAGTCTTATCAGTTATTATTTTTTAGCCATGAGTTGCTATCTTTTAGCCATGATCTTTCATACTTGGCTTTAACTTCTTGTATAAATAATGGTCCTATCAATGAATAAAAATCGCCAATTATATTTCAAGTTGTTCTTGAAAGAGGTCAAGACCTCCTCAATAAAATTTACTGTTACTTATCAATTCTCTTAAAATCCTTGTTATTTCACACTCCATCATAGGTGATAACATCAAATAGTCCTGAATATTAAGTGTCAATTTTCCCCGATAATGCTCGTATTTTATATCATTTATATGGATTTACGCTTGTTTTCCTCTATATTTTACTTTCAGGTAAATTACGAGCATTAGAGCTAAAGAGACGCGGTTTTGGAGAGTTTATTGAAGATATATGATAGTATGCTCATTTTAAAGATGTTACGGCGTAACTCCTCTCTCACATTACGCCGTAACAGAAGTGTGACTCAGAAAACCAACTCAAATGAAGATTACGGCGTAACTCTTTACAAGATTACGACGTAACCAACTAGGTCAAATGAGGTTCCGCGCAGCTGCAAGCTACACCGTAACTATTGTCTCAATTACGGCGTAACCAAGATTTATTGAAGATACAGCGTAACTCCTTCTAGATGTTAGCCGTAACCAGCATTTTTAGTGCAAAATACGAAGAATTGGATGTTACGGCGTAACTCTTAACATTAATTACGCCGTAACCAGATCTGGCCTATAAATACCCCACGAATTCCAGCATTTCAAAGCATCCCATGTCACACACAACATCAAGTGAACGTGAGTAGAAGTCGAAGGCAGATCTAGAGGAGCATACGGAGCTATATCCAAGGGAGAAATCACTCCCCTACGATAAGTATTAGCATTTTATCTTTTCTTTACTTTCAATTCATGTATTTCGTAATGTTAAACATTGAATCGATTGTTTTAGTTAATATGAGCGGCTAAGCACCTCTGGTGCTAGCCTAGTTATGATTCCTTAACTGTTTTGTTTATGTTTACATTGCTTCCGTATAATCTATACTACTTATAATGGAGGGATGGCCCTCTCTCCTATTTATGAGTTTAAGATTTCCTAAATTAGAATGTAAGAAAATACTACTTATAAAATATTATGTACAAATATGTAAAGCACAATTGATTTTAAGAAATAACTATATCTTACATACATACAATTAATACACCCCGTCACAAATATATACAAGTACCTAAGCACAATGTACAACTACAAACAAAACTAAAAACACAATATTCAATACATACAATTAATACACAATTTAATTCACCCATTCAAAAAAATATACAACTCTTTAACCACAATGTACAATCTAATCAAGTTTTCAAAACATAAATCTGAAATCAAGCAGCTCAAAATAAAAAAACATTTGTTCGCTGGAAAATTTAGTTACAGGGTACCCGCCGCCGCATCGCGCGGGTACCCTGCTAGTTATTTCTAAGTGTATGCATGCATAGTTTGTTGGTAGCTACCATTGTTTCGGTAGTTTTGAATGGCGGTAGTGGCTAGTTACTTAGGAGATATGACCAACTGACCCTAACGCTCTGTTCTCGAGTTTTTTTTTTAATGTAATGGAAGGGGAGGGGAAGGGAAATCAAGAAAAAGGGCGTTCTTGAGTTTTTTTAAGATGGAAAGCTAGGGGACGGGAATGTGGAAGGGAGGGAAGGGATGGGCTTTTGAGTGATATTTGGATCCTCCCAATTTTGGGCGGATTGGGAAGGGAAGCGGGCTTTCAAGATTACAGGCATTAGTTAAATTACCATACTATCCTCAATAATCATGCAAGATCTTAATATATTTGACCTACTTCTCCCATATCACACCAATCTGCAGAATACGGCTGCTCTCAAATCATAAAACGTGTAAGTTTCTATGCATCGTAGTTATATCTGCATCGTAGTTATTTGTTATTGTTATGTTCATAAAACGTGTAACTGGAATGATGTACAACTTATATCTAATATAATATTACTTGTGCATGCGTATTGATGATGATAACTAGAAGGATGTAAAACTTATATCTAATATCATATTACTTGTGAATGCGTACTTATATCTAATATCATATTACTTTGTTAAAAGAGATAATTTGCCAAAAGAATAATGGGTCAAGTTCCATATATTTTTGAATGAGTACATAAAAACCGATGACTAAAAAGCAAGTAATCAGTATTTTTCTCGTTTACTTATTAATTTAAAAGGTTAATCGAGAGTAATTGTTTACGTCAATTCTTAGAACATTATTTATTATAGATGTTCATTACGTTAAAGACCTTATAATTAGTATTATTGATGTTCATCTTTTAAAGAATTAGAGAAAAACATAATGCTATCGCAGCAGCGGGTTAACCATTACTCAGGATTGGTTCATTGACACTTTCCTACTAATCATAACAGTACGATGTTAATACTGAGACTAATATTATAAAACGATGTACAACTTGAATTAGATCAATTATCAAGGCTGAAAATTGCATACAAGATTTTAGAGGTGGAGACTAGTACCATTAGTTACTACGGAGTATAAAAAAAGTATACCCAATACTGGCTACACTTATTCCATATTTTCTTTTGTAATTACTGAGATAACATTCTTAATCATTCCACATATAATTCAATGCATAAAGCTTATGGGAAATAATCCAAGCATCTAGTGGTTTGGTCAGTAGGTAACCAGAGTAAAATGCAGTATACGGAACATAAGGTGTTAAACTTACTTGTACAGGTAGGCTGCAATTCCCAGAATTACACAAAACAGTATAAGACAAATGGAAAGATTTATTTACATTAGAACGAGTCATGAAAACCCCACTACAAAAAATGATCTCATGTTTCCATTTATTTACCTTATGAATAGTGTGCTTAAGTCTAACAATGGTATTCCTAAGGTCTGAAGCTAGTGGTCTTATGATACTAACTATTTGTCTTATTAACTTAACCATGTTATTAGTATTTTGTATAACAAATGATAGTAACTATTTGTCTTATTAACTTAAGCATGTTATTAGTATTTGTATAACAAACGATAGTAACTATTTGTCTTATGGAAACTTATGTAGTTCAAAATAATTACAGTATAGGCTGGTCACAATAGCAACATGGATGTTGATAACTTAATTAGCATGGCGAGAACTCAACAGTTAGCCGTAATTCATGTGGTTTGCTTAGTTGTCGCTTATCTTGCCCTTAGAGAATCTCGTAAAAGAAAACGTGTTAATTTACCTTCTCAAGAATTAAGGTTGCATAGACAAGCAGTACGGGAAGAGATGTTGCAAGACCTATCAACAAATAACAACAGTCGTAAAATAATTCGTATGAGTGTGGAAGCCTTTAAATTATTGTGTGATAAGTTACAGAATGAATGTGGTCTTCGTCAAACCCAGCGTATGTCGGTTGAGGAACAAGTTGCTAGATTTCTGCATATAGTAGGGAATGATTTTAGAACACGCTTTGTCTCTTGGTTATATCGTCGATCCATATCAGCCACTAGTAAACATTTTCATAGGGTTCTGAATGCAATAATATCTTTAGAAGAACAATATATTAAGCAACCCACTGGTGATATAGTTCAGAAAGAAATCCAAGACAAACCAAGATTTTATCCCTTTTTCAAAGATTGTATAGGGGCTATCGATGGAACACATGTTCGCGTGAGAGTGCCTAATAGAGATGCCCCTAGATATCGTGGTCGTAAAGGATATCCAACAATCAACGTGTTGGTTGCTTGTACATTTGATTTGAAGTTCACATATGTTTTAAGTGGTTGGGAAGGCACAGCATCAGACTCGAGAATAATAAAAGATGCACTTACTAGAGATGATAAGATACTTATTCCTGACGGTAAAATCTTCAATAAAAGTATGATATATATTAAATTTTAACGTTTAAATTCTAAAATATACTATGTTTATAGGTAAGTATTATCTGGTTGACGGTGGTCTACCCCATAAAAGTACACTCATAGCACCATATAGAGGTGTTAGATATCATCTTAAGGAGTACTCGTCTCGTGCACCTCAGAATCCAAAAGAGCTGTTTAACCTCCGACATTCATCGCTACGAAACTCTATTGAACGCGCATTTGGTGTCTTGAAGAAAAGATTTCCTATAATTAGAAGTACAACAGAACCATTTTACTCATGCGATACACAATCAAACATATTCTTGGCATGTTGTATCTTGCATAACTTTTTACTTGAGGTAGATCGTGACCAAGAACTAGAAGATGAAGTGACACACGAGATGTTAGATGCATCACAAGATGAAGAACTCCATGGTACAAGAGACGAAGATGAGAGGGGTGAACAAATAAGAAACTCCATTGCAGATGACATGTGGAGTGACTATATTTTGAATCCAAACAATGAAATTAACATGTCTATTTAGTGTTTGAATTTGTATTGTCCTTTGAAACAAATATTATCCAGACTTTTTGTTTATTGTGTTCATCATTGTTAGAATAAAATTTATCAAGAATTTTTTGTGCATGATTACTTATTTGTATTTGTAATTTTCTTACTGAATCAATTACATGTGGATGATATATTGTTTGGTTTTTACAGAAAGTAACAATGGGCAAAAGTGATGGAGCTTCCAAAAATGCTAATGATGGAGCTACCACGAAGAAGGAGGCATTACAGTGGAATGATGAGATGGATGCTGCATTCATCGAGGCTATGCTTAAAGAACAAAATGTCGGGAACAGACCTAACGGGACTTTCTCGTCACATGCATACAATAATATAGTGAAGGCGTTAAGTGAGAAGTTTAATATTCCTTTTGAGAAAGAAAAATTGAAAAATCGAATCAAGACTCTCAAAAAGTACTTTACCCAGTTTCATGATGTTTTTAAAGGCGTTTCATTGAGTGGCTATGCATGGAACCCAAGCACCAAGTTAATTGAGGCTGAAGATGAGGTGTGGGAAGCACTAAAAAAGGTATGCTCTATCTAATTCATGTGAAATTATTAATTTTTTTTTTTTACTTATTATGTGTAATGTATAGGACAATCCTGATGCTTACGAGTTGAAGAATAAACAAGTTAAATGTTTTGATGACATGTATGCTTTGTGGGCAAAAGATAGAGCTACAGGTGCTTGTGCTCTAACTGCTAAAGAGAAAAGAAAACAACTAAACAATGACCAGCAATCAGAAACAATTGAACAAATTGATCCCTTTTGTGAGAACAACGGGGTCACTTTAGATAATTTCAACACTAGTGATGATGTTCATATTACATCACCAACACCACAATCAGATAAGCTACCAACTAAATCAAAGAGTAAAAAAAGAAAATCTGATGAAGAGGATCCAATACATAGTAAGATTGCGGACTCTCTTGCAGATATAGTCCATGCTCTAGACAGGAATTCTAAGGTACTCGGTTTATTTAGAATATAGATTAGTAGTAGTATAGTGTTTATATATATTATATTGATCTTGTCGTTATCTACTTGTTATAAGGTAATTGAAAATTCTCGCCCACATGTATTTACTGAGGCGCAAATTTACGAAGAGCTGCAGTGCCTTGGTCTTGATCGCGAAGAAATACACCCTGCGTATATGTTTTTGCTGGAACATCCGGACAAAACACGTGGACTATTTGGTGTTCCTATGGCAGACAGATTGTTTTATCTGAAAATGTTGATGGGAAAAAAAGACTGAATAAAGCTTGTTCGGTTGTGTTACTGGTGGATGGTGATGTTCGCTTCATTTATGTTTGCTACCTTTGAATAAGTACTTTTTGAGTTTATGTTTGCTAGCCATGACTAAATACTTTTTGAGTTTTTGTTTGCTAGACATGACTACGTACTTTTTGAGTTTATGTTCGCTAGCTTTGAATATGTACCGGTGTGACTTTTTTTTTTTTTTTTTTTTTTTTTTTTTTTTTTTTTTTTTTAAGAATTTATCAATTTTTGACTTTTTGTTTAAGAATTTATCAATTCCTGTCAACCTCATCATAACCACCAAGTACGTGATGGTTCATCGGAGATTTTGCAAGCTTAAAATGTGCATTTAAATATATAAATGAGGGTATATTGGTAATTTGTGTAACTTCCTTTCCTTTCCTTGCTACTTTAAAAAAAAAACTCAAGAACACAAAAATAAATAACCACTTTCTTCCCATCCCATCCCCTACATTGCCCTTCCCATCCCATCCTCTTCCCTTCTTTAAATTTTACACTTGAGAACAGAGCGTAAGTAGGTAGACTGAGTGGGAAGGGTAAGATATGACCAACTGACGACCCTTTCTGCTTGTGCGATTTGACCAACTGATCACCTACCGTTTGGATGAACTTAAGAAGTCGAGGATGAGTGTTTAAGTTGCTAGCGCCCGGGCACTCATTGTTACAAATCTTGCTTGTAGAGATACTTAATGACTTGGCTTAGGGGACTAAGAACAACTGGACTTATGACGGGTCACCTGATTTCTCCAGTGGGACCCTTTGCTGATAGGTTAGGACGAACTGACCAAATGATGTCCTAGCGACTTTCACCCCACCTGAAGTAATTGGAAGTAATTAAACGTAAACATAACTAGTTAGAATGAGTAACTAGGTTAGCACCCCTCTCCTCTATTGATCACAACCCTCGCCTCTATTTGCTTTCTTTTCTTATTTTATTAGTAGTTAATCATTTCCACCTTAAAATCTATTAAAATATGTGACACCTAGACTTAGTTTAAATCTGCACACATAACTCTTGGGACGACCTCGATTTTACCGAAATCTACACTACACACGACCGGGTACACTGCTCGTTAGTGCATTAGGGTAGACCATAGGTATAACGAGAACTTATAAATATTAAAACCTGGTCAGTAAAACCTGCATCAAGGTTTTGGTGCCTCTGCCGGGGAGTTATATTAGGGTTTTTATTAAGTCTATTTTTTAATTTTCTTTCTTCTCATAATGTCAGGATTCAAGACTAGAAGCTCAAAGCCATTTTTGGCCACCCCGTTCAATGATCCGGAAAAACAATTTCGGACGAAAAAAGTTTACTCACCAATTCCTATTCATAACATTTTTTCGTTTTACGAATCTGACTAATCTGATGCAGAACCTGAAGTCATAGATAGTATCAAAGAAATAACCATGGAGCAGTATTTGGAGCAACCAAATGTGAACTGTAAACGAGCCTTCATACAAGACTCTAGTGTGGAAAAATTCTCCATTCCGGACCAATTTATCCGGGAATTACATGAGCTTAAGTTTTCAGGAGACGAAAATGAGGATGTTCAAAATCATGTGGAAGAAGTGCTCTACTTATCATCTCTTTTCAGCATCCGTAATATCCCTAGCTATTTAGTTACAACAAGAATTTTTCCTATGACTCTTACAGGGGCTGCGAAAAGATGGTACAATAAGCTCCCTACCGAATGCAAGGAAACATGGGATAAACTAAGAAGAGAATTCGTTCAACAATTTTGCCCTCCTTCGAAGATGGCTAAACTTCTCGGTAAGATCCATCAATTCATTCAAGAAAGTGAAGAAACATTGTATCAAGCGTGCGAAAGATTCAATGAGTTACTTTACCGATACCCCACTCATGACTTGAACAAGCATCAAATCGTCTATGTCTTCTATAGGGGAATTAATGCACTGACACGTGAATTACTCGATTCTCCTAGACCTATTCCAAGCATGACCCCTGACCAAGCTTTGAAGTGTATTCAACGAATTTCTGAACACTGCTATAAATGGCATATGGAGACAGCGTATGGACCAAGGGATAATTTTGATCATAAGGTGATGAAAACATTAACGAAGCAAGAATATAATTATGGTGAAATTTTCGTAAAGCGAAGGCTGGAAAGGGCAAATGAAATTGAAGCCTGTAGGGTAGAAAAGGTTAAGAGTGTATTTGGGACCATATCGAGGAATCTAGGGAACGTGATGTGATAATTGAAAAAATGATGAAAACATTCGTGGAAAACACAGTTTCTTCTCTCAAGACTCATGATGACCGGATAAAGGGTTTGGAGAAGAGTGTGAACTCATGTTCGAAAGCCATCACGGATTACCTCGCTGCACGGGAAGAAGAAGTTGTCAACATAGTTGAAACAATATTTGAAGAGCCCACTACCTTTTCGGAGAAGGTTAAACGGAGAATCAGCAAGGAGAAACTCGTGCTTCTTGACGTTGAAGCTCTCCCGGTAAACGTTCCTCTTGTTAATTCCATTAAAACTGATCCTAACAATATTTTGCAGGAATTAAGTAACGATTCCGATGAGACGGTTCAACTTAACGAGAAATGTTCAGCAGTTTTAATAAATGAACTGCCGCAAAAGGAAAAAGATCTCGGTTGTTTCACTCTCCCTTGCTTGATCGGGAGTCTCAATATGTGTAACACCCTAGCTGATCTTGGAGCGAGCATAATCATAATGCCTCGTTCAATGTTTCTACGTATGGGTATCGGAGATCTTAAACCAGCCAAAATGAAGATTGAAATGGCCGATCGGTCCATGCAGTCACCCTTGGGAATCGTTGAGAATGTATTGGTAAAGATAAAAAATTTCTCTTCCCGGTTGATTTCGTGATTCTGGATATTCCCGAAGACAACCGAATACCTATTAAATTCATTGGTTTTGGCCCATTTTAAGTTATTTATCCACCATAGTTTCAAATCAAAGTTTATTTTCAAATTTTTTTATATATATTATTACTACCTTTTGAAACTATCTTATGTTTAAAAACTTCATAAATCATTTAAAAAAAACAAGTGTTGTAGTTCATATATGCGACAATAAAGTAAATAATAAGTTAAAGTACATGTAATAGTATTTTACTTATACCCGATTACATGTGATATTAAATATTATATAATTGTAATATGAATGTATGAAACTATGAATGTCTACTATACATGTGATGGTTATTACATAAATATCAAATTGATAATGACAAAACTTAGTTTTACATATGCCAATGTCATATCCCAGACTATTAGTAATCAATAAGAATATGTTTAAAGATAGTAAGCAAAGCATAATTTGATGGAATTTGTATTTTTGATATTCTCAAATTTCACTATTTGTACTTTGCGAAATCTATATAATTTGTAGTAATCGTGTGTATGCAAACATGGCTATTTGATGAAAAACATATGAATTTGTCAATATTAATCTGATAGATATCGAAATTTCCTTCTGGTCATAATAGCTACATGTCGTAATAACAAGTTCACGTTTACAACATATGTTATAAAGTATGTCTGATTTGATTAAAAGTAGTTATACATTCAATAAAAAAATATATAAATATAATTGTAAGTTAACAAATTTAAAGTTAAATTCAAAAAATTAAGTTAAAATATGAAATACAGATAAACTTTTATTATTACAATAGTATTATTAGTGTTACAAACAACATATCTTTAAATGCTAATAATATTTAAATATTATTATATTAGAAATTATAAATATTAATGCTTGATCATAAATAATGAATTCAAATAGGTAAAATCCAATAATATATATTTCCATCACTAATTCGAATATCAAATTTATAAATGTACAAGTAAAGTATTAAATGCTAAAATAAAATATTGTGATGATATAAAGTTAGAAAGATATGGTGTAATATGTATTTTTTTTAGTGAAATGTAGTTATAAATACAAAGCTTAGATATATTTAACTATAAGTTAAAAAATTTAAAATTAAATTAAAATATGGAATACAAATAGAATATTGTTATGTATTACTATAATAATATTACAAACATCAGTATATCTCTATATGATAATACATAAATATTATTATATTTGAGATATTAATGCTAGATAATAAATAGTGAATTTAAGTAGCAAAGGTTCAATTGTCAAATATTAGTTCTAACATAATATATATTTTTCATGAATTAATAATTGAAACATCAAATACTAAATGTCAAATAAAAGTATTAAATACTATAGAGCATTGATGTTAAAAAGATCTGAGGGAAATATGTATTTGTAATTTGACTATAAGTGGTTATACATATATAGCATTGTTTGTCCCAGACAAGAGGGACAAGAGAACTAAAAGTTAACAAATTTAAAATTGAGCTAAAATTGAAGTTACAATATGAAATGCAAATAGAATTTATTATGTATTACAATAATATTATTACTATTGTTACGCATTACAATAATATTATTACTATTATAAACATCAATATATTTACTAAAACAAATATTTTCTATGAAGTAATTGCAGTCAAATGTTTTAGGCGTTATATTGAACGCTAAAAAAAGACGAAGGGTTGAAAGTAAAAATATGAAATGAATAGTAGATGTTTGTAAATTGATAATAGGGGAAGGTTGACTTTTTTTCCTTCACGTTATGCATTATTGACTATTTTTTAAAAAATGAAAAAAGAAAAAGAAACTTAACAAATATTGACCAATATAAATGATGAAATCATACAATTTTGTTAGTTGGAATCGGTTGAGTATCAAGCTCTAATTACCGAACGAGCAAATGTTTTGCATCAATTTAAGCCACATGATATCTTTCTCCAACATTGTTTAAGGAAATCATGATTAACATCAGAGAACATACAATATGATATCACTTCGATAATACAATAAAGTTAGTGATGAAAGAGAACAAATTGTATAATGTTGAGTATTAGTTTTTTGTGCCTACTTCAATGATAGCAAGTAAATTTTCTTAAACAAGTTTTTTACACAACATAAAAAACAATGAGGCGACGAATAATTTGGATTGAATTACTGAAAGAAGTAGTCATGATTTGTGTATGTGATTGATTGAGTCACGCTATAAACTAAAAATATATTTATGTGGGAATTGCCTATTTTTGTATAACTATTTACACTCATGATGTTAAGACCCTAATCTGATACCATGTCTATTTGTAGTTTTGATTAATGACACACATACTTAGAATATGAATGCATATTCGAAATTTGAGAAATATATGGATCTAACTTTCTAGGAGATGTAATCGTGCTTTTTAGTGAGGCTATCCGATGTGTACCAACTTAGTGCAAGAGAATTAATCATACTTATTACCCCCAAAATAAGAGGTGTCTGAGTTATAGTTAACTAATTAAAATCATAACTTCAATGAGCCAAAACGAATTTCAATATAGAATAAGTGACACAAGTGAAAGCAGTAACCTCGTTAGATTGTATTGGACAACATGTAATAGTAGACTCGACAAATTCCTCACTTATCCAAGTTCTACGTCGTCACAGATCATCTTCCATATTAACCTACAAGAACTGAGTGGGCCAAAAAATGTTAACTAGTGCTTTTTCGGTTACACCAATTATACTTCATTTTTTTTAATTAACACGCGTTCCTGTTAGTGCACGTGGGTGTGTTTGTATAGTGTGGTGTAATTTTTATTTGTTCAACTGTTAAACTTGTTGTAAAAAAGTGAAAGTTGAAGAAGTTAATACTTAAAGTGTTGGATATTTTTTATAAACTGATAAATTGTTCATGGGCAAGTTTGAAAATTTTTGAATTTACGGTAGTGAAATAACGTCGTTTGCTATCTTAAATTTATATAAAATAATTAAAATTTATAATCACTTTTTTTGTCAACCAACCATAATTATAAATTCGTAAAAATCTACTTTTATTAAAATTTTATTTCAATATCTTTAAACGATTGCTATAAATAAGCGATTAAGTGCAGTTGAATCTTCTACCATAAAAAGGTGTTGGCTATTATTTTTCTACTGCAACCCTAAAAAATATATATATACTTTGTGTGTCATTGATTCAACTGTGCATCTTTGTAAGTTGATTACATATAAATTTTTTATGTATACGAGTTGAAGTGATTTGTTTATTATGGCCTAACGGTTATTAACCGTATTTCATTGTTGTATGAAAATCGTTTCACAGGAAAATGGCAAAGAAGATACTTGTGGTTGTCGTAGATAACACAATGAGTATGGCTCCACACTGGGACATCGTCAGAACATTGTTTCTCAACAACATTGTAAGGTAGATGTTTAATTTGTTATTAAAGGTTAATTTAACGGTATAATCTCACACGAAAAGATTGAGGATCAATAAATATGTGATGCTTACTTTATTTGAAAACTTATTCGGTTTGTTTTTCCCTCCAAATGCCAAGCATTCAAGGTTTTACTTCTCATTCAAATTTTAAAAAGATACGAAAGGAAAAGAATTTACACAAAAAGGTTAGATCCATTTTATGTCTTTAAAATCGAGATCTTGTGTTTTTTATAAAAGTTTTAGTGCGAGCTTAGAAACAAATTGCACGATCTTATACAAATTAAGATTACATTTGCGATCCAATTTTGTTTTACGTAGATTGTACGATTTTATGGACAGTCCTTAACTTGGATGGTCTTTATATATTTTTTGATAGGGACGTCTGTGTTCATATTAACAAATTTCAACTAAAGACTATTTCTGCAATTTTTTTGTCAAGAATTTAATGGAGAAATCTTTTGCTAATAAAAAGAAAAAACATGTATGGGAAAAATAAAAATTGAATGTGAGAACAAATCAAATCGTTCAATTAAAATACGTTAGATAAACTAAGCAATCTAACCGGCCAGTTGAATTATTTGATTAAGTTTATGGTAAAACTAATTCGTATAGAAACCGATTCTTCGGTAGAATAAAAATACTCAAATACTGTAATGTCTGATTTTAAATATTTTGAATTCAATTGTAAAATAATATTATATTATACTCGACTATATTTCAATCCAAAGCTTATATATAGAAGCTAATAAAAAAAATTAAGTTTACATTATTAAGTGTAAATAATTTATGTTTCATATTTTTTTTGGATGGTATAGAGATTTACACCAAAGTTCAAGTCTGCATTTTTCTTAAATTTATGAAATTTTTATAGTTTCAAAATATAATTTAATATTTTAAATAAAAAACTAATAATTATTTATGTTTCTCGGCTCTCCACTAATTTCTTGTAAATCCTATGATTTTCTAATAAATTGATATTTTATAATAATAATAGTAATAATAATAATTATTATTATTATTATTATTTTTACTTTATTAGAAATTCACAAGATTTACAAAGAATTAGTGAAAAGACTAGATATTATTATTATTATTATTATTATTATTATTATTATTATTATTACGTTAAGTTAATACAAAAATTTAATATAGTTTGGGTAAAACAAGAGGAACCATTTGTTAATTTATATCAATAGTCCTTGTGAGTTTTAAGAAATACGCAAACTGCTACTTATAGATACTATTTTCATAAATGGTCCCGAGTTAAAATTTTCACTTTCAAATTTGGTCACTCAAATATGTAATTTATTTGTGTTTCGGTCGGTAAAAGCAAACAACTAGAGATCATAGTTGCATAGTGCATCAAAGCTAGATAACTATCACCAATTTATATGAACGATCAATATAATTTCCTCCTAGAATTTATGGTTTCATTTTTGCAGGGAATTTTGTTCTCGTACCACTTCGACTTCCGCGGTAACCCCAACTCGAAACAATCACAGTTTGATTCATTTTAGAGTACTTGTTTGACACACAAGTTTTTCCTTATCTTTATTTATGTGCATGTTTAAACAGGGTTCTTCGTCACGTGGACAATGTTTGCTATACCTTGTGTTGTGTGGTAGCCCCAATCCGAGTATGTACAAACTTACAATTCTGATGTTATTTGATTATATTATCGTTTCTTTACTTTATCTAAATGAACCACATTTCGTGCAGTGAAATCATCAGCAGCAGAGGTGACAGGGTCGAGGAGCATGGAGTCATTCTTGTCCATATTATCGGAGTTGGCCTTCTTTGATCAAGGTGCTCCCGCCCTCGAGGAGGGGTTAGCATGTGCTTTGAAGGTACACGATATTCTCGATGTGACTTGATTCTATATTACTTTATTGGTATATGTAAACCAATTGCTTGTTTTCCCTCAGTGTTTTGCAATCACCCAAGAGCGGCAAGGTGAACAACTTTTGGTTGATAGGCAGTGCATCCTAGTCACTGCCAGTGAGGAATCGGTGGGACCGAAACTTGTTGAAGTCCCTATCCACCAAAGGCTACACCCTGCGCATATTCATATTACAGAAGATGCTGAGTTCCTCGCCGCTATGTTGGCTAAAGTAATCTTTCTGTTCCTGATTCATTGCTTTTTAAAGACGACATCAATCCACTTACTATTTTTCTTTTTGTTGTCAGTCGTTTGTGCCACTCTCGGTGATCTGCCGGAACGGGCTTCATAGGATGCGAGATATTTATAATGCGGTAAGTATGTCCTAAATACCTTTGGCTTTTGGTTTTAGTCAGACTGCACATCTCTTAATTCTGTCTGCACGCAGGGAAACACTTTTAATCAAACTTATAGGGATTTCGCGATAGAGTTTGAGCATCCCGAACATGCTATTCTGATGTCCGAGAAGTTTCCTGGGATCCAGCAGGCTCTTAGGCATCTGAAGCAAAAAATTCCGGATGAGCCTTTGCTATCGTTCACTCCAGAATTTACGGGTATTTCCGTCCCCTTTATTGTATTTTAATTGTAGAGTTACCGGATTCTAATCGCCGGTTACTTCTCTTGTGTAGACGAGCAGCTCCACATGATTTTAAAGATTTTGGATTCAGAAGACTCGGCAGAACAGCCTAGAGACGAGACTGCAAATGTTATTAATGGTAATAGACAGTATTTGCCGCTGCAAGAAAGGTCAACTTGCCACTTTGAAGTTGGGGAGAGCTCAAGAACACAGAACACTCCAGAGATCGAAGAAATGGTGAAACTAAATTTCACAAGCTATGGGTGCAACTTAATTTTTGCTATATCGATCACTTACAGATTTAAATTTTACTTTTCAGGACATGTTGCCTGCTGTAGAGGTGGCGCCGAATTTTGCTAGCAGCTCGACAAGTATCCTTTCTAGCACACAGATGGAAACGACCGATACCTTACCTACAAATCAAGAGGACCTTCCATCACAGATTGCATGTTATTCAAACGACATTCACCGAGTGTCCAGGAAGAGAAAGAGAAAGCATATGGCTTAGCTTAATTTGGTTGATGCAGAGTTGGCTTGGCTCCATCAGTTGTATGAACCAGCAAAGCTAAACTTTGATACCATATCTGATGGAATAGGGTCTGGACTTCGGACGATGTTTTTCTTATGTTAGTTTGTTATCCATAATCTCAAGTAGTGTCTAAAGTACTTATGGATATGTAGTTTCAGATTGGTAATAAGAAACTGGGAATGTTGCATGTTATTTCCGCTTTATTTTATTTTTAACAATTATGCTCACACAGGATCACTTAACGCACTGAATCAAATCCTACATATGGCTCACTAGGACCACACTATCTTGTCATGCAGCACGAACTTGGCGAACCACACTGCCGTGTATAAACAAACAACTTGCAGAACCATTGTAACTAAACCAAACTCACCTTCTGCCCAAGCCTATAAGCAGGGACCCTTCTGACCTTAAACCCAAAACGCCTTCAAACTACCATAGAACCTTTCACTAACCTAGAAGCAGGTCACGGGTCGCCTAATGATATTAAACCAAATTCTTAAAGTGGTATGGTCATTTATTAGAGCCAAAGGTGCCTTTCAACAAGCATAGAAGCAGAGTCACCTAACATCCTACAGACAACACTAGCTTTTGCTGGTGTAAAAACAGGTTCCAAATTATGTCATCGAGGCAAAACCATTTTTCCGGCTAGCCTGGGAGTAGGGTACCTTACATCAATAAACCAAAACCATCTTTGACTGACCTAACTGCAGGAAAAGCATCTTCGATTAACCAATCTACATCCATGGTTTCAGTGAGTTTTGGATGCTCAAGTGTAAACAGCCGAGCATTAAAAGTGTTGTATGATTAACAAAAATACTGCCCAAAAGTAATGATAAAACTGAAAAGGAGAATGAAGTACATTTCTATGATATCAACGTCAAGATATATTTTGTCTATAACTTACAACATCATGGGATTTTCTCTAAACTATACGAGATAATAGACATTATCTTCATATAGTACTATAAAATTCACATTTCACAAACCCAGCCTTACTTGTACTAAAAAGAGGTAAGGGAGAACTTGACATGATATATACACACAACCATCTCTAACTTCTAGATACACGACCATTACAGCTTACACAGAATGGCGATCTTTTTTGCATTTCATACACTCGATCTCTCATCTTATAAACAGGATCAAGAACTGACCTCATGCTTAGCAATCACCTCACCATCTTTCTTCTTCAATCTCAACCCTTTATGCTTTGCATTCGGTACCACAAGTAGCAAACGAGACATTACATAACCCATAAGTTCTTCACGGTGGGAAAATGTAAAATCCAAATGAGCATACTCAAATTCATTATACGATGCATCGACACCAGCGTCTCTCATTAACCTATAATGTTTTCTCACCATTGATGGACGAATCACCCTATCTTTCTTCCCCGCAACAACGTCCACAGGAATATCAATGAGCCCATAATATTCCCCCAAATCCAAAGGTTCTGGTGAGCCGTACCTTTGCATGTTAGCCGAAGGACTTCCATAGTCAAACATTCGAAACCTCCGTGCATGTTTCATTTGAGCCAAATGAAGTGCAATCCCGAATGAAACACCCGGCATATCGTTCATGTTGTAGTGAGGTAAACCCATAACACCGACCCAATTGGAACTATCGCCACCTAACAAATAACCAATTAGGGTTTGGACCACCCCGCCAACCGCAGGGTAATTATGGAAATCACGAGCTAATTTGTTAAGCAGCATGCGGAAAAATCTTGTGGGTACGTAGAAAGCGGGGACGAAATATTGTAAAATGGGTGCAAACCAAAGGAGTAGGTATTCAAGTGATGTTAAAACCAATGTTGAGTCATGGTGGAAGCCAGCTGGCGATAAAAGGATTAGCCGTGAGATTCGATGAGGCTTTTGTTCTATGCGCCGCGTGATGATGTACATTAGGATTGCAGCTCCACCTAAGCTGTGACAGATGGCACATAGTTTATAAGGTTGTTCGGTGTTTGTATCCTCTGTTTCGGGTTCTGAGAGAGATTTTAACTCTGATGTTTTTACTTCGTGAATCTTATCTATCATTGCTGGTATATCTTCGATCCCATTCTCATTGATGGAGTAACGCCAGTAACTAGAAATTAAACAACAAAATTCATAAATCTCTTCATATTAGTTTAATATACATGAAAATGGATGAAAGGAACTTACTCTCGTGATGATATATTCTTGTTAACATGTTCTCTTGAAACTAGACCACGAAAATTACCAAGGTAAACATCATATCCTGAAAGAAGAAAACAGATAACAGGCTATCAAAATAAATTGTATGCAATAAAATATGACGGGTGGTGAAAGAATAAAATGCAAACCTTGATCAAAAGCTGCAAAAGCTGGAGAGCCGACAACTCCGTTAGACACCCAACTGAAAGATAGTTCAAGAAATATATAGTTAACATTAAAAAATATCATATTGAGAGCATATAAATTACGCATAGCTGCATATTCTTGTTCTAATATGGCAAATATTATATTTTCATACTTCTAAGGATTTTTGCCTTTTATAACTTTTGCATTTAAAAAATATCTGTCACCAAGCATAAAAAAAAGGTCCATTGAGTAACATATAACCTATTAATATGTATTAATATATAAAAATAGGCAACATGTTAATAAAAACTGGTTAATGTGAATGATTGTGCTCTTGCCTTATTTCTTTTAAGTAGATTTTCTTAATCACCATTACAAAACTTCACAATAGGCATTTTGGAGTCAATTTTATATGGGAATAACGTTTTCTTTGCTTTGTTTCAAAAAGAGAAGTTTGTTTGGATCTAGTTACTAAAGCTGTGATCTTTGAGGAAAGATCAATGATTATATCCCTATATTATCAGAGGAAGAAAAAACGACTATTTAACAATCTACTTGTTCAAGTTCACAGTTACTATTAAAGATATATACCATTAACCTTCCAAATGTGAATTTTTCTAGTAATCTAGTTCCATTGTGTAACAGATAACAAGAAGATACAACTTACCCCATAGATGAATCGAAAACTCCATGTTGTAGATAAACTACCTTTCTTGCATCACGTCTGCATCAACAAAAGAGAATCATTACTCAAGATAAAATTCTCAGTACGATAAGTAAATTTACAAATTAAATATACATAAATAAATTTATACCTCGGAATTCGTTCCAAAAGAAGAACATATCCATCAGCAGTAACTACTTTGATAGCTTCATAAGGATACCTGAAAAGTAATGTTTTCAAGTATGTGGCATACATTTTAAGAACACTAATGATGCTCCCAATGACCCAATATGAGATTCCCGAGACTAATCAATTATCTAAAATACGCTCAGTAATATAGGTTTTAAAGAAAGGTATAGACCAAAGCCAATGCCACTGATATTCTATTATAATTATTAGAAGCTTAATAGTCCAAGAACCACACTGTTGCATTCAATTTGAATTACGCTGAACTCTGTTTTCATTACTCCAATTTTCCATTTATTACCTCATGCCTAGAGGATCAGAAATACAAATAACTAATACGTTTTTAATTTATCATATTTTAAAAGAACTAGTGAACTACTAAAACAAATGAAAAAATTAATAAGGTCTTACCCGAGCTCTGTGATGACATCTTCACAAGTCCTGCCATCTGTATTTAGTGAATTATTTAATCTAGTTTTCCTTTCTGTCGGAGTCGGATCATCCTCCCCCAAAGTGGCGGTGGCAACATAATCCTCCCCCAAAGTGGAGGTGGCAACAGAGGCAGTTGGATCATCAGAGTGAGCATCTCCCATAAAACCAGGAGAAGACCACCTCAGTACCGTCCTCAGTGTGTTCATGGGTGAGAGAAGACAAGATGTTACCTTGTGAATACCATCAAATACGGTTTCTATGCAAATCTCCATTCCAAGATGAAGATCCTGAAATTAACAAAAATGTATTAAATAGATGTGAAGTTGTGAGGCTAGAACACTACCTTTTTCATAAATTATGCTAGCAAAGTAGATGTGGCAATTTCAACCCATCTAATTATAAATGGGCCGATTCCAATTATATTTAATGATTTTCTTTCCGCGGGTTAAAAGAGAACAGATCCAATGGGTTATAAGTCGTCCAACTATTATAATTTACAGAATAACATCACATCGCTTCATTTGTTACTAAAATACTCCCTCTACACCAAATTCTTTAACATACGTGCATTTGGGTAAAACATTTATTAATTAGTTAGCATAATTATAAAAACTTGCAAAATTTGATAGGTAAGACTGAAGTGAGAAACTAGCAAATTATGGGTATTTAATTCTGAAGATGGACAACAATTTTTGAAACAAATTTGAATAAATGTGATTATAATTCTACAACGGAAGAACAAGTAGAACTTCTGTAACCATATTCGGCACACTAACTGTTTAAAAGAAAGAACAGAAGTGTAAATGCACCCATTTGGCCACCCTGTAGCTATTAGTTAGAATTAAAATAAAAGCAAACCTCTATAACCCCACGTCTTCTGTCAGTAGCCCTTTGAACAAAATGATCCAATCCTTTCCTGCCAGCATGCACCTGTGATGTCTGCAGACTTCCATCACTGCTAGTGGGTTCCTGCATATCTTTGCTAGATAACATGCTATACAGATAATATGGAATCCCAAGCATTAGCCTTGCAGGAAGAAGTAGCCACATGACTATACAATATATACGGCGTATCCAGTTCTTTTTACGCTTGCTGTAGCTGCTTGCTCTGGAGTATCGAGAACTTTGTGATGACGGAGATGCAGGACATATGTAATCATCATCGTCATCATATTCATCACCGTCTACATCTTCTCCAGATGAATAATCTACACTTGATGCAGAATCAGATTCCACGGATAATTCGTGGACAAACTGGTTAAAGGAGGACACCCCACTGTCAAAAAGATGAAGTGCGTGTCAGTGATAAGAATGAGTAGAAAGATCTTATAGTGAACAATTCACAATGTAAAAACTATAAGAGGGAACAAACACAGGAATGTAAATGCCAAAAACATAACCATGACCTTTCATTACTTATTTCAATTGACAACTTAGAAGCAGATTTTTATCATACTTCGCATTTTCTTAACCACAATCGCTCATGCTTGCAAACTGCACTTTCACTTGCTTTTGCATTTTTATAATGATAGTTTATTTGCAAAACAAGTAAGACGGTCTAAAAAGCTATCAATTCAATTTTTAATTTTAAGTAGATTCACATTCACGTATGGTTTTTATTACAACTTTAGTTTAAGTTATTTATTTATTTGATGAGAACTGGTATATGTTTTTTCATTATTATATGAAATTGCCATTATACCAAAAATCATTTATTTGTGTCTCCTATGTTCCTTTGAGGCCAAACCCCTAGCCTCCGTAATAACCTCAATCATCCAAGTAAGATCATGTCCCAGATATTCCAACTACTATTCGATACTACAAGAACTAGGGGGAAAAACGAAACTCCAACAAAAAAGTCAAAGTTCAGAAAGTTGAAAAGACGTCACGAATTATTGCTAACTTACAAAAAAAAATCTGGTTTATATATAGCAATACGAACTTAAGAGGTGGACATTAATGATGTGATATTCACGTCGACGAATACGCTAATGACAAGTACAACACCAACATCAGCAGACAGATACAAAAAACATCACCACATGACAAAACAACTAGACTAAAAAACAAATGGACTGTTAAATCAAATATGGAAACAAAATGCTTTTTCATAACTTACTCTTATCCCAAATTTAAACAACACATCTCAAGTCGGCATACAAAAAAACTTACTTCTCCATCCAACGAGGAAGCCGGGGTCCACGAAAAGACGGTCTGAGTTCCCAACCATGTATCCCTTCAAGCATATTAGTCTTTCCAGGCATTATAGCCAACAACATTGCTGATATTCCATTTATCAGCCGCAAAAAAATATTGAAGGACTCATATGTAATAGTCTTCACAGACCTAAATAATACAGCAAATCATTAGTACAACCCTAAAATACAAAATCAGCATACACAAGAAAAAACCGCAAAATAATCACTTTTTAAAATTTAACAATTTTGAATCATATTATGGAATGTAGTTTTAAGTGGGCATCAAGCCGCGTCATGCAACAATTTATTTCATGCTTACCGTAAACTAATTAAAGTATTCACTTCTCACAACGACTCATAAGTGATCATTTTCACATGAATAATACAATATATATCTTCACTAAAATCTCAAAATGCATAAAATTCACAATCATAAGACAAAACATGCACGGTATGGCAACATTATATGACCATTATGGCACCTATAGCCACCACACCCCGTCCACATTATAGGCTCTAGCGTCGGTTATCCCTTTTTATTTCTTTCTTTCAATATTTGTGTGCTAGTATTTTTGCTTGTTAGGCCAATTTTAGGGTTAAGTTATACACATATACGATTCTATTATAGGAGTAAAATCAGGCACTTACCGGTTACCACACCTTGTTCTCTGATAGTGACATGATCATCCTACAATTTATTCCATCTTTCCTATCACTAATTCTAAAATCACAATCTAAATCCTAACATAACTAAATTACTTGTTCCTAAACCCTAATTTCATCAAATAATCATACAAATTGAGCAATCAAACACTAAACACTTACACAGATGAGTATAATATCACAAACCCACAAATAAAAACACAAAATTCAAACAAAAAAACTTACTCTTTTGTAACAGCAAGGAAGTTATCAACAAAACGTTGAATCATTTATAAATCCTTCAATTCTCAACAAGATTTTATAAAATTTAAAGGGTCTGGGTTAAATCACACCACCATCAAAACCCAGATCCAATTTCAACTGAAACCCCTTAAAAGTGGTCAGATTCTAGAGAGAGAAAGTGTTTGTGTTTTTTTAGAGAGAGGGCGAGAGAAAGTGTATATGCGAGAAACGTGGAGTGTGTGTGTTTTTTTTATAAAATAAAAGCGATGACGATTCTTGTCGTCCCGGTGAAGAGAAGGTGGGACCCACATGGATGGGTGGGGCCCGGTTTGAAAGAGTGTTTATCTGGTTGACGTGGTGAAGATGTGGTGACACGTGGAAAATATGGTGTCATGTGGAAGGAAATGTATGAGTTTTTTTTGCGTTTTTCTAAAATGTGGTGGCCATGTTACCTGAATTATTTAATGGTGCTTGATTGTTTACGTGAATCTTCATGAGTCAAATAGTACACTTGAATAAAAACAAGTTATCCGGATATGTAGAGCCAGACGAGGAGTTAGATCATATGAGGCCAATATTAAAATGAGTAGGGGGAGAATATGGTGAAAAAAAACCACATTTTATATGTATTTTAGGGTGTTAGAAAGTGCCTATGGCGGCGCTAATGCGTGTGGCGTGATTTTCACGTTGCGTAATAAATTAAAACGTCGGCTCTAGGTGTGGCGTGAGATAAGATGTGAAAAGACGCGAGACATAACTTCTTTTTTGAATTTAATTCCGATGAAAAAGATATATATATATATATATATATATATGTGTATATATATATATATATATATATATATATATTTTAATAATAAGATGATTAAATGGAATGATAGTTTTTTAATTTACTACGTGATTCTTTATATATAACACTTTTATAAACTCGATATATATAAAATATGATATAATATATAATATATAAATTTATAAATATTTTTATATTTTGTGTCGCTTTAAGTAAAACTTTAGAAAACGGTATGGTCGTTATAGCGATAAGGAGTGAGGCTTGGTCATGTCTCACGCTATTTATAACTTTGATGTACCTATAAAAATAGATGCATCTCATTTTAAAAATCTTTCTCTTATTTAAAATATGTGGCTAAAAATCATTTTTTTATTTATCGGTCAAGTCAGTTCCTTTCACTCGCCTTACAAGGACCTACTAGATCACTTCCCGTTAAACGAGTCTATAAATCAGATATAAACATTTTAATCGAGATGTCTTGCGACTGTTTTTGTTTCTTTTCCAAAAGTATATAACTATTGAGATTGGATCTTAAACTTCTTACGAAGTGTATCAGATGCATTTGAACTATATCACTTTGATGGAGGTTAAGTATAAGAGAGTTAGGTGCACTCATACATCTCAACACACACCCAATAACACCATTATAACTAAAACCAAAGTCACAGGAAACGCTGACTCGGCCGCGTTTCGCGTTTCGGATCGTTCGTACCCAAACGCGGTACGATCGCGACTCGGATCGCTCGGGATCGCGATCTGGATCGCTATATTCGGCGTTCCCAAACAACATCAATCAACGTACCCAAGTCTATTGGTTCGACGTACCAAAATGGATCGGTACAGCGTACCAAAGTGAAACGGTACGACGTACCAAAGTGAACCGGTACAGCGTACCAAAGTGAACCGGTACAGTTAATTACCCATTCATATTAAACTTAAACCATTAGTCAACTAAATTTTACATCCACTCATTGTACATATACTCCCAAGGTACAATTATTTAATTACCCACTCATATTAAACTTAAACGATTTTAGTATCTAATGTGGTATGTATTGTTTATGATCATCTGATCTTTTGAGAATGTGTTTCAGAATTCAAACATTCACAGATCTCTCCTAAACAATCTTTTTGAGTATTGATATATCACATGGATATTTGGCTTATATACTAATTTAGAAATATAATATTATTATTAATATGGTACATTGTACCAAATCGGGTACATCGTACCAAATTTTATGGTACATCGTACCAAAGCGAATCGTAGCGTTCCGAAATGAGCCTACCCTCCCTCGTACCAAATTTTAGGGACCTAGCGAACCGTGTTCCAGTTTCGTGTTCCCGTACCGAAGCGAACCGCGTTCCGTGTGACTTTGACTAAAACACTTTTTTCAGCTATTATTTATAAGCGCATGTGTGTCTTATAACACACCACAATCACTCACTCACAAAAATAATAATTAAAAAAAAAAAAAAAAAAAAAAAAAAAACGCTCTCCATCTTCTGGCGATGAGGACGAATAACACCAACCATGGTGCAGTTTTGCATGCCATACCCGTGGCTTAGGTCACCAAAATGCCCTATAACATGTGATTAGGGCATTGCACATCCTCTCTAACACATTTATTGTTTTGAGAGCCGGTGCTAGAATTTTAATTTTAAAGAAGACCGAATTTAACTTAAAAAATATAATATGTCGTTCTAGTAATGAATCAATTATTTTTTAACCCATGATTCTGTTGGGTTCAGTAAATACCCAAACCCCTTAATCTAGAATTTGAATAGAAAATAGCCCGTGTTTAGTCCGTTAACACTAACAGGTCACTGAGTGCATAGTCTCTCAGTGAGTCATCTTCAGGATACTCAGTATGAGGCAAAGAAGAAGTCTCTCCACTCAGTAAGGCGGAACTTAAAGGGTGAAGACTGAGTCAAGAAGAAGATGATGGATTCAGTGAGTGATGACAATAACTCACTGAATCCCTAAGACTCCTCTCCAACTACTTACACTTAAGACAAACTGAAGTAGAAGACTGAAGGATGTAAAGACTGAAGAAAGAGCGGGACATGGCGGGATAAGTTTGAATCAGATAAGACGAAGTACCTATCAACCAAAGTCAACTTTCCCTGAATAGCAAAAGATCAGGCTCAGTGTCATCACTGAACTTAGGAAAGAAGTCTTGTCTCTTACCTAGAATAGTCTTTGTAAACAGAGACAAAATACATCAGTATTTTGTCTTCTGTATGATGTCAGTTTGTCACTTAGAAAAGAGTCAAATATCATACATGTATAAATAGCATAAGAGATGGAGTGAAAAGATTAAGCTTGTGAATTGTAAAAACACACATACACGCAAGCCATCTTTTCACTCCTCCAAATACAACTTAGTTCCTGAGATAGCTCAGTGGGCTCTAAGAGTTGTGCTCAGACTTAGCCTGAGCTTAGAGAGGATTCACCAAACTTTGTCATTTCAATCCCAAGTACTATTCTGCAAGTACTTGGGTAACGTATTCTTTTTGATTAATTTCTAATAAAGAATATGATGTTGAAAATTACTTTGTGTGTTTTACTTGCTTTAATTTCAGTCATTGTTCACTGTTAAATTGTTTTAAGTACTTAATTGTTTTTAAATGCTAGTGAATAGGGAACAACATATTCAACCTAAAAGCATAATTATCCATAACTAAGGTAAACTAAATAATATAACTAACGTAAACTAAATAAGAATAGTTTGTAAATTTACTTTGATGTTATAATTGGTTAAGTTATTCGCATATGATTTTTTTATCAAGATATTGAGAGTAACAGGGGGCGTTAATTGCAAAAATTATTTAAAAAAATGACTTATGGGTTGAATAATAATTAATGAAAAAAGTTGATTAGAGGTGGCCAACAGCTATTTGTCACCTTAGGGCTCCACACATAATATTTTCGACCCAAAAAAAAAAAAAAAAAAAAAAACTAGTTTAAGTTAAAATGAACCGGTTCCAACAATCTAATAAACCCGAAAAAAACGATAATAATACTTGTAACAAAAAATAATGGATAGGAGGAATCGATTAGGATTACTGAACATCTATATTAAAGAGTTTGTGTTGTTGCTGAGAAATCTGAATCGGCAATATGATATAACATCCAACAAAATCGAAGCTCTGAGTGTTATAAAATGAATAAGGGTCCAATAATTGTTCGGACATGGCTTCCACATGCACTTTCATAAGATCACAAATAGTTAGAAAACATGTTTTTAAACACAAGATTGACTAATGACTACTTGCACAAAAAAACATCGTAAGCTTAAGCCTCATTTTATGTATAAGTGTATAACCACATAAAAGCTATCCACTCGAATCATGAATTCAAATATTATTCTATTAAATTATAGAATCAGGACCTAATTTTATTTGAATAACATAAAATATTGTTCACACTTCACACGTATTACATAGACTTGAGGAACGTTTATTAAAGGTAAGGAAAAAGGTTATGATGTCAAAGCCAATAATTATGATTCAAAAAGTAGTATCTAAATACACCATTAAAAACGTGACCATTAAAATACTTGTCATCTATGGAGACAATTTGGACGGAATTCAACCCGTATTAAGGGTCAAATTTGCATCACTAAAGATGTCTATATTTTTGCACCAAAAATAAAAAAGATGCCTATATTAAATAGGTTCTTTAGTGTATACATAAAGACACACTAGTTGGATACACGCGCACAGCGACGATGATAAATATAGTTAGGGTGGTGGCAATGAGTGCGGTTTGGCTTCGGTTTGGGGTGATGTCGAGCGGCAACACCGCCGCTACCCACTCGGCATGGAACGGCATGAAAGCTGATCGGCATTACACACCGCAACAACATGGAGACATTGTGAAGAAAAGTAGCCGTTGCACGGCTATAAAACTAGTCGTTATGCTTAAAAAAAATAATAAAATAAAAAATTCCCCTTTATAAATATACAATTAATAACCATTTTCAATTCACATTTTATTCTAACTCTCATTCTTTTCACACAAACAAATCAACTACAACACTCTAAACAAAATGTCTTCATCCTCCTCTTTCTCATCCGAAGACGAGTTAGTTTTTCCCGACGAGTCTTCCGAACAATTGTTATCCGTTAGTACCATATCAACCTATTTAGTCGTGAACGATTCCATTGAAGACACGGCAAGCTCAAGCACTACCGAAACCCGGGAGTCTGTCACCCGCTTTCGTGAAAAAGCTTTACAAACTCTAATGAATGACTATTCGTCGAACGACCAAAGTTTCCCGCCCATGTTTTTCATGATAAGTTTCGTATGAATAAAAGCTTGTTTTTAAGAATTGTTGGTGATGTTGAAGCGAGATTCGAATGGTTTAAAGAGGGCCAAGACGCGAGGGGAAAAAAAAGTTTCACGGCGTTACAAAAATGCACATCGGCCATTCGGCAACTCGCAACGGGTTCATATAATTGATCAGCCGGGCGCGCCAGTTTATGACGAGAGTGTACTATCGGAGTTACTCGACGAAGATATCCATAACCGTCTCCGATATGATCTTACGGAGCACGTAGCGGCTAAAGACTTACCATACCTCGATGACTAGTTGTTTCCTTTTTTTTTTCTAAGTTTTATGTAATTTTCTTTTAATTATTACCGAAATATTATGTTTTTATTAAATTGTTTAATATAATTATGAATATAAAAAATGAAAAAATAAAATTAGATGAGGCATGGGATCATGGTTGTCACTAAAAAGTATGGTGAGGCATGAGAGAGGCATAAATGAGTTGGAATAATATTATTGGTGGGTGGTAAGGCATGTGATCATGATTGCCACCACCCTTATACTATAAAATAGTAAATGAATTGCTAGCCTAACTCTCCCCGAAATTCTCTACCCGCTTAGTGAATTCGTTTCACAACACTCCAAATGCATATGTGTTTGTTGTATGCGTTTGCTTGGGTTAAAGTTGTAAACATTTGAATCAAAATAAAATAAACCTACTAAAAGTTTAAAAACTAAAAACTCATAAAAATATATAAAAATTTATGTTGAATTAAAAAACACAAAATTTTAAAAAATATAGTGAAATCAGATCATAAAAAAAATAAATAGATAAAATATATTTCAATTTGAAAAGAAATGTGATGTTGAGAACTAACACATGAAGTTTCTTATCTTAATTTTTGATTGTTAAAAATTAGGCTTAGAGTTAGGGTTGATTATCTATGAATTATAATATAGTATAAATATATAAGTATAGATACAAATATAGATGAGTACACACTACACACGAGTACACGACCCTATGTGCATGTATACACGTATGTATGTTCCTAAATGCGAAGATGGCAAAAACTATTTAAATTATGTAAATGTGACGATTCGATGTGGTTAGCTTGCATGATAAAATTTGCCGAATGAGTAATGTTGAATGAGAAAAAATCACTAAAGAAGGGTTTCACGTCAATCTAAACGTTTTGTGAAAAATTGAATTTTGAACCAATGTCATAATCACTTTTCAAGGTACCATTACTATATTTATACCTTCGTAAATTACCAAAGAAAAAAGTGTTGGTAGGTAAATCCGACTCCACAGTTATTTTATTTATTTTATTATTTTTTTTTTAAAATACGGCACCACACTATTGGAAGGTGAATATTTCTTGTGTTTCATTCATCAATCAATCATGGTTATATAATACAACTGTGATTCTAGAGTATCTTTACGGGCTTAGGCTAACAACAACATATATGGGCCTATAGCATAATAAGGAATGGATACATGACAGCGATACAAATAATATCGACTAATACACCCCCGCAGTTGGAGCGGGAGGAGGCCGGACGCTCAAACTGGATCGAAATTCTTCAAAGAGAGCAGAAGGTAGACCTTTGGTGAAGATGTCGGCATACTGATATCGAGAAGGCACATGTAAAACGCGAACCTGACGAGCAGTAACCATGTCACGAACAAAATGTATGTCAATCTCAATATGTTTCGTCCGCTGATGCTGAACCGGGTTTTCAGACAGATAAATAGCACTAACGTTGTCATAGTAGACAAGTGTAGCAGACGATAGCGGAGAATGTAGCTCACGAAGCAGATTACGAATCCATGTAGTCTCAGCCACAACGTTAGCGACACCCCTATATTCAGCTTCGGCACTGGAGCGGGAGAGGGTGTGCTGACGCTTGGATGACCAAGACAATAAATTATCACCCAGAAAGACACAGTAACCTGAGGTAGACCTCCGTGTGGAGGAGCAACCTGCCCAATCAGCATCTGTATAACCAACAAGAGAAGTAGTGGATGAGGAGTATAAATGAAGCCCAAAATCCATAGTCCCCTGAACGTATCGCAAGATACGCTTGAGAGCATCAAAATGAGGCTCCCGTGGATCGTGCATATAAAGACAAATATGTTGTACTGCGTAAGATATATCTGGACGTGTAAACGTGAGATACTGAAGCCCCCCCTGCAAGACTGCGATATAAAGTAGGATCCTGAACTGAAACACCTTCTGGACCCAGTTTAGACTCTGTATCAACGGGAGTCCGAGAAGGGTTACAATTGGCCATGTAAGCACGCTCAAGAAGCTGGAGAGCGTACTTCCTCCGAGACAAAAACAACCTTGTAGAATGACGAACAACAGAGATACCAAGAAAATAGTTAAGAGCCCCAAGATCAGTCATGTCAAACTCACTATGTAAGGAACCAATAATATGCTGGAGGAGAGCAGTAGAGGATGCTGTAAGAATGATGTCATCCACATATATAAGTAAATAAGCAACCTCAGAACCCTGTCGATAAATAAATAGTGAAGAATCACAGCGACTATGGTAAAATCCAACCTTGGTGGCATAACGTGCAAACCGTTGAAACCAAGCACGAGGTGCTTGTTTCAGTCCATATAGAGATCTCTGCAAAAGACAAACATGGTGAGGGTATTGAGAGTCAACAAACCCCGGGGGCTGATGCATATAGACAGTCTCAGATAAATCACTGTTAAGAAATGCATTCTTAACGTCAAGCTGATGGATGGGCCACTTGCGAGAGACAGCAAGGCTAAGAACAGTACGGATGGTGGCCGGTTTCACAACCGGACTAAACGTCTCATCACAATCAACACCAAGTTGCTGACTACTACCATTAGCAACCAAACGAGCCTTATATCGGCTCAAGGTCCCGTCAGCATGAAACTTGTGCTTAAATAACCACATCGAGTGAACCAAATTAACACCTGAGGGCCTCGGTACAAGAATCCAAGTACCATTTTTAACTAACGCATGATACTCATCATACATAACATTACGCCACTGAGTATCTTGTAAAGCAAGAAAGGGGAATTTAGGTATAGGAGAAATGGAAGATGTATGAAGGGATAAACGATCAATTGGTTTGACAATGCCGGATTGAGATCTAGTGACCATGCGGTGAGTTCGTGAGGGCTCGGTGGTGGAGTTGGTGGTTGTCGAAGGTTCAATTTGTAGAGGGTTAGACTGGTTGGGGTGTTCGTTATTGGGTAGTGATTGGTTAGAAGTGTTGTGTTGACGTTGGTTCGATTGTACTGGGCTGTGAGTTGTGGGTGAAGTGATAGGAGGTGTATGGTGTTGATGGTGGGCTGGAGTGGTGGGCTCATTGGTGTTGTGGGCTTATAATGGGGAATTGGGCTCGTTGTTATGGGCCGATGAGGGGAAAATTGGCGTAGTAGTGGACTGAGTATGTGGAGGTGTAGTTTGGTGAGTGGGTTGATCGTATAATGTAGGATTGAGGTGTGAAACGTTTGAGGTGTGAGTAGTCGGTGAGGGAGTGGTGAGGCTATGGTTAAGGAGAGTGGAAGGTGAGGTGTCTAAAAAGGTGTATGTGGGGTGGTGATGTGGGGGTCATGGAGCGATATGTAAATTGGGTCTCGTCAAAAGTGACGTGACGAGAGAGGATAATTTTATTTGTTTCAAGGTTTAGACAACGAAAACCGCGGTGATAGGCTGATAACGCTTACGCAGCGCGTTCGGGGTCAAAGGAACTTCCTTTTCTTCGAGCAAGTTTTATAACACCCTAGGCAGTGAACCTAATCGTTGTAGTGTAGTATTATGGTAAGCCACGAGTATTGATATCGTTCTCTAGGGGAATAGGAATGCTAGTAAGAAGTTACTACGCTAAGGTTGGGGTTGAGGAAGATTATTTTTTATCTTTTTTTTATATTTTTTAGGAATTAGAAAGATACGAATCTCGGGGTTTGGATTTGGGGGTTGGTATTTCTACCGATTACTCTACTTATCTAATTATCTAGTCTAAGGTGTATGTAGTCTATGTCTAATTATTGTGTGCTCGTATGATAGTTTAAAGATGTGTTTACTTAGGTTTTATTACTCCTTAATTATCTCATATTGATGGTTGAATTGTCACGTCCTTATTCTTAATCGCGTTGTGTGTCTAAAGTCGTAGGGTATGCGTTTATCCCTAACTCTTTGAAACTACCAAAGGGTCTCGTCTACAAAATCTCTAGGAATTATAAACTCTATGTAACGCCCTGACCCGACAAGGGTAAAGGAATCACAAGTAATGGTGTCATATCAAAGCAAACATAAATATCCAAAAGAAATCTCAACATAAATATTGAAATGATCCAAGTCAAAAGACTTCAATACATAGGTCCCAGCGGAAAAATAAACTCCAAATGAAATGTCTAAAATATAAAGTCTAAAATGGCATCATAAGATCAAAGCTAAAATCTCTAAGGTAAGTCCACACAGCACTCATCCCAAAGCAATACCCAGCTCCAATGCTTAGATACCTGCCGCGGAAGAAAAGAAATGCGGCTGAGCTTCAAAAGCCCAGTGAACAGATATGCAAGCAAAACGAATACGAAACGAAAAACGAATACGAATTAAAGTGAAAGAAAGATAGTGAAATCATAATCATTTCAAAAGATAAATCAGGATAAAAGAATAAGTTTTATAGCTAACTACCTCGAGCCCAAACACATATGCCATATCATAAACATATTCATATTCATATTCACATAAGGCAACATTTGTAGGGGAGACCTACCAGAGTTATGAAGGACGTGCATGCACGCAGCATCAATCATCAGATAACATATAGCATATAACATATAATATATAACATATAACAGATCTAGGATGCACCCATACGCCCCACAAACATACATTGATAATATAATATAAATTGAGCTCATAACAAATAACAGATAAGGGACGTGGCAGAACTTCACTCTACTGCCCTAGAGTCATGTCAGAAGTGCATTACTGACACGGACATGGAACCCCCATGACTAGTTAATAATTTGGCTCGGGTGTCAAACTATCTTAGGTCAAATTAGAATGTCATAACTGACATAGATCATATTTTATCAAATGTTTAATCATGTTTTCAAAACCAAAAGTTTTATGATTCAAAAATCAAAGTTCAGATAAGCAACAGCTCAAATAGACACATTAGGGTTCATAGCAAAGGCTTAGGAAATCCTAATACAAAAGCTAACGAAAAGAAAACATTACAAGAAACCTTTACTGAAAAGGTCAGAATATTTGTACCTTATTCCAAAGCAAATGATCGAAAAGTAGAAATAAGGAAAGCAAAGGATTACTCCTTCTTCACAGAACCTATACACATTAACGGTCGTATATGTTATTTATGATTCCATAATTGTCGAAATGATCTTTTAATATTTGGCTTCATACTTAATATATTTAATGATCTTAATACTTTAGGATTTTATAATTAATATCGTAGATTAGGGTTCATTATGTCATTTATTAAAGTTTAGGGTTAAATGTGAAAATAGTTTAAACGTCATAACTCACACATGAAATAACGAATTAATATACTTAGCTTCAAACCCTAATCGACTCTCATTTATGTTCTAGGGTTTTCTCATTCTTTAATATTTCATTAATATGCATTTACTTACATGTTACGTCTTTTAATGACTCGTTACTTAACCTAACACGTCATAAAACAATCCTTCCTTTTATGTTACCATATACGTTTATGATTTTATGTGACATACAAGTTACTTATTACTCGAATTAATTACACGTTTACACCTTTACAAGTTCACTTGACTTATAATTACGCACGCATATGAGACAAAATTCACAAACCATTAGGGTTTGGCATACCTTATTCAGTTTACATATCAAACTAGGGTTTACGTTTACTTGACCTTTACTTACTTAATATACTTTTAAAACTCATATGTGGTTCGGTTCAACTTAGGGTTTCAATTAATAGGTTATTACGCAAGTCTTAACTCATCTACGTACTTAACTCATTCAAGTTATCATGTTTTACACTTTAGTCGAATTATATGCATGGTTCGGTTATAACACATAAGGTTCGGTCCTTATGCAACTCGACATAGCCATGACCCGATTCAATATTACATATTACGTACATAGCTCTTTAATACTTTTAAGGTTTAAATCGTATGGTTTGCCTTGTTTTGGTTCTATTCGGCTCGACACAAAGAAAAAGGAAACACAAGTCGACCAAACGAATCAAGTTACAATACAATAACATAAGGTACATCAAAGGAAAACAAGAATAGGTTATACCTTGACTTGGTTGAAGCAAAAATCTCGACACCAATGGGTGTTGATATTCGGCCGAGTAGAGAGCAAAAGAAAAAGAAGAGAGGCAACAATAAACTAGGGTTTCACTTTTGTGTTTATGTGTTGTATATATAGTAGTATTATTTTTAGTTTAGGCTTGAGAGTAGCTTGGGTTTCGGCTTGGCCCAACCGAACACTGTGACACACGGTAAATTTTCACAAAAATTTAACTGATGATTAGTAATTCATTTTACTAAGCCAAATTTATTAAGCATGCATAAGCTTTGCCTGATCATTTGAGTAGCTAACTCGCATACAGTAGGTAACTGCACTACTTTTGCATTCATATTATTTTATGAATATTTCATTTTGTCTTATGATTCAAATTGTGAGACGAGAGGTTATCTCGTTTTTCCCAGTGACCGACACGGCACGCGTACCGACACTATGATAAGGACTCACTAAAATAATTAACAAATGTCAGCGACTTGGAATATTACAAGGATAAAATATTTCAAACACATAACAATAAAATGCCGCGAGTAAAAAGTTGTCAAACAATGATACTTTGGTCACAATATGACTTCGCGGGACACAAAATAATTAACACACAATCACTTGTATGAAACTCAAATATGATTGATGCCAAAAATATAATACATGTGCAAGCATTTTCACAAGTAACATAATAATACATATAAACTTATACAAATATTACACAAGAAAACATTTATTAAAGTGTGAAGATAACTCTTGTCCCCTTTCTTTTTTTTGTTTGTCGTTACCTACCCTTCCACAAGATTTCATCAGTATTTCCTTCTCTCTAAAAAGAGATATCTATCTCTTCCCAAGGAATATACAGGAGAGATAACAAATCTTTCTTCATCTCCTACCTATGCGCCTCTCTTAGGCCGAATATCACCAAATGTGGACAACCCAACATATTCTTCCAACTATTTCCCATCTTTCATCCCATATTCATGTAAGTCTTGGCTTCCCCAAACTCTTTTGATGCGCCGCTACCTCCAAAAGAAATCCAAGAAGGATCAAGTTAACCACAAGAAGGAAGCAAATCTCTCACCAATCTATCTTGAGATTCCTTTGGTTTTTGGAAGGAAACTATTTTCGGCTTCAAAACAAATTGCAAGATGAGAGAGTTAGCCAAAAACTACTCTTGTGCTCTCCTTTTATTCCTAGCCGAGACCACCCATGAGAGTCACACTTTAAATCCCACCACAAAAAGATAAGGAAGCTCAAAGGAGTGAAGAAACATTACTTGGGTTTTGCTCTAGGTCGATTGGGATTAGTGACTGTGATATACTCTTGGGTTGGCCTTCGGATTCATTGTCATCGAATTTGTTGTAAGAAATTTACTAAACCTCATCTTGTTAAAATTTACTATTCGAGTTGTTAATGAAACTGGTTATTCGATTGTGAAACTTAGTGTCTTGATGTTAATAAGTATTATCCTTGTTGGTGAATGTTACTGCCTCGTGTAAACTTGGTTAGTGTCGTTGGGTCTCATTTATCCTAGTTCTGTCGAGAGTGTTGTAAAACAAGAAAACTAGAAGTTAAGAGTCCTATTGATGTAGAATATGAAGCTTGTTGTTAATCCATTGTCATCAAATCTTCTAATGTCGACATTTTAATGAAAAGTGCTATACGAGATACCTCCTAAACTGTTGTCGAAACCTGCGTTATAGTGTCGCTTGAAATTTAGTTTGGTCACTTGTCTTCGTCGAAGTAAAAACTGAGAAGAAGTAAACATAGTCAAAATTTTGTTCCTGCTTAATACCATCACCTAAACATTAGTCCACTTGGTGTGTCGTTAGTTTGTTGACGGAAAAACTTCGTTTTTGTAATCCTTGAGTTTGAGTCATGAACCTGGTGATAAGTTGGTCCTTGTGATTATTCACGTTAGATCTGGAAAAAAAAGTGTCGAGTTTTGAAAATTTGTATAAACTCATGTTTAAGAAATGCGGCCAATTTAAATCGTCATTTTCCTTTGATGTCAAGTGGTTGTTTGATTCGACTATGAACCCACTTTGATACTAGTAATCCTTTCCAGTCGACATCCATGTCATTCAAGTGTGTCGAAAACATGTTATAATCTTGTCATAACTTGAGAAAACAATGCTTGTTATCTTAGTTCCCTGTGCCTCAAATTTCGATCATGAGCCTTGTGTTTAATCCGTTGGGTATGCCTAGGAAGGAAACCAAGTCAAGAGTACCCAATTGTCAAAATAATGTATGAGTAACCTATATTCGTCACGGCCCGTAATAGTACAATAGTTTGTCGGGATGAAACCGGGTTGAGTGGTACTCGACTTAACACGTGGTTTCACCTCACCCTTTCTCTAGTTTCCAGTTAATAATTTAGCCTTGAGCTTTATTCGCGACGTTGTTGGCACAACGGGTAGTCGAGTATACCTTGGAGCACGTCGACCGTGATACCCTCGGTTTGAGTTAGCTCCGAAATGTTGATGCCTTGTTCACTTTAAAGTAACCCTCGTCATATTATTTTTTTTATGCGTATGAATTACTCCACACAAAAACCTTGACACAAGCAGTTTACATCAAAAAGTAAATTGGTAACTTTGACATCAAAATTTTGGGCCACAACCCAACTTGAAATAGTGTTACAAGGGAGTTGCATGGTTGTCTTATGGGCCACGACCCACATCTGGTACCTTACTACTAACGACACCAGGCCGCAGCCTATGGCGGCTCGGGTGTTCGTTGATGATTTAAACGGGTCAACAAAAATATAACGTGTAACATAAACTAGGGATCAAATATAAAACCAAGCTCATTTACCTAGTATTCGAAATCTACTACCTTAGGCAAATAAACTTATGAAACGTCAAGTAAAACAAGTGCGAAAGTTTAATACGAGAGGCAAGTGTTTAAAAACATAATCTACTTATAACTTCCTCATCAAAGCTTTATCGTCAAAAGTGTTCGGATAGACATGTCTTATGAGTAAACTTTTAGTCGAAGACGATGTATGTTTCAAAAAAATTTTGATAAATAAATAAAGACGACTATATTATTCTATCATATATTAAATTGAAAGTCTTCAAATTTAACTCAAATATTTTCTAAATACAATTTGAAAAATAAACAAACTAATATTTACTTTCGACAATACTACTAAGTGTCAACTCAAATAAGTATATATATACATTTTATATACTTACTAATAGAACACCATGTTTATTTTGAAACAACTCATATATCAATGGCACCATTATAAGGTCAGCGTGAAAAGTATACATACTTCGTATACTTACTAGTAAAACCATTTCCATAAATTTTACACACTAAAGTTTAGTTTTATTGCAATTATAAAAACAATTGAACTACTTTAAGTAAGTAATACTTAAAACAATGAACTAAAATATTGCCCTCCTTATCTAGGTCGCGTGTCGGTGCCGCTCCACAACCATCACTAATCCCACATTTGGATTGCACATTTGCTAAGGTGAGTTTCATAGCCCCACTTTTACTTGATAAATTGTTTTATACATTTTGGGGTGAGAAATATGCAAAACATTTTATGGACCAAAACTATCACATGATTTCTATTACGTGGTTTAGCCTAAGCCCTTATGTCCCTAGAGAATGCCCCTTTTTCATGAACCGTCAATTCCCTATTGGGAAACGCGAATGTTATAAATGGATCTATTGAGGGTGACTCCTCCGTTCGGTTGGCCATGCTTAGGCCAAAGCGAAACGTATACCATGTCGGAACCAAGTGTTGAGGGACAAAACACTTGCTATGGGCCCCTATATTGTATGACATCTTTTAGCATACAGAAACTGTCGTAGTATCGGTTGCATGAACTTAGAGCTAACGTAATAGACTTTCATCCATATATCATTATATTCTTGATAATGATTATATGCATTTGCTTATGGTCCAAACTTATTATTTTAATCTAAACCTATGAACTCACCAGCTTATAGCTGACCTTTTTAGCATATTTTCTCAGGTGCTTAGTTGTGAACATGGGTGCAAGGCAAGAGGTGGATAAATGGTCGTAGAAATTTCTAAAGAAAGGCCTTTACAAATAAATGATGTTATTATATTGGGACCACAAAAATTATGGGATATGCCCATCCATCTAAATAATGTTGTAAGATATTGTTTTAAAAATATTTATGAAATTAAACGAAGTATGTATTCCATTCTGTATTACTTGTGTTATGATTTACCAATTTCGTAACGCTCCCAAATAACACATATGCTTCCGCTAAAACAAATTTGGGGGTGTTACAGATTGGCATCAGAGCCTAAGTTATAGAGAACTAGGTACATATAAACCCTAAACTATAACTACCTTTTACAAAAACATCACTCTACGACCGCCAGTTACCGCTTGCCTTACTTGCCATATTACTTGGAGTCAATTTAGACATGACTGCATAACATATTGCCTATGACACGACTGCATGACATATTGCCTATTTATTAATTCACTACTCCATACCTATCATAAGTATATCTTTACATATACTTACACATATGCACCGTCTTGTCACAGACCATGTCTTCCCCTCACTCTGAAGCTGGATGCGATGGCACAACAGAAGGTTTGTCACCTGCTGAACGCATCCCAGCCCCTTCTCAACTCACTCCTGACACTGGAAACCCATACAGGGTAGTGTATCAAGTTCACCAGGAGGGTACTACCCACACTCCACCTGCTCACTTCCAAATCATCACTACCGTCAGTACTATACCTACCAGTTCCATTACTCCTACACCCTCACCAAGACACCAAAGAGATCCACTCCCCAGTTGGGAGATACCTGCTAGCAAGAGAATCTGTCTCTCTGCATCATCACCATCATCTTCTAATGCATCACCTCCTAGTTCGTTCGAAGTTGGGGAAATTTCAGGAGCAGCCACTGCTAGACCGCCAACCCTCGACACAGTTATGGCGCGCCTAACACGCCATGAAGAACAAATAGAAGAAATGTCGGATCATCTGGGAATACTACCAGAAGAAAGGATTGGAGGAATCGAAGAAGTGGTAGGAGAACTACAAGCACTTGGCGAAACACTCAAGGAATGCTACAACGATGTTGGCACAGCAATAGAAGGAACCCGTGAGAAGTTAAACGAAGTGATTGCACGTCTCGAAGATCACATTGAAAGGAGTGCTCTGCAAACTCCAGGAGACACCCAGGGACGTCTCCACTACGTAATCTTCTACTACCACTACTACGTCTCTCTGTCTAAGAGAACGATCGTCCATAGAGGGTTGACCCCTCACCTAGAGAAACCACAGAACCACTCCCACATCCTCATTACCTTG
>BPTQ01000004.1:262558998-262638610 GCA_019973895.1 Chrysanthemum seticuspe | reverse complement strand
AGAGAGTTAGCCAAAAACTACTCTTGTGCTCTCCTTTTTATTCCTAGCCGAGACCACCCATGAGAGTCACACTTTAAATCCCACCACAAAAAGATAAGGAAGCTCAAAGGAGTGAAGAAACATTACTTGGGTTTTGCTCTAGGTCGATTGGGATTAGTGACTGTGATATACTCTTGGGTTGGCCTTCGGATTCATTGTCATCGAATTTGTTGTAAGAAATTTACTAAACCTCATCTTGTTAAAATTTACTATTCGAGTTGTTAATGAAACTGGTTATTCGATTGTGAAACTTAGTGTCTTGATGTTAATAAGTATTATCCTTGTTGGTGAATGTTACTGCCTCGTGTAAACTTGGTTAGTGTCGTTGGGTCTCATTTATCCTAGTTCTGTCGAGAGTGTTGTAAAACAAGAAAACTAGAAGTTAAGAGTCCTATTGATGTAGAATATGAAGCTTGTTGTTAATCCATTGTCATCAAATCTTCTAATGTCGACATTTTAATGAAAAGTGCTATGCGAGATACCTCCTAAACTGTTGTCAAAACCTGCGTTATAGTGTCGCTTGAAATTTAGTTTGGTCACTTGTCTTTGTCGAAGTAAAAACTGAGAAGAAGTAAACATAGTCAAAATTTTGTTCCTGCTTAATACCATCACCTAAACATTAGTCCACTTGGTGTGTCGTTAGTTTGTTGACGGAAAAACTTCGTTTTTGTAATCCTTGAGTTTGGTTCATGAACCTGGTGATAAGTTGGTCCTTGTGATTATTTACGCTAGATCTGGAAATAAAGTGTCGAGTTTTGAAAATTTGTATAAACTCATGTTTAAGAAATGCGGCCAATTTAAATCGTCATTTTCCTTTGATGTCAAGTGGTTGTTTGATTCGACTATGAACCCACTTTGATACTAGTAATCATTTCCAGTCGACATCCATGTCATTCAAGTGTGTCGAAAACATGTTATAATCTTGTCATAACTTGAGAAAACAATGCTTGTTATCTTAGTTCCCTGTGCCTCAAATTTCGGTCATGAGCCTTGTGTTTAATCCGTTGGGTATGCCTAGGAAGGAAACCAAGTCAAGAGTACCCAATTGTCAAAATAATGTATGAGTAACCTATATTCGTCACGGCCCGTAATAGTACAATAGTTTGTCGGGATGAAACCGGGTTGAGTGGTACTCGACTTAACACGTGGTTTCACCTCACCCTTTCTCTAGTTTCCAGTTAATAATTTAGCCTTGAGCTTTATTCGCGACGTTGTTGGTAGTCGAGTATACCTTGGAGCACGTCGACCGTAATACCCTCGGTTTGAGTTAGCTCCGAAATGTTGATGCCTTGTTCACTTTAAAGTAACCCTCGTCATATTATTTTCTTTATGCGTATGAATTACTGCACACAAAAACTTTGACACAAGCAGTTTACATCAAAAAGTAAATTGGTAACTTTGACATCAAAGTTTTGGGCCACAGCCCAACTTGAAATAGTGTTACAAGGGAGTTGCATGGTTGTCTTATGGGCCACGACCCACATCTGGTACCTTACTACTAACGACACCAGGCCGCAGCCTATGGCGGCTCGGGTGTTCGTTGATGATTTAAACGGGTCAACAAAAATATAACGTGTAACATAAACTAGGGATCAAATATAAAACCAAGCTCATTTACCTAGTATTCGAAATCTACTACTTTAGGCAAATAAACTTATGAAGCGTCAAGTAAAACAAGTGCGAAAGTTTAATACGAGAGGCAAGTGTTTAAAAACATAATCTACTTATAACTTCCTCATCAAAGCTTTATCGTCAAAAGTGTTCGGATAGACATGTCTTATGAGTAAACTTTTAGTCGAAGACGATGTATGTTTCAAACAAATTTTGATAAATAAATAAAGACGACTATATTATTCTATCATATATTAAATTGAAAGTCCTCAAATTTAACTCAAATATTTTCTAAATACAATTAGAAAAATAAACAAACTAATATTTACTTTCGACAATACTACTAAGTGTCAACTCAAATAAGTATATATACATTTTATATACTTACTAATAGAACACCATGTTTATTTTGAAACAACTCATATATCAATGGCACCATTATAAGGTCAGCGTGAAAAGTATACATACTTCGTATACTTACTAGTAAAACCATTTCAATAAATTTTACACACTAAGGTTTAGTTTTATTGCAATTATAAAAACAATTGAACTACTTTAAGTAAGTAATACTTAAAACAATGAACTAAAATATTGCCCTCCTTATCTAGGTCGCGTGTCGGTGCCGCTCCACAACCATCACTAATCCCACATTTGGATTGCACATTTGCTAAGGTGAGTTTCATAGCCCCACTTTTACTTGATAAATTGTTTTATACATTTTGGGGTGAGAAATATGCAAAACATTTTATGGACCAAAACTATCACATGATTTCTATTACGAGGTTTAGCCTAAGCCCTTATGTCCCTAGAGAATGCCCCTTTTTCATGAACCGTCAATTCCCTATTGGGAAACGCGAATGTTATAAATGGATCTATTGAGGGTGACTCCTCCGTTCGGTTGGCCATGCTTAGGCCAAAGCGAAACGTATACCATGTCGGAACCAAGTGTTGAGGGACAAAACACTTGCTATGGGCCCCTATATTGTATGACATCTTTTAGCATACAGAAACTGTCGTAGTATCGGTTGCATGAACTTAGAGCTAACGTAATAGACTTTCATCCATATATCATTATATTCTTGATAATGATTATATGCATTTGCTTATGGTCCAAACTTATTATTTTAATCTAAACCTATGAACTCACCAGCTTATAGCTGACCTTTTTAGCATATTTTCTCAGGTGCTTAGTTGTGAACATGGGTGCAAGGCAAGAGGTGGATAAATGGTCGTAGAAATTTCTAAAGAAAGGCCTTTACAAATAAATGATGTTTTTATATTGGGACCACAAAAATTATGGGATATGCCCATCCATCTAAATAATGTTGTAAGATATTGTTTTAAAAATATTTATGAAATTAAACGAAGTATGTATTCCATTCTGTATTACTTGTGTTATGATTTACCAATTTCGTAACGCTCCCAAATAACACGTATGCTTCCGCTAAAACAAATTTGGGGGTGTTACACTATGTAATTAGGAACATGATATTAGTTACCGGTTTTTGAAATGATTGAGAAATGGAATTCATTGTGTGACAGATATGTAGCCACTTTGAATTTGTGTAGTTACAAGATCAAGGTGAATAATGTCATGGCACATGGTTAGGTTCCTTGTGGTATTTGATAACGTGTTAAGGGAAATGTGATGGCACATGGCTAGGTGCCTTCATGGTGCATAACGCGTTCTTGAAGTTGAAAAGCATTTTGGTGTAGCAGTGGATGCCCTTGTTGGTGTAGAAGGCATTTTTTTCCTCATTATATTTTTTCAGGAGTATCTGATGGTACCATTTGTATGCATCCAGGAAGCACTTGTATTTAAAATTCGGCTAGGGATTCTACTTTCCAGTTTATGGGCGTAATGGTTAGTTGTCTTTTGGGAATGCTTTGTTCAAGCTGGTGAATTCGACATACATACACCATGTATCATTGGATTTCATGACCATGGCAAGGTTTGCTACCCAAGTATGCTTGGATGAGGTCCTTAGCCTTAGATTCCATAGCTTTGGTCCTTTCAAGAGAAAGATTTTGTCGTTTCTGCTTGATAAGGACTACAAACTAGTTAAGACTCAGGCTATGCTCTGCGAACTCTCTAAGGACACCGGTCATGTCTAACGGTTTCCAGAAAAAATATCTAGACTGTTTTTAAGTAGTTACACTAGTTGGTTTTTTAATTGCGGTAGAAGATTAGCACCGATTGTGACAGGTTGCTCGGGGAAATCAGGGTTGATGACGACAGTTTCCTCTTTGGGATTGTCCCCTAGAATAGCCTCCAATTTTATTTCCATTATGTTGCTTTCCTCAACTAATGCGGCCATACCCGCGTCGTTGCCATGGTACTCACACTTGATCGTGGCTAACCCTGCTTGAGTTGAGAACTCAATGGGTGACCTGATGGTTGAGACTTCCATGCTTAGTTTTTGGATCATTGTTCTTCCTATTATGATGTTGAATTTTGAAGTTAACTTGATATGGAACTCCAGCATGATTGTCCTTGACAGTGGGTATCCCGACTATGAACTCCAAATTTATGACACCCTGAGGATAAGACCTCTCGCCTGAGAAACCGATGAGTTGTGTTGTTGGTGGCTTGATACCAACATTGATGTGTTATGGGAGTTTGTTGAAGCAATGTTCATACATTATGACGACTTAGCTTCCCCCATCCATATAAATTCTGCTAACCTTGTTTGAAGCTATCATTGATGTAATGACAGCTTAGTCAGATGATAGGATGAAGGAGTCCCTTGGAATGTTTTTCGATATGATGCATTACCAGTATTCCAGTACTTCATTACTCATTTTGTTACATGGTTGTCATGAATGAATCAAGTAGACGTGTCCCATTGGATTTTTAGGTTTTTGTTGGGTGTTTGGCGCGTAGCCTCGACCAGGGGTCTCTTATTAGAGCGGAACTGGGTTGATGATGTGCTATCGTAAGTGGTACCCTGAGAGGGTGGACCTAATGATGGTGACAAGATGTATCTCTAAGCTATGTTCAGGTTTAAGCTAGTCTTAAGGCCAATGCTAGGTGGTAATGTGTTCTAAGCATCGGATATATGGGCATATGGAAAAGTATAAGCATGTTGTTTACCTGAGATTTGTACATTGTTGCTTCCGTCACTTGCGTGACCTGGGTACCCTGTTCATATTCCCCATATTGTACCCTAGAATCCTGTTTAATGCCTCTGTATGGCTTTTGAAGCTTTAGCCCTTGATACTGCATCCTCAGATCTTCGAACACCCTGGAAAATTGTTGCCCTTCCTGAGACCATGTGATTTTTTTGGAGAGGCGTTGAACATGAGCTAACATGATCACTTTTTGTGTAACCCTCCCCTGATGACCTTTCTATAGAGCTCCTTGCTAACTGGTGACCTTAGCTCTAGATTATGTTGACCTTTCACCAGGTGAGTAAGGTTTTCCGGCTGGATTGACCTAGGCTTGTTGTTTGTTTTAGAAACGAGAGGTTGTGAGGTTTTTTCGACAGACATGTTGGTTTGAAACTCGTAAAAAGGAAAAAAAAATGTTTTTTTCAGGTGAGAAAATGAACAGAAATTAATGAAAGTTTATGGCTATCTTGTGTTATGTTTCCATGGATGACACCATGTTTACGTTTGTAATGTAAAATGAGATTAAGGATGGTTTGGGGATGGTTGTATTGTTTGGTTTCCCGTATTGCATGGTAAGGACCTAAAGATGTGATTAAGAATCACGAGCTTGGGTAACGCTTACAACGAACCATGTGATGTATTTTTTACTATGTGAGATAGTTGTTTGTAGAAAGACTTTGAGTGTCAAGTGAGTCTCAATGAAGTGTGATGTCTTCTATTTATAGAGAGGTATGTATTTACTAATAAACCCTTTATGGATGATCAACGGCTGGCTGTAGGGAGGCCACGCGTTGATCATATGATGAGAAGACAAGGAGGACAAATGGTCTCTCCTCCTTGGCTCATACAAGATTGTACATCTTAGCCGTTAGTGACAGTTGAGAGACAGTTGTCCCATGCATGTCCGTTATACTGCCTGAGAGGATTTCCGGGCTAGGTGTAGCATGGGAATGTTGTTGGGCCTCATCAAGTGTTGATAATATGCCTTGTTGAATGTTCGTGTTGGGCTTGACTTATGCGTATGTTTTGTGGGCATGGGCCATAACATCGATGCACTATCACCTGCAATAGTAGTGTTTTTGAAAGTTCTAAAGTTTACGAAAGAAATATGTCTTTGGAAACTATATTTGATTCTTATGTATTTGTGATTAGCTAATTAACAAAGCTTTACTGTTGATTTTTCTCATATAATGTTCGCATCCTTTCGATAATAAGTGCAGATTTATATTGTATATCCATATTTCTTATTTCATTAAAGTGTTAAGACAGTTGGCGTTTTTGGATTGTCTTGCTAATGCGTTTAGGAGTGTTTGGTTAGGTAATATGTCACGCCCTAAAAATGGCGCAGCGGAATAGCATTTATGGGGTATGACTTCATAGTAAAGAACAAAAGGTGTCTAAATAGAGAAGTACTAAATGTATTACATTAAAGATAATAGTCATGAAACTCCCACAACCGGGATAAGTACAAAGTCTGAAAATCCAAACATAAGTCTCAAAGGCAAACTACATCATAAGAAGATGACATAATACAACTCCGCGGGATATAACCCGGGAGGGTATTATCTTAAGTCTTGCTAAACCAGGTCAATACTCCACCTCCTAGTGGAACTACATCTTTAACGCCTGAAAATGGTTACTCGAAAACGTCAACATAAAGTTGGTGAGCTCGTAGGTTTAAGAGTTAAACCACAAAGCTGTGAATAATATAGTGTAGGACAATAGTGAAAATGATAACAATTTACATGCACTTAGTCACACAACAAACCAGTATCGCACTATAGCATCAACTGAGCCTATTGTGCTCCACATACACATATCCAATACCGTGTGGGGAGCTACCTCGATAGATCTATCAACAAGTGGGCCCTCTACAGAGAGTTAACAGTTACGCAGTCATGTAATCATAAGCAAAACATTTTTACAGCATAAAATCGCATTATATCACATATATGTCCAAAATCAAGTAAAACAGTAAATCACAGCATGAAAACAGTTTCAAATATCATTTGAGTACCATTTCTTCCAAGGAAAACATGTTAAAAGTGGGGCTACGAGAGCTCACCTCAAACAGAGTAATACGATGAAATTAAGTGTGTGCACAGAATTCGAGGCGCGCTACTTTACCCGCAACCTAAAGTAATGATATGTTTTAGGTTCGGAAAAAGTGTTGTGTATGAAATTTTACACTTTGGTATATCACCCGTACATGTTTGTTGTAGATTTTAGCGATGAAAAATTAAGTACGTTAACGTGCTCATTTATAAGTTCAAATGCACTTTTTATAAGACTTATCTAGTTGTTTCCGTTATTATACTATACTTGTCTCAACAATTTGTATTTTTGAAAAACTTTCAATGAGCCTAGTAAGTATACATAACCTTCTATTATTTTCGTTTAAGTTATTTTGGCTAAAACCTCACATAAACGTTCAAAATTCACTTTTAAAATTTCTAACAGCTTTTCTATTAGTGTAAAAGCTGCTAGATAATTATCTTTCGTCAAAAACTTCATTAGGCCATAACTTTCTCGTTTTAGCTCCGATTCTTAAGTTTTATATATCACCGGGTTCGTATTCAAGTGCACTATCACATTTTTAGTGGCATAACAGGTCTAATTAACATTTTAGGGCCGGTTTCACCCCTTGAAAACCTCTAACAGCAAGTTAAATTTTCAGAAAATTAGTTTTTGTCTCTCAACTAAGATTTAGCGTATCTTCTTTGTCGCTCAAATTAGTTATAAGCTCAAATTATGGATTGAAGAGCCAAGTTACTATGGCCATACCGAAGGAGGACGGTAGTGGATATACTACGGAAATTATTAATGTCGAATATGAATGGAAGCCTCCTCATTGTGATGAAGAGGGTTTCATTGAGGTAAGGATTCAAAAGAATAAGAGGAAGAGTGTGGCTGCTTCTTCTCAATCTCGGCCTATAGGGGGTGTTTGTCTTAATAAGCCAAAACCAAACTTTTGGAGGCCTAAATCGACAGCAACTAACAATCAAGGTTCGGATCCTAAGGTTCAAAAGGAGGCTTCTTCTTCTAATGCTAAATCTGGTACGAACACTAAGTCTTCCATTTCTTTTGATGTTTTGAACTCGTTGGTGGAGGAGGATGTAGAGGGGTTATAACGGAATGATAAGGGGTCACAAGAACATGTCCTTGTACTTCTTCAACTAAGGTGGGCAACCCATTATCTAAGGTAGGTAATGTGATTCTTTCTGATAGCGACAATAATGAAGTTCTTGATGACCTCAACGTGACTAATTATTTTGGTAGTGGAGGGAACACAAAGAGTCTTTTGGAGCAATGGAAAGAAGGTACATATGACTACAATACTTGTGAAGATGATTCCTTTGATGATTGTGGTCTCTTTGTGGCCCAATTAAAGGATGCGCGCATCCATGACATTAGACTTGGATAGATTGTTTTTCTTTTGTTTTCGCATAAAGTTTGATGTGTCTTGGTTTATGCTAGTTTTTGAATTGGTTTTCTAGTTGTTTGTAGCTAGTTGATCATTTGTGGCCTGTTATGAATGATCTAGTGGTTGTTCAAGCGGTTGCTTAAGGTTAATGTGGTACTTCACCCACATTCTATTGTACTTATATGTTTTTTTTGGAGTAATACATTTTACCGCGTGAAAGGTCTTTTACCCAAAAAAATATATATATACACCACAAATGGAAACACGATTGTGGGATGCTTTGCTAGTATCATACAAGCTTTTGGTGAATCACGTTACTCTTTCCATAAGTGGTCAACCTTACATGATTCCTTTGACCAAACAAATTTAATATCCCTACCTAAGACTGAATTTGTTAAAGCTACTGATATTTATGAACCTGGAAAATGTGACACAGACGCTTGCAAGCCGGCCACAGTGACGGAGCTACTTTGAGGTTGGGTTGGCCAAGGCCCACCCCAAACCTTTTGCAAGAAGTATATTTATATGGGTGTGTTGCCTCAAGTTATTTAAATTTGATTATAAGTAACAAGGTTTGGCCCACCTAAGACCATGGGGTATCATCACTTAGATGCACGCCATTTCCAACGTGGAAGCCACAGTGGCGCCGCCACCCTCATGCCACCATACCCCAACCACCTCTCGCCACTTACCAAGCCACTTAAATGGCGTATGTGACTTTCGGAAAAGGACAAAAAAATGAAAAACACATATATACCTTAGAAGCAGTGAGGCGATACGTAAATTTTCCGGTGGAAAGGTTTCTTCATGAGTCAGGAAATATAAAAGTGATGATGGAGTATTATCTGTGTTTGATATGTGATGAATTTATGCTACCTCATTTTATGAGTTATACCTTGTATATCTCCTAAGGACACATGTCAACCTATAGTACCTATGTTACCTTAAGTCACCCACTTTTGTTTTTGTTTTAGTTACAGTAAATTTTTTTTTGCAATTGCAACTGAAAAATATAATGTTTGTCCAAATGAGTTTAATAGGTGAGATAACTGAATAACTAATGGTTGAGTTTAATTAAAAAAAATGCAACAATGGCAAAATATTTTTCAGACCTCCATAAAATTTAGTTATTATATTTTTTTAAAGTTTCGTATTATTTTTAATTTTTTTTTTATGTTTTTTTTAAGTTTCGTATTTTATTTTATTTGAATTAATGAAATTAAGTTTGCTTGAAAAAATATAAAAGAAAATAAAAATGAAGGAGGGTGGGGCCCAAATAACATGTTATGAGTGAAGGGGTGTTTTGGTGTGTGAGTGTTAAAAGTGAGGATGCTGAGTTGGCGCTGATGTGGCACAGAAAAGTGGAATTTGGCATGCCATGGTACCCCATGGTCTAATTTTTTTCCCTGATAATTATTGTTACTGATAATATTTTTAAACATTATACAATGAATTATCTTTAGCATTGAGTGTCATATTTGCTTATATTTACATGAGTATTTATGGAGCTCATGAGAATGATATACAATTTATAACTGGGAGAAAGTAATTAGCTCATACATATGTATATGCATGTGCACATCAAAATCGTTAGTTTAAAGTAGCAAGGTTAACAATTAGCCAAAATCTATCATGATTTTCTGGAATTTCATCATCTTTTAAGCCTTTTCTACACTTATTAATGTGTATCATTTCTCCGGCTCACCCTAAGACCGTACCATGGCTTGCACCTGCGCCAAATCCCATGTGGCCAAGCAATTGGCGCCGCCATCTCCAAGCGATGACACCCCCATCTCCAAAAATCTTGTCCGGCGCCACTAAATTGGCGTGTGTGAAAGTAGGAAAAGGCCAAAAGAAAACAACTAAACCTCTAATCTTCCAATCTTTAAGCTGTTCTAGAGTGTCCATAAGATGTGCTTTTACCGATAGCAAGATCGATGCTTCGTCTTTGACTTCTGTCACCTTGGCAAAATAAGAACACAAACAAGAACAAGACTAGAAAATAAGGTTTTGACATGATGATGATCTTCAGTTGTTGTTCTAATTTCTTGAAATTTGGTTTGTTTTTTTTTTAAAGGTGTGTCGTATTTGTGTTTGAGATTTGATTTGATAACTGCAAGTCTGCAAATGAGATAGAAAATGAGAAAAGGAGGCGTGGTGTTTATGAGACATCATAGGGTTAAGATATATATGATAAAAATGATGGATTCTCATTATATTTTAATTGGGCCTTTCATTTCATGTAGGCTTAGATTATTGCATCCGCTAGTCTAGTCTGGTCATTTGATTTTGTTTGTGGGATCAGAATTTTGTTAAGTAAAAAGGATGAATTTAGTTCACCAATTATTAATAAATTTGAACAATATATTGATACTAGACTATAGACCCGCGGGTTTCGCGGGCGGCAATAAAATAAATTATAATTAAAAATAACTTGAAAAAATAAGACACGTATGTAGTACTGCATGATCACATTCACAAAATATGTAATGTAAACTTATAAACAAATATAACATCATATGTAAGCCAATAAAATGAATGATTACTATTGCTTACCTATATTAAATTCAGAAAGAAACTTGAGGTATACTTCGTATGTCCAAATTAGTTGCCATATTTCGATAAGTTTTACAAACCCGTTTAAACATCTATAGCCTAAACCGTTACATATACGAAGTAAACTCCAAGTATATGAAATGTGATATGTCTTTAGCAAACCATGTCTATATATTACCATCACTCCAATGCAGAGACGATGTGTCGATGGTATATATATATTACCTCCTTTAGTAGCGAGGCCTTCAACTATTCTTGTCAAATATAAGAAATTTACATGTAAGGATGGTATTTCTGCAAAGATTAAATAAAATTTACATCAATACAATTATTATTCCAACACCAAAAAGAAAAATTGGTAATACTAATAAACATGGGTTATACCAGTAGCTTACACATTGGCCAACAAAATAGAAGTACAAAAATTGTTTACTTAAGACTTTAACATTCACTTGACTGAGAATAAGCAATCCAAAACGACCCATATATAATTATAAAAGTAATGTTTGAGATTTCTTATTAAGTTTGCTTTTAGGGAGTGTTTGGGATTGCTTATTAAAACTGATTGTGAAAGGTTGTTTGGGATTGCTTACAAATGAATGATACATTATTTCAGTCGAATATATACGTGAGCAAGCAAACTATGAGTCGTGGCTCGTGATGACTTTATATTACAATCCTATAATTGAGCACTGAAAGATGCAAATTGCAGAGAAACATATTTTTGCGTTAAAGTAACTTTGAAAAAAAAAGTAGTGTAACATACACTATGTTTGGAGAGAAGCCACAAACAACCCATGTATTGGTAATAATAAAGGCTTGAACCAATGTAACTTTGGACAACTTGTGTGTTGGTCACAAGTTGGTAACTTTAGCGTTCTTGAAGGATGTTGAAAAGATTTAAGTTATAGCATGTTTTTATAGTTAACATTCTAAATATCCTTGACTATGTTTATACTGAATAGACCCTGCAAATGTAAGAATAATATGTATATGCATGATGCATCAGGAACTCCACAAGCTAATGGGCCTCCATAAGAACATTAATGTCACTTGTTTGGCAATTTAAAACACAATTTCATTAAAACCACTTTTAATTCATTAATAACCAATGTAGCATGTTAGCAAAGTAAAGCAAGCCTAATCTAGAAATACTTGATCCATTTAAGCATCACCAATTGACTTTCCGCAAGCTTTTAACCATAAGATAATCAAATTTCTAAGGAATATTCGAATTAGCAACTACGACAATTTATCAAATATGTGGTGTGCGGTCATTAAACACCAGAATACATCCGACATTACTAATCCGTCATCTTTATGTTTTTATATACAAAATTAGGGTTATTCTTAGAAGCCAGTGTTGTTTTGATTGGTAATTTGGTAGTAATAAGCTTCAGTTTCTAAATATGTATTTAGTAGAGGTGGCAATCACAACCCATTTAGAGAAAAATGGGTTGCTATGGGTCAAAAATAACAACTTATGGGTTGGATTGGGTTACCCCATTTGCAAAGAATAGGTCAAATGGGTCAACATATGGACTTATGTGAATCAACAAATGGGTCGAATGGGTCAACAAATGGGTCGAATGGGTCACTTAAGGGTCGAATGATAACTCAACCATCATTAGATGTCGTGTTTTTTATGTTTTTATACGTTTTTACATTTTTTCCGTCAGTTTTAACATTTTCATCCGTTTTTGCGCGTTTTCGTCATTTTTTTACGTTTTCGTCGTTTTTTAACGTTTTCGTCCGTTTTTTTACGTTTTCATCCGTTTTTGCGCGTTTTCGTTCGTTTTTTTACGCTTTCATCCGTTTTTTTACGTTTTTGTCTGTTTTTTCGCGTTTTCGTCCGTTTTTTACGTTTTCGTCTGTTTTTGCGCGTTTTCGTCCGTTTTTTTACGTTTTCGTCCGTTTTTGCGCGTTTTCGTTCGTTTTTGCGCGTTTTCGTCATTTTTTTACGTTTTCGGTCGTTTTCGTCCGTTTTTGCGCGTTTTCGCTTGTTTTTTTACGTTTTCGTCCGTTTTTTACGTTTTCATCCGTTTTTGCGCAATTTCATCCATTTTTTTTACGTTTTCATCTGTTTTTGCGTGTTTTCGTCCATTTTTTTACGTTTTCGTCAGTTTTTTTACGTTTTCATCCGTTTTTGCGCGTTTTTTTACGTTTTCGCCGGTTTTTTACGTTTTTGTCCATTTTTGCGCGTTTTCGTCCGTTTTTTTAAGTTTTCATCCGTTTTTGCGCGTTTTCGCCCGTTTTTTTTTCGTTTTCGTCTGTTTTTTACGTTTTCATATGTTTTTTCGCGTTTTCGTCCGTTTTTTACGTTTTTGTCTATTTTGCGCGTTTTGGTCCATTTTTTTACGTTTTCGTCAGTTTTTTTAAGTTTTCATTCGTTTTTGCGCGTTTTCGTCCGTTTTTTGCGTTTTCGACCGTTTTTGCGCGTTTTTCTCCGTATTTTTTCCGTTTTCGTCTGTTTTTTTACGTTTTAATCCGTTTTTGCGCGTTTTTTTCCGTTTTTTACCTTTTCGTCTACTTTTTTACGTTTTTTTTTTTTTTTTTTTTTTTTTTTTTTACGTTTCGTAAAAAAAATTGACAAAAACGTAAAAAAATGGACGAAGACGTAAAAAAAATAGACGAAAACGTAAAAAATGGATAAAAACGCGCAAAAACGGATGAAAACGTAAAAAAACTGACGAAAACGCGCAAAAAACGTAGAAAAATGGACGAAAACGTAAAAAAATTGACGAAAACGGAAAAAAATACGGAGAAAAATGCGCAAAAACGGGCAAAACGTAAAAAACGGACGAAAACGCGCAAAAACGAATGAAAACCTAAAAAAACTGACGAAAACGCGCAAAAACGGGCGAAAACGTAAAAAACGGACGAAAACGCGCAAAAACGAATGAAAACCTAAAAAAACTGACGAAAACGCGCAAAAACGGACGAAAACGTTAAAAAATGGACCAAAACGCGCAAAATAGATGAAAACGTAAAAAAACGGACGGAAACGCGCAAAAACGGATGAAAACGTAAAAAAACGGACGAAAACGCGCAAAAACGGACGAAAACGTAAAAAAGCATACGAAAACGTGCAAAAACGGACGAAAATGCAAAAAAACGAAAAAACACGGACGAAAACGCGCAAAAACGGATGAAAACGTAAAAAAACGGACGAAAACGCGCAAAAACGGACGAAAACGTAAAAAAGCATACGAAAACGTGCAAAAACGGACGAAAATGCAAAAAAACGAAAAAACACGGACGAAAACGCGCAAAAACGGATGAAAACGTAAAAAAACGGACGAAAACGTAAAAAAATGGACGAAAACGCGCAAAAACGGATAAAAATGCGCGAAAACGGACGAAAACGTAAAAAAAACGACGAAAACGTAAAAAAAATGACGAAAACATAAAAAACGGATGAAAACGGATGAAACATACTATAGTAGCATGATTACAGGTGGAAATGTAACGAGTCGACCCGATCCAACCCGACCCAACCCGTTTGACCCATGACCCATTCAACCCATTCTTATAGTATGACCCGTTTGACCCATGACCCATTTGACCCATAAACCATTTGACCCATGACCCAAACCGACCCGACCCGACCCATTTGCCACCTCTACTAATAAGACATGTTTCTGGTTAGTATCCATTTAAGAAGGTAGACAACCCGTCGTCACTCCGATTATGTTACATCTTCCAGCCAAAGACCTTAAATACATCAAAAAAATTGTACAGGATCCGAGTAAATATAATCATTAATAAAGACATTGAATGGAATATCAATATAAGAAATCATACGATACAATTTAATCCAACTTCTCACTTTTTGTTTAACAAACATACGATACTTATCAATAAAAGAAATCATACGATACTTATCAAAACTCTTAATGATAGAATTGTATAAAATACTTTACCTAATCGGTATCCACTACTCATTGTTCATCATCATCATATTCTTTTTACAACTTCGGCATAACCTGTCAAATTAAAAAGTATTTTGCAACAAATGAAATTATAAAAGATTGAAAAAGTCAATTTATAAACCCATATATAATGAAGATAACAATGACGTGATTCCTGTTTACAATTAGTATGAAAGATTGAAAAAGTCGGTTTATAAACCCATATATTACGATTTCACCAATTAAAATCACACAACCATACTTTATAATACAAATAACGATTCAAATTAACAAAACCTTAAAATGAAACATCATAATAAAAAACCCCAATAAGAATCGGGTATAAAGATTCAAATTATTTACCTTAGTCACAGGACATGTCTCAGCTGATGATATGGATAAACAAATTAACATATAATCTGTGATATGAAGAACAATATGAATACTGATGATGTGAATCAACAAAGAATCATTGCTATCATATATGTTTTTATGGCAAAACACAGACATATAAAGATGATGTAGAATTATCTCATTGTATAAGGTTTTTGTGTAAAGAGAAAAGGTTATAATAATCGCAAAAAGGCAGATGGAGGATAAGATTATGACACGTGGCAATATGACGTGATTAATGACGTCAGAAAGGGGATTTGTGGCATTCAAAAATGTTTTCTTTTATTATATATAAAGATTAATTGGATTATGGTTGTAATTGAGTTACTAATTTAGTTTGTTTGAAAAAATGAAAAAGAAAATAAAATGGTGTGTGGGTGGGACCCAAATGACATGTTATGAGTGAAGGGGTATTTTGGTGTGTGAGTGTTAAAAGTGAGTATGTTGAGGTGGCGCTGAGCTGACACTGAAAAATAGGTTTTAGCATGTGATGATACCTCATGCTCTAACATTGGATCCTAGCTCCGTCACTGGCCCGCCATAAATACATATGCTATGTCTAGTCAAGTACACCTCTTTATCATTGTAATCAGGTCATATGAGTAACACTTTGCTTTTTAGACTTTTTTCGTGTGAACTAATCACAGTCTGGATTTTCCTTTTATTTGTTAATGACTCATTTTCGTTCGTACTCGTGTATTTACTAGGTTTGAAAAAGCTACAGCAAGACCCAAATTTGAAATATGTGAGTTCGCTTACATGTATGTGTAGAGATCAAAGCAACATAAAACTATGAATCACAAAGCATAGTAAGCTTTAACGAATATGTTAGTTCCATCAGTGCTCCTTTATTCTTCGTTACGAGTATATCAAGATAGATTATAAGGCTTGGTATAATGGTTATCTGACCACCACCTCCAATTAAGCGCCACATTAGTTTTTCAACACACCACTTTACCATTAACTTTAAGGTGTGTGAGGTGTGCTAGAACACAAGGCCTCAAAGTTTTAGGGGCTCAAAATATATACCTCTCGTATAGTTGGGGCCCAAAATTCATTTCCAGCGTCAAATGTTGACGATTTATGTAGTTTTGTTCTCAAAATTTATTCAAACTTTGCACAAGTGGGAGAGGCTGATGAAAAACTCATAAAAATCTAAGCTAGATCGTTACAATAAATGTTTTGATCGTCATGTTTAGTTATCATATAAGAGGTTTTGCATATGGCCTCCACTAGCTACGACACTGAAAGAGACATATCCATTTTTTATGGTATTGTAAATCAGTAAACACGATTCTCACGAACTTGAATATATATTTGCTTACAAAACATTGATAATATCAGGTCAAACGTTATCTTTCAAAGAAAATACGCGAACAATAATGTTTAAACAACTAAAAGATCCATTTAAGAAGGTATCCAATCGTTTTGAGGAACCTAGCAAATTTCCTACAAACTTCTCTCATTGAGAACAATTTGACGAAAACATCTAAATTTTAACCCCAAAGATGTTTGAACTTTAATGTTCACTATAAAATTTTAACCCTAAATCTTTAATATGTTTACTAAGAAACAAATTAACATAAGTGTTGTGTTGCGAATGGAAACTCACTCTCCATTATAGATAGCCGTGACGTAGGCAATGGGGGATATAAAAAATAAATCAACGGAGGCTATGGAAATCAATCTTTTAATTTCGGCGAGTATGTTTTTTTGGCGAGCTCATATTCCGACGATGAAAGAGTGTTTCCCTAGCCAGAGCTTGGTAACATGGTGTTTGGATTGTTGTTTGACAGTTGAGGTGAAGTGATTTTTTTGCTGAGATTTGTGAGAATTTGAAGGTGGATGATTTGGGATAAATTATATGTCATTGGGAGGCAAATAATATCCACCTAGTACTTCAAATAAATTTAAAAAGGACATGGAAGGTATTTTTAACGGTTCATCAGGTTACTGATTAAGAAATTTGAAAATTTTCTAATATTGAAACTGATTTAAGAATTTTGTTACCATCAGCTATTTTTTCGTAATAAATTATATAGATAATTTTTTATTTGTTATTTTTTAAATATGGTGTTAATTTATGGACTTAGGCCATCTTTTAATGATGTTTCTTTAATTGTGTTATTACAAGACGATAAGACTAGTTGGTAAAAACCGCGAGAAGTTGAGTATCTTTGAAATAAAATTTGTTGGCGAGATGGACATTGATATTTCTAGGCATAAATGATATAAGTCACATAACGTTATGATCACTTGCATCTTATTTGATCAGTATAACACGTAAATGGCTTGAAACTTATCATTACTTAATCTCAAAAGTCAAAATGAAATGATGAATTGATGATCCATCTTTATACAGGGAAAACAAACTTGTGAGTTGTGACTAACTTACATAATATTTACATAAAAGTCCTTCCACTATCAATTATTTTCATTATGGAGCTTGCTCTTTCTTTTATAAATAAAGCGTCTATATTCAAAGGTGTGTCACCACAACTCTCCAAAGAAACTCATCATCTTCTTGGCATGTGATAATACTTTTTTCCCCCTTTCTATGTTCTTCCAACTTTCCACTCAACAACACACTCACCTTCTCACAAATATACACACATCAACGACGTGTTTTCTTTTTCTTCCGGCTCAGGGTATAAGTAACTTCGCTCGCGGCCAGTGCCGGAGCCAGAAAATATGATCAAAGGGGGCATCGAGCAAAAAAGAAGGTTAAATATATTTTGGAAGAAAATTATGTCGTATCTTTAGCACAATTTGTAATAAAATCGGGTCGGGTTTGATATACAACAACAAAAATGCTCTACTATAATGCAATTAACACTAGTTACTTTAGCGGGTTATAAAATAAAATTTGATCGGTGATTTTTAGAGGTGGCAATTTGTGCCCAAACTAAAAAAAATATGCTAAATGGATAACTTTTTTTTAAGAAGATTTGGGCACATTAGCCCATCTTTTTTTTGAAATGGGCATGTATTGCCCATTTAAAAGTTAAATAGGCATAATTGAGTTTTTCTCGAACATTAAATTGTTTTTAATGCAAAACTTATAAATATAGTATATTTAATTACTCAAATATTAATGAGGTGTTACTCTTAAGAATTATTTATTTATTATTATAATTTTTTGTCAATTTTTTTTGGCGTTTTAGGTATTTCTAAATCGATTCGTATAACATGGGCCTGTTTGGTCTGTGCCCGTTTAATATCGTGCCTGTTTAAGCCCGTTCCTGTTGGGCTAGTACCCGTTTAGCCCATTGCTAATGCCCACCCGGCCTGCCCATTTTACCACCTTTAGTGATTTCAAACTATGTTATCTTGAAAAAAATTTATAATATGTATATGAAAAAAATATAAGTAGTTAATGAAATTTTTGTATGTTAAGATTCGTAAGAATTATAAGAAAATCGTTTGTGATTTTATGAATAATTTATGCATAAAAATACTTGCGCTATTAACAAAACCATGCTAAGTATTATTCATAAGTTTATTACCAAAGGACACATGAGTTAAACAAACTAAAGAAGACAAAAAAAAAGGGAAAAAAAAAATGCATGTACACGTATTTAATGAATGAGAGATATTAAATGATACGTATAGGGGTGGAAACGAGCCGAGCCGAGCTCGAGCTCGTTAAGGCTCGAGCTCGTTAAGGCTCGAGCTCGGCTCGTTTATATATATAAAGCTCGAGCTCGTTTCGAGCCTTATACTTTGAGCTCGAGCTCGGCTCGGGAAAATTTTCACAAGCTCGAGCTCGGCTCGGGCTCGACTAATTTTATGATGTTTTGAGCTCTGCTCGTTAATTACATAAAGCTCGAGCTCGTTTACTACTTTTAAGCTCGTTTATACGTATAGACGATATATACACGTATATAATTCTAGGGCTCGTTTAGGCTCGCGAGCATACTCGAGCTTTTTGTACAGAGCTCGGGCTCGAGCTCGATTATTAAATGAGCCCAAAATTAGGCTCGAGCTCGGGCTCGAGCTCGTTTAAGCTCGTCTCGTTCGAGCTTTTTACCGATCCGATCCCGAGCTTTTCACGAGCGGCTCGGCTTGTTTACACCCCTAGATACGTAGTAGTAAATATACTATAATTAATTACCCAGTAACCCACCCCTACTTTTCCACTTCCCCATTAAAATTTCTCTTCCTCATTAAACCTCTCTTCCTCATTTTTTTCCGATAGAAGAGAACTTGAAAAACTACCAAAAAATAGATTCTTGCATAAGAGAACACTCTTTCTTGTTGGCAAGGTGAGATCGACGAATGCAATCTGGTTTTGTAAGTGAGGGCACAAGACCTTTTTACCACCAAATTGACGTTTTTTTCTATATATTTTGTGTATCCGCAAGAACTTGGTTGGGGGCGTCAACCCCACTACTATTAAGGTGGCTCCGCCCCTGCTCGCAACCGGTTCGACCGGCTTTCAGTTGAACCAACGGTTAAATGCAAGCTTTTGAAACTGACTTCTCACCAAATAATGACTAGAAAACCAAGGTCTTGTATTAACATCGGTGGTCTAAACTACCTTTATAATTATAGGTTAGTCATTTTGTTTTGTTTGTGTTCATTTTAGTTATTGTTATTTTGATGTGAATATTTTAAACTCAGTTTCTTACATTGCATTATCTTTTTATATGTATATTTTATAAATTGTTTGGCTTTGTGCCGCAACTTTTTTAACTAGGAATGAGATTGAGTCGAGCAAGATCAGTTGTGGATGTTTTAATAAAACGCAATAATATAGGTAACTGTTCCATTAAAACCCCCTTTTCCAATTCCCAATGATTAGGTTTAGGTTTTCACTCTTGTTCTTTTTTATTGAGTAATAATAATAGTAATGTTGAATGTGTAAATGATACAAAATTGAATGAGGCATAGAATTTGTTTCATAAAATGACACATGAACGTCCTTTGCCTTGGGCTGATGAGTTCGTTAGGCTTCTGGAGGTTATTAGAAGGCATGATTGTTTTATCTACAAGAAAGGTGCTGTTTCTTTTAAGCCACTCTTCGAAGAAATCATTCTTGAAAATAGGATTCATGAGGCACACGGGTTGTTTAAGAAGCTCGTCAAAGATCAACTTTATCAACGAGATACACTTTTGTACAATACTATTATTAAAGCCCTTTGTAGTTACCCTTAAGTAATGTTGAATCTGTAAATGATACCAAATTGAATAAGGCTTTGAATTTGTTTAATGAAATGACACTGCAACATGATTTTGAAGGTTACCACAAATATGATTTTTTTATTTTATTTTATTTTATTTATTTATTTACAAAAATTTTACTATACTTTTGGATGGACTCATCCTTGAAATAGGATTTATGAGGCGTAGCCGTTGGTTTTGTATAATAGCCAACCATTCCAATCATGTTTTTCAAAACATCACATGAGATGATTCATATCAATCAATCGAGATTGTTTATAAGCATTATGCAGTTTGAACAGTCTACTTAAATCATACTCATCGAGTGCCTCTCTGGCCTTTCTTGGTGAATCAACCACCATGAAGGCCTGCATCACATCTCCGAGGGTATGGATACTTCCTTGAACACCCTCCAACTTCATTTCATTTATCAACTACATGAGGTTTCAAAGTTCAAATTTGTTATGGTTGTTTGTAGTTGCGCACTAGGATTATAATTATGATAGTATTACTTACCTTTTGGACTTCCGTTTTAGTTTTAGTGGAGTATTTCAGGAGAAGACTAAAAGTCTCCGAGGTACGCTTTAACCTATGTTTCAAAATTTGCTGATAGAAATGGTGGCCATTGATTATATCATTCTATGAAAAAGAAAACTTGTGAAAAAGCGCTGAAATGCCATTTTTCAAATATTAAAATTTATTAGAATCTTTGCAAAAATATATTACCGTATCAGAATGTACACCCATAATGATATCGTACATGCATGACGTTGGCTTCAAATTGTACTTCTTTCAACTTTGTCAATAGTTAAGATGCTTCCTTGCACTTTAAATATGAATACTATTAATTTTATTTCATTTTAGGAATCATGTATAATGTAACAAATAAAAAGACCATTTACTTACATCTTTACACTCTCTTAGGATCCTTAACATGAGCTCAAACATCTTCTCATTTGGCTCAAAAGTAAAGTAAAGTAAAGTAACTTCCCATACCGTCTTCCACGGGGTATGGGTCCCAATACCGTCTTCCACGGTGTATGGGGGAGGTTGAGACGTAGACTGCCCTACCCCTACCTAAGATAAAGAGGTAGCTTCCGGTTCTACCAAAGGTAGAAAAAGATCTCCGGCCTTGCAAGGGGTGAGTATCGAACCCTTGACCGTTGTCTCCGGAGGCAAGGGTGTTAACCACTTGATCCAACCTTGCTCTTTTCATATACCAGATTAATGTACAAATTGACCTAAAAATTTCTTAATCAACATAGGATATGATGATTCATTTGGATAATGACATCAAAAAAAGGAATGATGATTGACTAAGAAAGAGGTAAAGACCTACTCACTGAGCTCCATGCCACAACAAATCACCAATTCATTAGAAAATTTGACGATTACATATATAAAGAAATATTTGAGCCAAATGAGAAGATGTTTGAGCTCATGTTATGGATCCTAAGAGAGTGTAAAGATGTAAGTAAATGCTCTTTTTATTTGTTACATTATACATGATTCCTAAAATAAAATAAAATTAATAGTATTCATATTTAAAGTGCAACAAAGCATCTCAACTATTGAAAAAGTTGAAGAAGTACAATTTAAAGCCAACGTCATGCATGTACGATCTCATTATGAGTGTACATTTGATACGGTAATATATTTTTGCAAAGATTCAAATAAATTACGATATTTGAAAAATAACATTTCAGCGCTTTTTCACAAGTTTTATTTCTTTTTTATAGAAAGATATAATCAATGACCACCATTTATATCAGCAAATGTTGAAACATAGGTTAAAGCGTACCTCGGAGACTTTTATTCTTCTCCTGAAATACTGCATTAAAACTAAAACAAAAGTCCAAAAGGTAAGTAATACTTTCATAATTATAATCCTAGTGCGCAGCTACAAACAACCATAACAAATTTGAACTTTGAAACCTCATGTAGTTGATAGATGAAATGAAGTTGGAGGGTGTTCAAGGAAGTATCCAGACCATCGGAGATGTGATGCAGGCTTTCACGGCGGTTGATTCACCAAGAAAGGCCAGAGAGGCACTCAATGAGTATGATCTAAGTAGACTGTTCAGACTTCATAATGCTTATAAACAGTCTCGATTGATTGATATGAATCATGATTCTCATGTGATGTTTTGAAAAACATGATTGATTGATATGAATCATGATTCTCAAATGCTCAAAGTATAGTACAAACCCAGTTTTAAACTAAACAGTGCACTTGCTCACTCTCACGACGAACACCATTCATCTTTAACATAAATGAGGATGGTAGGTGGTCATACATTAATGATTATTGATTAATGTACTTTTTCATATAATAAGAAGAGCACTTTTAGTATTTCACAAAAGATATCTTTAATAACTTCATAGTAGTATTTGGCTATTTGCTTTTATATGAGGTCATAAATGTGTTGAGTATGTGTAGGTGGACATTAATATATTTTTCATGAAACAAGATTAAGTTTCCTGTAACTCAAGAAAGATATTGCAAAAGAGCTCACATTTTAGCTTTAGTAGTCATAAATATGGTGTTTGATGGTAGATCAAGTATGGCTTTAATTGACTAACAACTCGACAGTTTTGTATTTGATTTTCAAAAGATATCTTCAGTTTCCTTTGATTTCATTATTAAATAGTTGACAAAGAACTCGACAGTAGATCGGTGTTGCTCAAAGTTCATGGCGTCCGAAACGAATTGAAGTCGAACGCATATACCTATAAACCATAAGGAAGCACGTGAATGCAGAGGCGGAGGGAATAGGGGGACTAGCAGGTGCTAGGCCCCTCCCAACTAACCCACAAGCCCAAGTTTATATGTGTTAATTTAGTGGCTTTTGTAGAAGTCTAGTAAAAAGAACTAGTTGGGCCCCTGCTAATATATACCGACACTGAAGAAGTTTAAAAGTAGAATGCATGCTTGTATTTTCTTTTGTGGCGTTTCATTCTCCACCACGTACTTTAGCATGTTTTTAAATATATGTGTCTTTTCAATAATTATTATTTGCATGTATCTAACTAGAAAATAACCAAACACATGTTTTTCTCTCCTACTTCGTCCATGGTTTTACTTATATTTAACAAATATACGATTTCTTATACACCTGTATGTATGATAACATAATAGAAGTCAAAATATTTATTAATGATGTAATATAGTTCTTATTCTAATAGTTTTAGATAAAATCATGAATAAAAAGCTGAAAAGCAATAAAAAAGTTTTTGGCTGATTAATTGGTAATACTTCATGTTAAACTTAAGATGCACAAGGTATAAGATTTTATAACTTGTTTCTTACATATTTTGTTTACCGCATGCTTGTCATACATGTTTTAATCAATTTTTATTAGCAGCTAGTAGTTTTTGACACAACATAATTTGCTCGCACATATAATGTTCACCGTTATTATTTTGTAGTATAGTCGGCACCCCCTAACGTAAAATCCTGGCTCCGCCCCTGCGTGAATGTCTTTGGAAAGGCCATTTTGAAAACCCGGCTATTTATCCACCTAATATTTTCAGAAGAAGGTATTAAATTGTGAAATGAACTATTTATTAAAAGAGATTTTTTTTTTAAATGGACCATTTATAGTAGTAGCTTACGAAAATGAACAACGCGTGTATCTTTTATACCGAAAGGAACTATTAACAGATGATGAGGCTGGGCACACTCGTGACCTAGGTCACCAGGTGCCACATCAGCTTTCTCTCTCTGGCGATCAAACACGACCAAGTTGCCACAGTCGATAACCAAGTAAAAAAATAATAATAAGAAAGATAGAAATAAAGAAAGAAAGAAAGAAAGAAAAAAACGGTGTGTATGTAAAGTTTTGAAATCGGTTGGATTTTCAACCGTTGTTGAAATTTTTGTTGCTCGACCGATCTGACGACCGACCCTCCACATTGGTTCTGACCGATCAAAATATCAGTCATTGCGTAAAATATTTGTTGCCCGACCGATGATATCCTTATCATTGCGTCGAGCCTTAAATTTACTCCACATGTCAAATTGAACCATTTATACTAGTACACTAGTACACATGTGTTTCGCGCCTATATTAAATTTCTAAATGCGACTCAATTTATAACTAATGCGACGGAAAATTACAAATGCGACCTATGCGACTGTTCGCGTGACCTGGTAGGCGACATAGTAGGCGACTGAAAAGCAATTAATTAAGCTGCAGAATGTATGTTACCTGACTTGCAAGAAAGCTATTTAATGATAGTATACACAAATGAGCTATTTCATATGCTAAATGAACCGAACACAGGTATGGCAGCTACTCGCCTACTCGTGCAAAAAGTGGGGGAATGTTCGTCTTCTTTGTGGCGTGTAGAGTGGTCGTTGCCGGGTATTGTTTTTTGGGCAATTGTACTATTGAAACACAACTCGTGTTAAAAAGAAGCGTGAATGATGTGATACCTCTTAATTTTTGCGTGCGTTGTATTTGCAAGTGTTTGCTATACTCCTCATTTTTAGATTTTGCTGTATGTTAATTCGTTATGAACTTATTAGCAAGTAGCTATTGTAGTTTCACCTTGAATGATTTCAAGACCTGTTCTAAATGTTCAATCAATAGAAGCTGTGTAGTGTTCTCCCAAATTGGAAAAAGATCATTTAAATAAGTAGATGTAGGATATGAAGTTACCTCTTTCACAACTATGTATTTGCATGTCTGAATTATTGATTCAACAATATAACATTTAAACCCGTATCAACTCAACTGCGATTTAATGGGAAACTTCAAAACGGAAACCATCAAACTTTTCATAAGTTTGATTACATTTTACAAGTCATATACATGATTATATTTCAAACAAGAAAAAAAAACACGTTCCTTTTCAACAAGTAGTTCATCTAGGAACTAGGATAGTATGACTCAATCAAAAGCTCTCAGTACAATGCTAATGGCAACTGAATACCCTCAACCAACAGATCCCCCAACCGAGTTCCTCCCATTAGCTCAACTGGATGCAACCGAGTCTCACCCCAACCTTTTCAAAGTTATAGTTTGTCAGCCAACCGAAAGATTCATTCTCTTTTGTGCGTGTATTTTTTATTAATTTTTTAGGGTATATTAGCAAATTATGATTGAGTGTAGTATTAAAAAGAGAAAGCTGATGCGACCCTAATATGTCAGAGAGTGGCCACAATATTTAGGTTAACATTAGCATCACCCTAAGCAAATGTAAAAGAGAAGTTGACATCTCCTTACACACAGGGTTGGTCATTAGTTTTCGACTACCCTGGGCGAGATGATAAAATAATCTCCCTACACATTGTTTCGGATAAATTATACAATCTTTTTTACATGTTAACCTTATGGCCCGTGACTTAATTGTACCCCCATGTTGTGTGTAAATCTCCACAACTAAGTAGTTGTAGGTTAAAGTACCGCTAAAAAACAAAAAATTATAATGTAAATGTTGTGAGATAATTAAAATTGTCGTTAATAAATATATATATATATATATATATATATATATATATATATATATATATATATATATATATATATATATATATATATATATATATAGGGAAGGGTTCTTTTCAGAACCATAAAAAGGTCGAGAACTGCGAGAACCACCATCAACCAATCAGATTTTTCTGGATATTTATTTTTATTATTTAATTGAAAATGGTATAATAGTAAAAGTATATTTTTTGTTTTCTTTTTGAATTTTTATTAATAAAAATCGTTTTTTTTTTTTTTTTTTTTTTTTTTAAGAACGATATATTTTTAGCATGCATGTTTAGTAAGGTGCACATGTGTTTTTTAGATAATGTAAATTTACATGTGTTTCTAGTGTTCAATTTACGTGTATTTAGTAAGGTGCATATGTGTTTTTTTTAGATAATGTAAATTTACGTGTGTTTGTAGTGCATGAAATGGCAAATAGATGTATTTTACATGTATTGTATACAATTTAAAATAAAAACAATATATACAAAAATTTAAATCATGTGATATACAATTCAAATACAAATTTCTAAAAGCAAAAAATATGTTGCCGTATATGCACATGTATTTTCCCTCATTGGACACTCTGGATTTCTTTGTATGTATATGTGCACTTGTATCTATGGCATGCACTTGTGTCTTTACTCTTTAAATCTTTAGCATAATTATCTTGTCGCTAGATACTATGTACAAAGCACATGTGCAGTCTTCATATTGCTCATCATACTTGTACCTGTAACCACAAACAATTAATAAACGAACTATTTAGTCGTAACAACTAACAAAATACATATGCACAATCTTTTCTTATATCAAATGATGCAAACGAATTTAATCATAACAAGTAATGCTAGATATATGCATAATCTAGCAAAATACATATACAAACATACTCATAATTTGTAGATTCTACACATACTTTATTACTTCAAGAATCTTACCTCTTTAATAACCCAAACAATTTATCACTTTAATAACACAATTAATTTATATGCATAATTTGTACATTCTACCACATATCATCAATATAAATTCGATTTAATCAATTACAAAGCTTCAAAAGAAAAAGAAAAAAAAAGTGTGAAATTTGAGCAAGTTTGTACGTGGCATTCAACTTTTATTGTCATTAGCCCATTTTTTATAGATGCATACCTGTAATTGTTGTCATAGTAAGGGTATTGCATATGTGCACTCGGCGTCTTAATCGCCTTTGTTATACGTTTTCGACTTGAAGATACTTGTAGCAATAAGTGGAAAAATTCTCGAAACTTAAATCTATAACATAACCTTTGAAGACTAATAACATGATACGTATGTACATGCTTCCAAAAAACATATGTGCATGCCTTTAAAATATATGTGTATTTACGGTTTCTCATTAGATTCATTAGCACACATGTGCATGCCTTCAAAAAAACATAATTACACACCTTCGAATTACATGTATATTTCTAGTTTTCTAAAATTTTAAAGTGATTAAGATTACACAATAGTTGAGTAAAGTAATAAAGCCTAGCACAAATTCTTTCTAAAAAAAATAGCGTAAATCTTACAATAAAAGTTCAGTAACATCGTAACCGTCTTATTAACACATATTAACTTTATCATATACAAAATAACTTGTGTCATATTTAGTTTTTACCATGACACTATCTTTCTTAGCGATACAATGCAAAAATAAGTAAAAACAAAAATATAAGCGTTAAAGCTAGACATTTAGAGACACTTGTATAATCGTATAGGAATGAATGCCTTAATAATTTCATTATATTACTTCTAAACTAGTATTAATTAATCTTTTTAACAAAAAGTTTTGTTCCACTAAAAATATATTTTATTGGTCATACCATTTACTTTCAAAAACCATTTCGAGAACGACAATTAAACAACCATTATTGCAAATGAAAATAACTTAAAATATGTATATTAATATGAGAACACATGATGAGCCAATGGATAATTATCTCGTATCCTTTCTTATAAAAAGTATAATGAAAGGGGCATGCCTTATTAATTCTTTGTCAAACAGCAAAAACTATGATCATCATCGATCTCCAAATTATGGGGTAAACCACAATCAACAAGTAAACAAAAACAAGTTCAAAAACTATATAAGAATAATCGAAAACATTTTCTTACCCTATAACAAAATAGGACCTTGGATCGGGTATGAAATGGATCAAAAAGGATTATTGCGGTGGTTTGGATCGAATGGATTATTGCGGTGGTTTACATATGAGAGGGAGGGGCCACCAAGAAAAATGGGGATGTGGGTTTATTTGACCTAATTAAATTCTTATTTAGTCGGCAGTTTAAAAATTAAAATATAATATGATGATATTCCAAAAGTACCCCTTAATCTATTATAAGACAATGCATGATCTTTTACCATATTACAATTATGCCACAAGTCATATTATCCATTGATCAAAGATCCAACGGTTGACATTGGTTCTCGCAGTTCTCGACCTTTTTCTGGTTCTGAAAATAACCTTACACTATATATATATATATATATATATATATATATATATATATATATATATATATATATATATATATATATATAAATTATAAACAAACAATACAATATTACTAAAAAGTTGTAAATTCAAGTTTTATTGAAAATACCAATACAATTTAAGATAGAGTATTATTGTAGGTTAAAATTTACTTTCGGATAAATGTTTTATAAATTAGACAACTGCTTGTTTCATTGATTTAACCGGCTATAAAACCGAATGATGTTATTATTAATATAAAAATTAGACAAACATGTGAAGTTAGAGAGAAAAAAAAAGTATTTATTTGTTCTACTATGAATGGGTGTTTATGTAGGTGAAATTGCTTTGGTTTTTAATTACAATCTACAACTTTTTATGTGTTTAATCACCGTACTTAAACAAACTTCAATTTATTTAAATAAGTTTTAGATGTGTGTATATTCAAGGGCCATGCTAAATAAACAGTTTATATCCATTAAATGAACCTTAACCATGATACCATTTAACTTTTATATGTCATTATTTATATAATCATTCTCAATAATCATTTTACCACTAATGTGTTAGTTACTTTTTAAAATATTTCTCTCTCTCATAAACTCCACACTCCTAGTTTTAATAAATTTTACAACTTTTGCAATTTACGCATTATATTTTTACTAATAAAACGTATAGGTATAAGCAATCATTAGTTACATTTACTAGACCTTGCACGACATTTATTTCATTGTTAGAGTAAACACTATAATATGAGAATTATTTTGTTAGCATTAATATTCATCTTTACTATTCACGTTCGATAGCGACTCATATTATTCATCTTTATAAGTTTAACGCGTTCGTATACGAATTTAAAAATTAGACACGGCCAAAAGCAATATTTAAAAGAATGAAAATATTAAAATGAAGGTACAACTCCACCGTTTAATCTGAGCTGAGAACATATACACGATCAACTGCGTAAGTTGTAGCGCGCTAGCGCATGTATCTTTCCGGGGACTCTATCCGGATCTATGGATCTCCCCAGCATCCAAGCGAGACTCTATTAAAATTATACGAAAACGTATAATAACGTACAATTCATGATATAAGCAATTAAATGTTAAAAGCTAAAAATAAAAAATAAAAATAAAAACGAATATTAAATTTAGAAGAAAAAAGTGTGACGCTAGCTGAAATGAAGATTTAAAATAATTTACCTCAAATAGTTAAGCCTCATAATTCGTATAAACACATATTGATGTATATACGAAACAAAATATGGTTCGATAACTTTGTGATAAAATGATGTGTGTATTAATCAAAATATAGACAAAGAAAAAGACATAACATGGACAAAGGAAAAATGAAAGAAACAATTAATGGTGAAGAAAGGAAAAATAACATTGAGAAAAAGTAATTAAATTTATATGTTACTTTTGAAGTGATATTAAGTTTGACTTACGTTTAAATAGTGGATTTAGGGTTAGAACAGTAGGAACCTTTAAAAACTACACTATTAAGAGTGGCATTGGGAATAGTTAAAGAAACAAGGTAACCATATTCATATTTTATCTTTTCTTTGAAGGGTTTGTTTTTCCCTATGTAAATGTTCATCTCCTTCATTTCATTGATCTGCTTTTTTCACACGACTGCAAGTATTCATTTCCGTCCAAACCTTCAATCTTATGATGCTTCGTGGCTCAAATGAAAGAAAACAATCAATTATCAACCGTTTTTCTTAATATATACATAAAATCGATTCTCAGCACCGAAAAGTCAATTATGAACCGTTTTGCTCAAAATGAAATGATGAATTGATATTTACATAAAAGTCCTTCCACTATCAACTATTTACATTTTGGAGCTTGCTCTTTCTTTTATAAATAGAGTGTCTATGTTCAAAAGTGTGTCACCAACTCACCGTAACTCTCCAAAGAAACTCATCATCTTCTTGGCATGTGATAATACCTTTTTTTTTTAATTTTCCCCTTTCTATGTGCTTCCAACTTTCCACTCAACAACACACTCACTTTCTCACAAACATACTCACATCAACGACGTGTCTTCTTTTTCTTCCAGCTCAGGGTATAAGTAACTTCGTTCGTGGCCGGTTCGACCGGCTTCGCTTGAACCATCAGTTAAATGCAAGCTTCCGAAAGTGACTTCTCACCATATAATGATATCTAGAAAACCAAGGTCTTGTATTAACATCGGTGGTCTTGACTACCTTCATAATTATAGGTTAGTCATTTTGTTTTGTTTGTGTTCATTTTAGTTATTGTTATTTTGATGTGAATATTTTAAACTCAGTTTCTTACATTGCATTATCTTTTTACATGTATTTTTATAAATTGTTTGGCTTTGTGCCGCAATTTTTTAATTAGGAATGAGATTGAGTCGAGCATGATTAGTTGTGGACGTTTTAATGAAACGCAATTACAGGGGTGATTGCGTTTCATTAAAACCCCCTTTTCCAATTCCCATTTATTAGGTTTAGGTTTTCTATCTTGTTAAGTTTGGAGCACTTTTATAGGATAGAGGCGATACTCTCATTTTGATAGAGTGCAGGTGAGAAATTAAAATTCTTTTCATGTACCAGATTAATGTACAAGTTGACCGAAAAAATTTCTTAATCAACATAGGATATGACGATTCATTTTGATAATGACATCAAAAAAGGAATGACTATTGACAAAGAAAGAGTTAAAGACTTACTCACTGAGCTCCTTGCCACAACAAATCACCAATTCATTAGAAAATTTGACGATTACATATATAAAGAAATATTTGAGCCAAATGAGAAGATGTTTGAGCTCATGTTAAGGATCCTAAGAGAGTGTAAAGATGTAAGTAAATGCTCTTTTTATTTGTTACATTATACATGATTCCTAAAATGAAATAAAATTAATAGTATTCATATTTAAAATGCAAGGAAGCATCTCAACTATTGGCAAAGTTGAAGAAGTACAATTTAAAGCCAACGTCATGCATGTACGATCTCATTATGGGTGTACATTCTGATACGGTAATATTTTTTGCAAAGATTCTAATAAATTTTAATATTTGAAAAATAGCATTTCAGCGCTTTTTCACAAGTTTTATTTCTTTTTTTATAGAAATATATAATCAATGGCCACCATTTCTATCAGCAAATGTTGAAACATAGGTTAAAGCGTACCTCGGAGACTTTTATTCTTCTCTTGAAATACTGCACTAAAACTAAAACGGAAGTCCAAAAGGTAAGTAATACTATCATAATTATAATCCTAGTGCGTAGCTACAAACAACCATACAAATTTGAACTTTGAAACCTCATGTAGTAGATAGATGAAATGAAGTTGGAGGGTGTTCAAGCAAGTATCCAGACCCTTGGAGATGTGATGCAGACCTTCATGGCAGTTGATTCACCAAGAAAGGCCAGAGAGGCACTCAATGAGTATGATCTAAGTAGACTATTCAGACTCCATAATGCTTATAAACAATCTCGATTGATTGATATGAATCATGATTCTCATGTGATGTTTTGAAAAACATGATTGGAATGGTTGGCTATTATACAAAACCAGCGGTTAAATGCAAGCTTCTGAAAGTGACTTCTCTAGAAAACCAAGGTCTTGTATTAACATCGGTGGTCTAGACTACCTTCATAATTATAGGTTAGTCATTTCTTTTTGTTTGTGCTCATGTTAGTTATTGTTAATTTGATGTGAATATTTTAAACTCAGTTTCTTACATTGCATTATCTTTTTATATGTATTTTTATAAATTGTTTCGCTTTGTTCTCTAATTTTTTAATTAGGAATTAAGAGTGTGGTTAAAGGTTCTCTAGTGGTTATTAAAAGCCCGTGATTTTTTCTTCTGTGGCTTATATGTGATTGGAAATTATGGGTCTTTTTAAAAAATCATAACTTTTGTGAACTTGGTTTTGATGTTGGCGGTCAAAGCGTTGGTTCGGCGGTTTCCAGAGCAATACAATTTTACTGCACCTTATGGGAATGAAACTCAAGATATATGTTTGATATTGGATCATTTTTATTGTAAAACGTCTCATATTTAGGTTTTTGTGTCGTCACACCATATATGCTGTTACCTTCTAGTCATCCTTGTCCCTCTTACTAGTTCACTCATAGAGTTACTTAATTGACTTTTCTTAATAATTTCAATGGGTGAAAAGAAAAAATTGTACAAGTCATTTAATTCACATTACTCTGATGTCAACATTGATTCTAGTTGAGCACAATGGAGTCTTAATAAATGACATGAAAAACAAAATAAGATTACAACAATTATGTAAATGCAAATAGGCATCTATGCTATTTTCAAAATAATATGAATTCATTTTGTATCCTTAACTTGTCATTTTATGTTGTTGGTGGTTCTTGCATTTTACATATCTTTAAAAATTTCTTGATTTAAATTGTTATATGGGGTTTTGTCTTCTTATGCAAATGGAAACTTTTAGATTTGATCCTGACCGAAATTTCATCTTTTCTTTGTTACTCGTTGGCAGAGTTTCTTGAATGCAAGCCACAGGTATGAGGAGTACTTGGCAAAGTTACATAAACTTGCATCAAAATCGGTGATAGATGACAAAACAATGGAGTACATGAGATAGAAGTGATTGAAATCAAAGTTTATGGTTTATATGTTTTCAAACCATAATTCTTAAATGATATAGTTTGAAGCATTATGATAAATGTTTTTAAAATGGGCGGGTTAGGTAATGGGTCAGAACGGATTAGGTTTGTTGAAGGTTGCATGCTCGGCACTTTGCTTAGTGTTCAGACCATAAAGATTCAATTAAGGGGGTCTTTGTTTCAGCTTATGTAGCCGGCTTATGGCTTATTTGTTTTTGGGCTTATGTTTCATAAGCTCACTTTTTGTGGCTTATTTTGAAAGTTTTGGATTATATAACTTCATTATCTTTAAAGTTTTTGCTTAAATATTATTTTGCTTTGTTATAAAATCCCATGGATTAGCTATTGTTTGTGTCATTTTGGAGGGTGTGGTTTTAAGTGAGAACTTGGGGTCGATGAACAATTATAAGACCATCTGCTTAAAGTGAAACACTTCAATTTTTCAAATGTTTCGCTCTCAACATCTCATTGTTGGGTCCTTCGTATTCTATACTACCTAGTTGATGGGCATATTCAAAGTGATTGTTACAACATTTAAGGATCATATAAATCTATAAAGTGATAGAATTGAGAATATGAGTGCTTTAGCACTTTATAACATTTATTATTAGCGAAAAGGTGTCTCTATAGCGCACTTCTTATCTGCGTAAATCTACGTGTTACAACTTAAATTACAATTATCAAGTTATTTCTCAGACTGAGTTGAGAGAGTAAAGTTATTCCTCATTCAAAAACACCCTTAAACTAGTGATCCAGTAAAATTTGGAACAAACTTTGGTCAGGTAACCAAATGATGTTAACAATAGTGATTATGAGTATATGTTAGAAGAAACAAGGCTTAATTACATTTTATGCGGTCTTGGTCGAGCAAACATATAGCACAGGTTCGCTCCTTTGAACCCTTTACCACCTCCATCACATATTTTGCATTGGCAAAATACAACGCCCTTAAAAAAAAGTCATGAAAAACATTTGGTTATACCATATATATTGAATAAAACCAAACAATCTGGTCGTTTCCTTTTCTAGTATGGAAATACAAAAGCAACAACACAAATCATTTGTTGAAAATAAGTTCATAAACAAGAAATTTGTGTAATTATATTAAAGATCTCAAATGCTCAAACTATAGTACAAACCCAGTTTTAAACTAAACACTGCACTTGCTCAGTTAAGATCACAACAACTCAATCGGAGTTGTTCACTCTCACGACGAACACCATTCACCATTAACATAAATGAGGATGGTAGGTGGTCATACATTAATGTACTTTTTCATAGAATAAGAAGAATGCTTTTAGTATTTCACAAAAGATATCTTAAATAACTTCATAGTAGTATTTGCTTTTAAATGAGGTCATACATATGTTCAGTATGTGTAGGTAGACATTAATATATTTTTCATGAAACAAGATTAACTTTCCTGTAACTCAAGAAAGATATTGCAAAAGAGCTCACATTTTAGCTTTAGTAGTCATAAATATGGTGTTTGATGGTAGATCAAATATGGCTTTAATTGACTAACAACTCGACAGTTTTGTATTTGATTTTCAAAAGATATCTTCAGTTTCCTTTGATTTCATTATTAAATAATTGACAAAGAACTCGACAGTAGATCGGTGTTGCTCAAAGTTCATGGCGTCCGAAACGAATTGAAGTCGAACGCATATAGGTATTAAATTGTGAAATGAACTATTTATTAATAGAGAATTTTTTTTAAATGGACCATTTATAGTAGTAGCTTACGAAAATGAACGGCGCGTATGTATCTTTTATACCGAAATGAACTATTAACAGATGATCTATTAAATTTACTCCACATGTCAAATTGAACCATTTCTACTAGTACACTAGTACACATGTGTTTCACGCCTATATTAAATTTCTAAATGCGACTCAATTTATAACACTACTACACAAACAGGTTTTTCCCACGGCAAAATCAGTAGGAAATTCCGTGGGAAAGGGCCTTTTTCCACGGATTTCACACGGAATTGTTCCGTGTGTAAAAACCCCGTGGGTAAATATTTTCCTACAGATTTTCCCACGAAGCGTTGACTATTTTCCACGAATATTATTGTGGATAATTCGTGGGTTTACTTTCCCACAAATTTCTCACGAAATTCCCACAATTTCTAGTAGCCATTTTCCACACATATCCGTGGTTTTTTTGCCACAAATTTCCAACGATTTTCACACTACTTTTTCTCCCACAGATTAGTCACGAAATTTCTCACAATTTCTAGTAGCCATTTTTCACACATATCCGTGGTTTTTTTGCCACAAATTTCCAACAATTTTCACACTATAATTTTTGACGGTTTTATGACGGATTTCCCACAGAAAAATAAATTTCCCCCAAACAAATCTTTGGGAATTTTGTGATTAATCCGTGAGAAATGCATGGCTAAATTCCGTGGTATTCATATTATAATTTCAAATTTCCGAACCTGTAAATTAAAAAAATTAAAATTTAAAACTATAAAAACCAATAATAAATCACCAAAATAAACAAATCCAGTACCCAAAATGCATAAATGTTTCGCCCGAGGGACATAAATCCGTAATACAAAAGACATAGGTTAGCAACATGTTATCGGACAATGCAACATCGAAAATGTTTTCAATATACTACAACACAATAGTTCTAATTAACACAAAAATTAAAGCCTAATGCCAAACTGTACTAGCTAGGACCAGGATCCGATTCAGCAGTTCGGGGAGGATAATTCTGAGCAAAAGACTCCAACCTATCATTGAGTGTTTTATGACAAGCCAATAAGTCAGCTGCTCTTTGAGCCTCCGCATCTGCCCTCTCATCTTCCATCTTTTTCTTCAGTTCATCATTTTGCTTTTTCATAATTCGTATCTCCTGTTACATCCAATTACACATTACTCCATTAGAATAACTCCATCAGAATAAAAAAAATCGAAAACCATTTTAACATAACATCAATCTATTAAGACGATGTGAAAATAATGAAAATAGACAAACCTCGTAAGGTGAGCATGTGCGTGTGCCATAAATACTCCCGGACCCCGGTGTACCTGTTAGCACAAAAGATGGATCCGTCGTCAATCCGGCACCAAGCACGACACCTCCTTTTGATGTAGCTATGCCCTTCCAAACATCATAATCATCTGGTGGGGACTTAGACCCATTCTCATCATCAATCTCTGCATTCTCCATATGCTTTTCTGATATAATCCTTGAATATTCATCCTTTTATATAGAGTCAACATAACAACAGATTAGCAATGGAAAACGAGTAAAACCGGCAAATTTAAAATTTGGTCAAAAAAATTTCAATTTATAAACGCGCATATATAATTTCAATGTATCATAAAATAATACTTCGAGAGTTACCAATCGTTGTTTAGACTTCGGGTCAACAAACTCCAGAATCTCACTTGATCCGGGCTCTCCTGGATTTTTCACTTTCTTGGTGTGGACTTTTGTATGCAATTCTACAAGCTTCACTCTACGTCCCTCTTCATTTTCCTAATTAAATAAGTATGTAAACGTTAATGAGAAAAATTATCAGTGAAGATTTGCTTAGTGTGAAAACTTTTCATACAACAGCCGGTCTAGTTACATACAAATTCTTAATGTACTTTAAAAAAGGAGGGTTTATACTTGGTTAATAATGAAAGTAGAAAATAAAAAATTAATACTATGTACTAACATTAGATGCTAAAAACAAGCTATACTAAGTAATTTTTATGAAAACAAATTTATGAAAAGGTACTAACATCATATGCTAAAAACAAGCTATACCAGCTGATATGTACTAGTGATCACTTACTAATCCAGTTTCATTGATCTAAACATGTTATCAGATGTGATCTAACCCCACATACCTTCACCTGGATGGGGCTGTCACAATGTGGCTGCCAAATTCATACATACTTTTGTACCTATATATTATTTAGCTAACTAGCTAAAGCCTAACAGTAATAAATAAACAACCACCATATCTTTTAAATTTACTGCTATACCTTATTTATTCAATTCATTCTCCATTCTTACCTCTTAACTAAAACTACACATAACTAAAGTGAATCTTCCATAATGCGGTTGAGCAAACTACCCTGCAGTACCTGTGGAGGTTTCACAATGAAATGGTGTTCGCCACAATTCGGCCCAACAAACATCTCATCCTAAACTACGCTAAACTATTATCATTAAGCTTCAATTCAGACTTTATACTATGTTAGAAACACTGCTATCCGAAGCATGCATCTAACTTATTTTTACTTTTTAGGAACAAATTTAATGGGATGGGTGAAGTTATAATAAGACAAAAAAAGATTTTACAAACAAACTAAGCAAACTGATATGGAACCAATTTACTCATGAACTAATGGCAAAATAAGAGATTTTACAAACAAACTAAGCCAACTGATATGGAACCAATTTACTCATGAACTAATGGCAAACTAAGAGATTTTACAAACAAACTAAGCCAACTGATGTGGAACCAATTTACTCATGAACTAAAGGGGGAACTTGCAGCCTTAGGAAAAAGCACTAAATAAGCTCTAAAAACCTTATAAAGGCAAAAAAGATTCAATTTATACTATGAACTAATGGCAAACCAAAATTCAGAAACTAATCTCTAATAATGAGGCTAAAATTGAACTGAGAAAAGTGGAACTAAGGGGCTGTTATAAACTTGCTGCGTACAGATCCCGAGGGGCTCTTACCATTACGATCTTAGTGTGGAGAAAGCTACGTGAGCCTGCTGTGTGCTTTCCTGAATCCGATTTGGCTCTATTCTCTTTGGCAATTTTTGATTTGAGACTCCATTCGTTGGTATCCCATACGTCAACCATAGGCTGCCAATCAGTTGCACCAATCCAAATTGGGCGACTGGAACTGATGCGACTGATATCCGCATTATTATTCACTCTTGCAACCTTCATTGCAGCCTTTCTCACACCCCTCATTATATCCCTATACCTATCACCATGTTCCCACCAGGTTGTGTAACAAAGCATGAATCCTTTTTGTAACAAGTGATATTTCACATCATCTCTTGGTCTATAAGGAATAAGTTTACATTTGACACAAGGACATTTAATACAAAGTTCTACTTCACCATTGATGATTCTTGTGTCAACATTGGCTACAATAGAATATGCGAAGTCCAAAAACTCGTCCACCTTTTTTTCATAATAATCACTACCACATTTACCACTTTCCCCATCGCTGTTTTCCCCGGCGACAATTGTCGCTGAGGAATCCTCACTAAACGACAAAAATATATCCTACGTGGCACGAAGTCTCGTAGAAAAGTCAGCAAAATTATCGCTCACTTTTCCCAGGCGACATGTCGCCGGGGATTCAACGATAATATTTTGACCGAATATTTCATGGTAAAACGTGGCGGGAAATTTTCCCGCTTACGTTTCCCCGGCGACATGTCGCCGGGGATTCTTTTGTTTATTAAAAAATTCGTAATTAGTGTTAATCTATCTTAACGTGACGTGGACAATAGTTTCCCCGGCGACATGTCGCCGGGGATTCTCGTTTATTAAAAAATTCGTAATTTTGCATGCCATATTTAATTGGATCAAGAAGCCAAACGATGCATAGTTGAATGTGTTTTATAAATCTATGATTCACCAAAATTACTCTCCCAATATTTTTCTTAAATTGGGATGAAATGGAGTGATAAAATCGTATTCTTTTGAAGTCGTTAACAACATAAAGTAATTAAATTGAACGTCCAATGTGTAACCATAACATACCGACTCATCCGTTGAACGTCTAATGTGTAACCATAACATACCGACTCATTCGTTGAACGTCTAATGTGTAACCATAACATATCGACTCATCCGTTGAACGTCCAATGTGTAACCATAACATACCGACTCATCCGTTGAACGTCTAATGTGTAACCATAACATACCGACTCATCCGTTGAACGTCTAATGTGTAACCATAACATACCGACTCATCCGTTGAACGTCTAATGTGTAAGCATAACATACCGACTCATCCGTTGAACATCTAATGTGTAACCATAACATACCGACTCATTCGTTGAACGTCTAATGTGTAAGCATAACATACCGACTCATCCGTTGAACATCTAATGTGTAACCCTAACATACCGACTCATCCGTTGAATGTCTAATGTGTAACCCTAACATACCGACTCATCCGTTGAACGTCTAATGTGTAAGCATAACATACCGACTCATCCGTTGAACGTCTAATGTGTAACCATAACATACCGACTCATCCGTTGAACGTGTAATGTGTAACCCTAACATACGGACTCATCCGTTGAACGTCTAATGTGTAACCATAACATACCGACTCATCCGTTGAACGTCTAATGTGTAACCATAACATACCGACTCATCCGTTGAACGTCTAATGTGTAACCATAACACATCGACTCATCATCGACTCATCCGTTGAACGTCTAATGTGTAACCATAACATACCGACTCATCCGTTGAACGTCTAATGTGTAAGCATAACATACCGACTCATCCGTTGAACATCTAATGTGTAACCATAACATACCGACTCATCCGTTGAACGTCTAATGTGTAACCCTAACATACTGACTCATCCGTTGAACGTCTAATGTGTAAGCATAACATACCGACTCATCCGTTGAACGTCTAATGTGTAAGCATAACATACCGACTCATCCGTTGAACGTCTAATGTGTAACCCTAACATACGGACTCATCCGTTGAACGTCTAATGTGTAACCCTAACATACCGACTCATCCGTTGAACGTCTAATGTGTAACCATAACATACCGACTCATCCGTTGAACGTCTAATGTGTAACCATAACATACCGACTCATCCGTTGAACGTCTAATGTGTAACCATAACATACCGACTCATTTGTTGAACGTCTAATGTGTAACCATAATTATTCTTCGGTGAATCATAGATTTATAAAACACATTCAACTATGCATCGTTTGGCTTCTTGATCCAATTAAATATGGCATGCAAAATTTTGATGTAATATGTTCTTGTTCCTCTAGCCCGTTACTAGATTGTAAATCTAACTCTCATATAAGAATATAAAGATGCCGAATGGTAACTTTTTGTTCCCGAGTTTATATTAAAAGAAAGGGAAATATTTAGGATTATAATAAAAAAAAGAAAAAATCGTATTTTTGAGAGCTTTTAGGAGGGGATAATAAAATAAAGATAGTAAGCTACGCCAAAATTACTCTCCCAATATTTTTCTTAAATTGGGATGAAATGGAGTGATAAAATCGTATTCTTTTGAAGTCGTTAACAACATAAAGTAATTAAATTTAACGAAAAAAAATAATAAACAGTTTTCCCCGGCGACATGTCGCTGGGGATTATTTTACCGTCGTTAAACACATAATTTAATTAATTTTAACAAAAAAAAAATTAAATAGTTTTCCCCGGCGACATGTCGCCGGGGATACCTACCCACCAAAATTTTCGTTATCGCGCCATTTACGCTAAACGACAAAAACTATACCTTTCCCCAGCGACATGTCGCCGGGGATTGTCGCCGGGGAAAAGTTTGATGATAAAGTAGATCTGGTCAATTTTATCACTTCACAAAACGAAATAAACATTATCTTCTTCCTGTGGCGATTTCTGCAACAAACACCATCACCAATTCATCAACAATCATCAACCATCACCACCACCGCATCCACCATCACCACCACCACCACCGCATCCACCATCACCACCACCACACGTTACACGGTTTGTTTTACAAATTTTAAATGTTATTCAACTAAATTAGTTAATTATATTATGATTTTTGCAGATTATTATTGTTGTAAGTTGTTGTTAATTAGAAAAGTGAAGTGTTTTTTTTTTTTTTTTTTTTTTTTTTTTTTTTTGGCAGTAGCCGACGAGGAGCAAGAGCGAGGTATGTTATAATTTTTGCAGATTATTATTGTTGTAAGTTGTCAATTAGAAAAGTTAAGTTTTTTTTTTTTTTTTTTTTTTTTTTTTTTTTTTTTTTTTTTTGCAGTAGGCGACGAGGAGCTAGCTAGACAAGGTATGTAATAATTTTTTTTTTCTCCTTTTGGTATCCCGGGTGACATGTCGCTGGGGAATGTTTATTTTTAAAATTTTGTTAGTTTATAGTTATTATTAGTTCAATTGCCTTGAAATGTGCTCGTTTATAATTATAATAATTAGTTGTTTAAATTTTGTTAGTTTATAGTTATTATTTGTTGAAAAAAGTGAAATGGTATGTATGTTAAAATAATGGTATGTATGTTAAAAAAGTGAAATGATATGTATGTTAAAAAAGTGAAATGGTATGTATGTTAAAAAGTGAAATGGTATGTATGTTAAAACTCTTAGCAACATACATACCATTTCACTTTTTTCAACTCTTGAGCCGTTTATAATAATTTTGTTAGTTTATAGTTTATAGTTATCATTTGTTGACATGTGCTCATTTATATTATTTTGTTAGTTTATAGTTATTATTTGTTGATATGAGCCGTTTATAGTTTATAATAATTAGTTGTTTTAGGATTTTAGTGATTAATTTTGGAAAATCCCCGTCTAAAATTAATCATCCTATAGAAAACCCGTCCGAAATTAATTTATTAGAAATTAATTTCGGAAAGTCCCCCGTTTGGGACTGCTTTTTGAATGTTTTGTCTCATTTAGGATATGAATGCGTATAATTGGTTTACTATTTGAGATGATTTCGACAGTGTTTCTCCTTTACTCCTATGAATATGTCTTTAAACACATATTTGGGGAGTTGAGGGGAAATGCTGCCGAAATTTTCTTAAATAGTAAATCGGTTATACGCATTCATATATGAGACAAATTATTCAAAGAGTGGGTTAGGATTGCCTTCCATAGTTGCACTAGGTGAACAAAACATCTGGTATTCCTCGTTTGAATGTGTTTAATTAAGTTGCATATAATAACTAAATGTATCGTTAAAACGCAGTTATGGTATTCGATGATAAGACTTGGACAGTTTTACAGCGTCATGAACCATTATTTATTCTCGGTCTTGAAAAATTCGTCAATCATTGCAAGTCGTTAGTGACTAGTGCCTGGAGAATAAGATGTCCATGCAAGTCTTGTCGAAATATATTATGGGTACACATCAAAAACCTTTCAAACCACATTATGAGATAAGGGTGGGACCACGTTATAAAATATGGGTGGAACACGGTGAACCGGCTCCACCTATGCCACCGCCAGTAATAGATAACACAAGACAACCTCTGATGAGTGACATGACAGCGTTAATTAATGATCTTAGCTATATTCCTCCGAATAATGAACACAATGAACCAACTCAAGGAGATATTGGTGAGACAAGTAACGAACCGACTCAAGCTACACGTAACGAGTTTGAAGAGTTATATGCCAGTGCCAACGAGGAGCTGTACCCCGGTTGTGACTATGTGACTCGATTATACTTTATGGAAAAGTTTACCTATTTTAAGGCTAAAGTTAGATTGACTGATTCTATATTTAATGAAATGTTAGAGTTTTTACAAAATGTATTTCCCATCAATAAAGGATTCAAGCTCCCACCATCATACTATTCAATAAAGAAGACATTTAAAATGATTGGGTTAGGGTACGAGTCGATACATGCTTGTGAACACGATTGCTGCTTATTTCGGGGAGACAAGAACAAAGATTTGGATTTTTGTCCGGTCTGTAATACGAGTAGATGGAAAGACAGTAACACGCCGGGGAAGAAAGTTCCTAAGAAGGTGTTGCGTTACTTTCCGATCATTCCTATACTACAACGTTTGTACAAGTCTAGTCACACTGCAAAGGATATGATTTGGCATGCTACTGGAAAGTGTACGGAGCCCGGTAAGATGCAACACCCGGTTGATGGTGGAGCATGGAAGAAATTTGACACAAAGTATCCAGATTTTGCAAAAGAACCAAGAAATGTTCGACTAGGGTTGGCTGCTGATGGTTTCAATCCGTTTGGGAACCTTAGTCAGGCCTACAACATGTGGCCGGTGATATTAACAACATACAATCTGCCTCCGTGGTTATGTATGAAAGAGAGTTCTTTTATGCTAACGTTGTTAATTCCTGGTCCTAAATCCCCGGGCAAGGACATTGATGTTTACTTGAGGCCTTTGATTAAGGACCTGAAGGATTTATGGGACAAGAAAGGTATCGAGACTATAGACGTTGCCTCAGGCCAGAAGTTCAATATGAGAGCGATGGTTTTATGGACCATCAATGATTTTCCTGCTCGAAGTAGTTTGTCTGGGTGGAGTGGGCAAGGTTACAAGGCATGCCCTACATGTAATAAAGACACTCCATCTGTTCGTGTGTTAAGCAAAACAACTTATTTTGGCCACAGAAGATTCTTAACGAAGCCCCATAAATGGAGACGCTCACTTGAATTCAATGGCCAAACCGATAACGCAGATCCTCCTGAAGAATTTGGCCGGGATGTAATCCTGGCTCAACTTGATAGATTGCCAACGCGTGTGAAGGGTAAACATCCGAGTTATGGAGGTGTAAAGATAAAACGCAATCTTCTTGTCGAGCATAACTGGACTAAACGGTCTATTTTTTACGAGCTTGAGTATTGGTCTTTTCTTTCACTAAGACACAATTTAGACATCATGCATATCGAAAAAAATGTGTTGGAGGCCATCTTGAACACTTTGTTAATGAATGATAAATCTAAAGACATCGTCAAGGCAAGACAAGACTTGCAAATGTTGGGCATTCGAAGTGGCTTGTGGCTCGGCCAAACCAAAAACGGGAAGTGCTTGAAGCCTCAGGCTGCGTATTCTTTCACACCAGAGAACCGAAAAAAGTTTTGTCAGTACATCAAAGGATCTAAACTACCAGATGGGTTCGGATCATGCTTCAAGCACAGAGTGACCGATAATGATACCAATATAACGGGCCTGAAGTCTCATGACTGTCATATAATGATGCAACGTTTACTTCCTTACGGACTTCAAAATTACTTGCCCGATAAGATTGCAAAACCATTAATTGAGTTGTGTTCCTTTTTTAAGCAAATATGCTCTGCAACTTTGATGGAGGATGACATGTTGAAAGCTCAGATCAAGGTAGTCGATATTCTGTGCGAGCTTGAGCTCATATATCCTCCTGCTTTCTTTGACATTATGGTTCACTTGGTTATCCATTTACCTATAGAGGCTCTTGAAGGCGGGCCTATTCGCCCCCGGTGGATGTATCCATTTGAAAGATACATGAAGAAGCTAACAGGTTATGTTCGCAATAAAGCTAAGCCGGAAGGTTCGATTGCGGAGGGTTATGTTGCTGAAGAAGCATTGACATTCAGTTCTCATTATTTTCGGGATGTTACCACGAAATTTAATCGTCCCGACCGTAATGTGGACCCCCCTCCCCCAACGTGTCAGTTTCAGGTGTTTCGATCGGTATGTAAACCGATTGGTTTACGGTCATTTATTGGGTTTGATGCCCAAGAGTTGAAAAAAGTGAAATGGTATGTACTTCACAACAGTCCTGAGATCGACACGTACCGGACCCAGTTCAAGAGGTACGCGTTTTTTTATTTTGAAACTTCTTTTTCTTAACTTATCATTTCGACGACTTATTCTAATACCATGAACGTTTTTCAGATTATTTCCTAACAAAGACATGCAAGAAGAATTCCCCGACTGGTTTGGGTCGCAGGTAAACTTAAGACTTATTTGGTCTACTTAACTGTAAAAATAACAATATCATATTTTGTGTTCTCTATCTAGCTAATCCTGTCTTCTTCATAGATCCGTCAACGTCACATAGACAATGACCAAGACTCAGAGGTTAGCACAACCAGCGATTTATTCGCTTTGGCTAATGGACCATCATGGACTCCAATCTCAGTAAACTCTTGCGTAGTAAACGGTGTGAGGTATGTCGTGCACAACCGTGATGAACGTCGCACAACTAAAAACAGCGGCACTTGTTCGCCTGGCCGTGACGGAGAAATGTATTATGGTCAGCTTCAAGAAATCCTCGAGTTTAAGTATTTTTTGTTCAAAGTTGCGTTGTTCCGAGTTAAGTGGTTCGACACTAGCAACAAAGGACGCAAAGTCAAAAAACTCAACATGACACAAATCGTCGACTGCAGGCTTGAGGCATTTAAAGATGACCAATACATTCTCGTAACACAAGTCAAACAAGTCTTCTACCTTGAAGATAAGACCAAACCCCACCGGAAGGTCGTCGAACATGTTAATCATAAAAAGTTTTCCGACGGGGGTGTCATCGTGGTAGAGGACGATCCTGATATTATACATTTCGACAACTCATCTGATCTCCCACTTTCTACTAGTTTGAATGACTTGGATAATGCGACCTTGCATATAGATGGTCAATCAACGGTGGTTGACGCACCGCCAGATATCATTGATGTTCCTGACGAAGACGATGATATTATTGCTGATGAAGACGCCCTTCCTCATGATTTAGCAGATTCTGATGTTGAAGCCCTCATCAATGTTGATGATGATGGTGTTGAGAAAGTTTATTCTAGTGAAGAAGAAGATTGATCTTGAGTTGTAACTTGCAAAATACACTTATATATTTGAATGAATGAATGAAATTGTTGTGGATTGTTTAAATGTGTATATTTATTTGGATGTGTATGTATTTGGATGTGTGCATGCTTATATTATTTTGTTCATGAATTTCTATATCTTATGCTAATTGTACTTGTACAGATGTCGACAGATGTTGCACGGTCCCACGGCGGTGACGGTGGCGGGGAGGATCGTCCCCCTCCAGACCGCGTACCCACCGGTTGCTGGGCAAGCTTCATTAACAAAGGTAAGAATTTCCGGATTATTGTAATACAAGCATAAATTTGATACATATTTATGACTTTTATCACTAACTTGATTTTGCAGGCAAAGGTAAACGAAAGCCCAATTTGGGCGGCAGGGGAGCGGGCAGGCTGAATACCCGCGACAAAACCCGGAACCTTTCGCTGAAGGCAATCGCAGACGAAAAAGGTCCCGTGTCGATCACTTTTGAGGTGGGTGACAAACAAACCCTAAACCCTCCCGGCCCCCATGCGGCTCACTGGTCTAACTACATCGGGGAGGTCGTTAGGAAGGTGCCGTTTTACTACCCTTCTTGGGAGAAGGTCCCGAAGGAGAAGAAGGCGGGAATCATTTCAGATATTGGGGTCAGTTATCCTTTTATGTTTATTTCATTATCGTGTTCATTTATTTAATTGTGTATATTTATCTAAATTCGCTTATTTATTTATATCATATAAATAAATAAACAAATTTAAATAAATATATAAATTATATCTCTAACTCTGTTTTCGTTTTGTTGTATATGATTGCAGACCCTATTTGACCTCAGGCCGCACATGGACTCCTCCCGCTGGCCCCAGATCTACGAAGGCATAAACTCGCACCTGCAAAAAGCCTACAATACTAACAAGGCTTCTTTCAAGGCCAAACATTGGAAGGTAGACCCCACCACCGGGGATTACGATGTGGAGGCGATTAGGCTGGCACGTCCCGAGGAAATTACAGCGGGTGATTGGGATGAGTACATTAAGTTTTGGAATGATCCCAAGAACATTGCTCGAGCCGCTACAAATCGGCTTAACCGGCAAAAGAGCAAGGTCATATCTCGACAGGGATCCCGGTCGCTGTCTCGCCTTCGAGATGATATGGTAATAAACATTATAATTATTTTACATGCATATATATATATATATATATATATATATATATATATATATATATATATATATATATATATATATATATATATATATATATATATATCTGATTATACGCTTTGGTGTGTTGTGATTTGTCGTTTTTAAAATTATTCATCTTATATGCGTGTGTATGTACAGATGCAGGCATCAGAGACTCAGGAATACCCGTCACTCATCGACACTTTTTGGCGAACACATACTGTTGATGGGGTATTCCCTAACGATGAGGACCGCCGGATATATGTAAGTTTTGTTTTAAAACACACTTTAATGAATTATCGAGAAATAATGTAGCAACCCGACTAATATATTTACTATCTTGTGTTTTTGTCACTACATAGGACGAGATGAAAAAGCTTGAGGCTACGGGTCAATACACGGAGGATCAAATAAATGCGTTGGCAAGAGGGGGTAAGCTTCGTGGGCATATTCCCGGTGTGGGTCGCGTATTGCCATCACGGGCCACATCCAGGCCAAGTATGCCCGCCCCCGGCGAGTCGGTCACCAAAGATGTAGGCTTTATCATGAGTCTCCTCAGAAGCGACGACAGATACGCGGATATGTTTAGGGAGTATGAGTCGGGTGGTGCTAGCGGGAGTGGTGGGTGTGGTGATGACGAGGAGAATGGCGGTGATAAGGATAACAACGGCGAGAGGTAGTTGTGTTATATATTATTAGTATGTTACATTGGTACTAGCTTTAGGTAGTTGTGTTATATATTATTAGTATGCTACATTGGTACTTTAGGTAGTTTTGTTATATATTATTAGGTTCATCTTGGCGCCATTTAAACACTTGTTTCCCTATCTATCAATGCACATATTGACTTTTGAGTCGTGTTTATGTAAAAGTTGTGATCTATTTGTATTACGTTGATCCGTTATATGGTATTTGTGTTTTGGTACAAGTTGTGGCGAGTCTATACAGGTTTTGGTACAGGTTTATTTGGTAGATTTTTTCCGGAAAAATTCCGGAAAAAATCTGGAAATCGCCTGCAGTGCAGGCTGCATTAAAAAAAAAATGCAGACCTTTCCCCGGCGACAGGTCGCCGGGGATAACAAACACTAAAAGTTGACAAGTCAACGAGAAAACGAAGTTTCCCCAGCGACATGTCGCCGGGGATAGTAGGCTAACTCGTTGACTTGTCAACAAGTAACCATAGTATCCCCAGCGACATGTCGCTGGGGATAGTTAATCTCGATAATTAAGCGTCTTAATCATTTTGCTTAATTCGACTATTCCCCAGCGACATGTCGCTGGGGATAATGTGCCACCGTGGCACTGCTTCTTTGACTGAAAATTGAGTGGGACCCACGTCGTCGCCGGGGATTGTCGCTGGGGATACAATCCCTTACGAGACTTCCCCAGCGAGGATTCCCCAGCGACATGTCGCTGGGGATAACTTTCCCCAGCGACATGTCGCTGGGGAAAGTCCCCATATGTCGGTGGGGTAGCCAGTGAATGTTGTAGTGAATTATCATGATAGCCGTCAACAGTAAATCTATTGTACATCCATGTTCTATCACTATGCGTCGACATAATTCCTAAATATACCAAAGTTTAAGTTAAGTGTCAATAATTTATTTTATCACTTGATTTCATTAATAAGAAAAATTGCATATGCCTGTACTCAATTTTATACATATACATGTAGCAAAATTCAAAGCTTGTACTTAATTTTATACATATACATGTACTCAATTTTGCATATGCCTGTACTCAATTTATTTTGAGTTAAGTGTGAACAATTTTACCTTAACCTATACATAAAGTTGTGATACTCGTGTACCAAACACTTTTTTGGACACAATTTTACCAACCTGTACCAAACACTTTTTTACCAAACCTGCATATGCCACATGGACACAATTTTACCAAACCTGTACCAAACATTTTTTTGCACCCACAATATCCTCATGTTATACTACTTAATCATGTATGGCTAAAAAAATTCAACACAAACATTTGAACACACATACACATATCAGGTTGATTTGGGAAAAAGGCTATACCAAAATTCAGACAGATGGAGCATCGACTTCAAAGGTTAATCGAGATTCAGCTACTAGCTCGTAAATTAGGCAGCGCGATTATGGCAGCCGTGTGGTGGGGTCAAGCGGATCTTGGTGGGTTGATGGTGTGGTGGGTGTAGTTTAGTAAAGTAAGTTTGATCAGGTATATGAAACGTTTGGGTTTTGCTACTCTCCAACTTTCCATTTTGTTTCAATTCGTTTTTTGTTACAATATTTTAGTGTTTCTAAGATTCTAGACACATTGAATTGTTTGGATAACTACGGATATAAAAAGATGTTTATTTTATTTGTGTTTCTACTGATAAAAGTTAGTCAACATTTCCAACAAGTTTTAACTAATAAATTATATAAACGTGAGTCAAAACATACTTGCGTTATGTGTTTATTTTCACCTCTAGATAATTGTTATTGTTTGAGTTAATGAATTACTCAGTACTCATGTACCCACTTGGTTTTCATTTGTGTTGAATCGGTGGCGGTGACCACCAAGTTATGAGAAGCGGGATGAAACTAGGGTGGGTCTCGAAACATCTATTGATTTTTATTTTTTTTTTATTTAATGTTAATACATTGACTATCTTTAGATTAGCTTTTATTGTTTCATTTGTAGCTTAACTCTTTAAGTTTATTTTGTAACTCTTTAAGTTTATTTTTGTTTGATCATTAGATGACCGAGTCTTTAATCGACTCGGTCGAGTCACCGTATTATCGGTTCGACCACCGGGTCAATCCGGTTTTCTATTAAAAAAAATAATTTTTTTCAATAATATGAAAAGTGAGTATATATATAAATCATGACTAATATATATATTGGGCCTAAAAAAACATTTAACAACAAAGATAACGTGTAAAACTAAAATTAAGTCACAAATATATATAATTAACTTATTTTATTTATTAAAAAACATGAAAAAACAAAACCTGGCCGGGTTTCAAGAACCGGGTTGACCCGAGTCACTTAAAACCCGACGGGTCTAATTGGGTTTCATGCAAGAATTAATAGTCTGGTTTAATATGACCCTTTTTTAGCTGGAACCGGTTCGACCGGTTAACCCCGGTCGGGTCGAACCGGGTTTCAAAGCATCGGTTGTTTCTTTATCATTATAGCAAAATAAGTTAAGATTGAAAAACAATTGTCTTTTCCGTTAAATAAAAGTCAATCTATGTATACTATAAAAACGGTATTTTTGTGGGAAATTGGTGGGTATTTTCACATATATTTCCCACGGATTTATCAAATTGGTAGGTAATCTATAGGAAATTACCTACAACTTTCCCACAAACATGATCGTTTTCTTTTAGTTTTTTACATAATTACATGTTCACATGTATACACGTCTGTATACCTACAAACACAACATATATAAATAGAATGAAGGTAATAAAAGAATATATTAAACATATACGTGTAGATATCCACACATATACAACGGCTTGTTACATAAAAGGGAAAATGACAAAAAAATGCATTGAACTTGACACTTGTTGTCATTGTGTGTAGCCAACTATTTTTTTTTCATTGTAACACAAACCTTTTGAATTTTTGTCATTGTATATAGCCAGTTAGGTGAATTTGTGTTATTGTATGTACCCAGTCAGGCTTAGCGTTACATCGTTAGTCCTTTTATATTGACGGTCGTTAGTAAATAACTTAAAATTTCGTTCTCTTACGTTTTTATTCGTTTTCATCCGTTATTATACGTTTTTGTCTGTTTTTATACTTTTTCGTCCGTTGCTTTTTCCCGTTTTTTACTTTTTCGTCTGTTTTCTTACATTCTCGTCCGTTTTCTTACGTTTTCGTCCGCTTTTATACGTTTTCATTCGCTTTTATACGTTTTAGTCCGTTTTTATAAGTTTTCATCCGTTTTTATATGTTTTCGTCCGTTTTCATCTGTTTTTATACGTTCTCAATCGTTTTTCATCCGTTTTATATTTTTTCATCCGTTTTTATACGTTTTCGTCTGTTTTTATATGTTTTCGTCTGTTTTTATCTGTTTTATACGTTTTCGTCTTTTTTTTTTAAGTTTTCATCTGTTTTCTTACACCTTCATCCATTTTTATACGTTTTTGTCCGTATTCTTAAGTTTTATACATTTTGTCCGAAAAAGTAAGAAAATGAACGAAAAAGTAAGAAAACCAACGAAAGCGTATAAAAAAAGATGAAAATGTTAGAAAACAGACGAAAACTTTAAAAAAACAGACGAAAATGTATAAAAACAGTTGAAAACGTAAGAAAACGGATGAAAAACGTATAAATACGAATGAAACGTAAAAAAACGGACAAAACGCATAAAAACGGATGAAAACGTAAGAAAACAGACGAAAACGTATAAATATGGATGAAAACGAGCAAAATCGTGTAAAAACGGACGAAAACGTATAAAAACGGACTAAAACATAAGAAAACGTACGAAAACGTAAGTAAACAAACGAAAATGTAAAAACCGGATGAAAGCATTGGACCAAAATGTATAAAACGGACGAAAAAGTATAAAAACGGATGAAAACGTATAATAACGGACTAAAACGTAAGAAAACGTAGGAAAACGTAAGTAAACAAACGAAAACATAAAAAACGGATGAAAGCATTAGACCAAAATGTATAAAACGGACGAAAAAGTATAAAAACGGACGAAAACGTATAATAACGGACTAAAACGTAAGAAAACGTACGAAAACGCAAGTAAACAAACGAAAATGTAAAAAACGGATGAAAGCATTGGACCAAAATGTATAAAACGGACGAAAAAGTATAAAAACGGACGAAAACGTATAATAACGGATGAAAACGAATAAAAACGTAAGAGAACGAAATTTTAAGTTATTTACTAACGACCGTTAATATAAAAGGACTAACGATGTAACGCTAAGCCTGACTGGGTACATACAATAACACAAATTCATCTAACTGGCTACATACAATGACAAAAATTCAAAAGGTTTGTGTTACAATGAAAAAAAAAATAGTTGACTACACACAATGACAACAAGTGTCAAGTTCGATGCATTTTTTTGTCATTTTCCCTACATAAAAAGGTTATACTTAAACCTACACATACACTTGTGATACTTACATAAATAGTTGCGCTAATAAACACACACATAATATGAAAATAAAAACACATATAAAGACATACTAAGTAATGTAGTAATGTGTAAGTATACATACACATAAAGACGGTAATTTTTGTGGGAAGTCTGTGGGTATTTACACACAAATTTCCCACAGATTAATGAAATCGGTGGGTAATCTGTGGGAAATTACCGACGACTTTCCCACAAACATGATCGTTTTCTTTTACTTTTTTTCTTTAGTTACACGTTCACGCACATAGACGTCCATATTCCTACTTACAAAACATATATATACACACAATGAAGGTCATAAATAGACATACGGAACATATACGTGTAGGTATCCACAAATATACAAGGATTTGTTATACAAAAAGGTTATACCTTAACATATACATAAACTTGTGATACTCACATAAATAGTTACATTAATGAAAAACACGTATAATATGAAACTAAAAACACATATGAAGACATACTAAGTGTTGTGAGAATGTTTAAACATACACAAAACATAAAAACGATATTTTTGTGAGAAATTCGTGGGTATTTACACACATATTTCCCACAGATTTATCACATTAGTGGATAATCTGTGGGAAATTACTGACGACTTTCTACAGACATAATTGTTTTCTTTTAAATTTTTGATATAGTTACACGTTCACACATATACACGTCCGTATACCTACATAAAAATATCTAAAGATACAATAAAAGTCATAAAAGGACATACAGAACATATACGTATAGATATTCATGACAAAAAAAAATATTTTGTGGCAAATACGTGGCTAGTTTCCCATGAACTTCCCACAGGCCAATTACATAGTTATTTTATCAGATAAGACCATGTGAAATCCGTGAGTAATGTAGCTAAAATTTGGCACAGACTTTGGTTGTGGCTATTATGTGTGATATTTGCGACAAGTTTCCCACTGAATTTTAATCAACACAAATAGTGTGAATTTTGTCGCAAATCTGTGGGAAACTTGTGACGCATTTCCCACAAAAACTAGGTCAACAATTTAGTGTCTAAATAGTGGGAAATCCGTGGAAAAATTACTACATATTTCCCACGGAAATTTAGTCAACAATTTGGTGTGTAATTTGTCGGTATTCCGTGAGAAATTTCCCACAGATTAGTTTCCGTGTGTAAAGTTTCGTGGGTAAAACCAGTTTGTGTAGTAGTGTAACTAATGCGACTGAAAATTACAAATGCGACCTATGCGACTGTTTGCGTTAATTAAGTTGCAGAATGTATGTTACCTGACTTGCAAGAAAGCTATTTAATGATAGTATACACAAATGAGCTATTTCATATGCTAAATGAACCGAACACAGGTATGGCAGCTACTCGCCTACTCGTGCAAAAAGTTGGGGAATATTCGTCTTCTTTGTGGCATGTAGATGGCGGTTGCCGGGTATTCTTTTTTGGGCAATTGTACTATTGAAACACAACTCATGTTACAAAGAAGCGTGAAGGATGTGATACCTCTTAATTTCTGCGTGCGTTGTATTTGCAAGTGTTTGTTATACTCCTCATTTTTAGATTTTGATGTATGTTAATTCTTTATGAACTTATTAGCAAGTAGCTATTGTAGTTTCACCTTGAATGATTTCAAGACTTGTTCTAAATGTTCGATCAGTAGAAGCTATGTAGTGTTCTCCCAAATTGGAAAAAGATCATTTAAATAAGTAGATGTAAGATATGAAGTTACCGCTATCTGTAAGTTAAAGGTAATTAGGCTTCACAACTATGTATTTGCATGTCTGAATTATTGAATTAACAATATAACATTTAAACCCGTATAAACTGCGATTTAATGGGAAACTTCATAACGGAAACCATCACATTTTTCATAAGTTTGATTACATTTTACAAGTCATATACATGATTATATATCAAACAAGGAAAAAAATACACGTTCCTTTTCAACAAGTAGTTCGTCTAGGAACTAGGATAGTATGACTCAATCAAAAGCAATGCTAATGGCAACTGAATACCCTTAACCAACCGATCCTCTAACCGAGTTCCTCCCATTAGCTCAACTGGATGCAACCGAGTCTCACCCCAACTTTTTCAAAGTTATGGTTTGTTAGCCAACCGAAAGATTCAATCTCTTTTGTGTGTGTATTTTTTTTATTAATTCTTTAAGGTATATTAGCTAATTATGATTGAGTGTAGTATTAAAAAGAGAAAGCCGATGCGAATATGTTACAGAGTGACCACAATATTTAGGTTAACATTAGCATCACCCTAAGCACATGTAAAAGAGAAGTTGACATCTTCTTACACACAGGGTCGGTCATGAGTTTTCGACTACCCTGGGCGAGATGATACAATAATCTCCCTACACATTGTTACGGTTAAATAATACAATCTTTTTTATAGGTTAACCTTATGGCCCGTGACTTAATTGTACCCCATGTTATGTGCGAATCTCCACAACTAAGTAGTTGTAGGTTAAAGTACCGCTAAAAAACAAAAAATTATAATGTGAATGTTGTGAGATAGTTAAAATTGTCGTTAATATATATATATATATATATATATATATATATATATATATATATATATATATAAATTATAAACAAACAATACAATATTACTAAAAAGTTGTAAATTCAAGTTCTATTGAAAATACCAATACAATTTAAGATAGAGTGTTATTGTAGGTTAAAATTGACTTTCGGATAAATGTTTTATAAATTAGACAACTGGTTGTTTCATTGATATAACCGGCTATAAAACCGAATGGTGTTATTATTAATATAAAAATTAGACAAACATGTGAAGTTAGAGAGAAAAAAAAGTATTTATTTGTTCTACTATGAATGGGTGTTTATGTAGGTGAAATTGGTTTGGTTTTTAATTACAATCTACAACTTTTTATGTGTTTAATCACCGTACTTCAACAAACTTCAATTTATTCAAATAAATTTTAGATGTGTGTATATTCAAGGGCCATGCTAAATAAACACTTTATATCCACTAAATGAACCTTAACCATGATACCATTTAACTTTTATATGTCATTATTTACATAATCATTCTCAATAATCGTTTTACCACTAATGTGTTAGTTACTTTTTAAAATATTTTTCTCTCTCATAAACTTCACCATCCTAGTTTTAATAAATTTTACAACTTTTGCAATTTACGCATTATATTTTTACTAATAAAACGTATAGGTATAAGCAATCATTAGTTATATTTACTAGACCTTGCACGACATTTATTTCATTGTTAGAGTAAACACTATAATATGAGAATTATTTTGTTAGCATTAATATTCATCTTTACTATCCACGTTCGATAGCGACTCATATTATTCATCTTTATAAGTTTAACGCGTTCGTATACGAATTTAAAAATTAGACACGGCCAAAAGCAATATTTAAAAGAATGAAAATATTAAAATGAAGGTACAACTCCACGGTTTAATCTGAGATGAGAACATATACACGATCAATTGCGTAAGTTGTAGCGCGCTAGCGCACGTATCATTCCGGGAACTCTATCCGGATCTATGGATCTCCTCAGCATCCAAGCGAGACTCTATTAAAATTATACGAAAACGTATAACAACGTACAATTCATAATATAAGCAATTAAATGTTAAAAGCTAAAAATAAAAACGAATATCAAATTTAGAAGAAAAAAGTGTGACGCTGAAATGAAGATTTAAAATAATTTACCTCAAATAGTTAAGCCTCATAATTTGTATATACACATATGATGTATATACGAAACAAAATATGGTTCGATAACTTTGTGATAAAATGATGTGTGTATTAATCAAAATATAGACAAAGAAAAAGACATAACATGGACAAAGGAAAAATGAAAGAAACAATTAATGATGAAGAAAGGAAAAATAACATTGTGAAAGTAACTAAGTAATTGGTCAAAAGTAATTAAATTTATATGTTACTTTTGAAGTGATATTAAGTTTGACTTACGTTCAAATAGTGGATTTAGGGTGTGTTTGTCAACGTTAGCAGTAGCAGTTAGCAGTAAGCAGTAAGCAGTTAGCAGTTAGCAGTAAGCAGTAGCAGTTAGCAGTAGCAGTTTATTTTATTAAAGTGTTTGGTAGAATAGCAGTAGCTGTAATAATAATATGTAAAATGACGTAAATGGGCATATATATTCAAATATAAACTCTTTAAATAACTTGAATTACAATTACATGCTTAAATTTACATAAATACAATGATGCGCTATCTATAAATTATCGACGACGTGCATTCCATATTAATGTGGCAATATCATTGCGAATATATTTCATCTCATTAGATATTCCAGCATGAGTATCATCATTATTTGTGCTTGAGCCACGTACATCACGTAGATCATCACCTCCCATGTAATATGGATGTTGTTCAAACGTAGTAAACAATGTATCTTCTTTGTCATTATTACGGATGTAGTTATGCAAGGCAAATGCAGCAATAATCACATCATGTTGGGTTTCCACACTATATTTAGGCATTTTACTCAGTATTTTCCACCGTTTTTTCAAAATTCCAAATGATCTCTCAATTGCACTTCGTAAAGACGAATGAGAACGATTGAAAGCCTCTTGCATGTTATTAGGCGGCTCATTTTCAAATTGTGACTTGTGATATCTTATCTTTGGATATGGAACCAAATATCTTTTTTTATCCGGATATCCTTTATCAACTAAATAATATTTACCTGGTAAAAAACTTTCGAATAATTAATGTGTACTTAATTATGAAATTTGGTGTTTTACCGAGGTCTCAATTTGAAGGTCAACAGCGCAACATAAATCGGAACCATTCTAAATCGGTACGGGACTCATACGAGAAATATCGATTTCGGTACCGGATTTCAAAGGGGCGTTTTCTTGAATAAAAATGGTGGCCAAACACTGTTGTAAGCTGTCCCATGCATATTTTTAGTTGGAAAATCATTCAATTTGACCAAAACCCATATGGTTTAATCTTCCAATACAATAACCAGCCCGCTTTGTTTGTCCCATGCACATCAAATTTAATGTTTCTATTCATATATTGGTGTGAAAAATAAAAGCTAGAAGGCATACAACTTATATATCATAAAGAAAGTAATATTGTATAGGTGCTTTATGTGGCCTCTAGTTAACCGACCTTTAAATTTAGCTCATTAATCATACTTTTGGTTTATAGAATAGTATAAAATCGAAGATCTATAAACATAGGTGTTAAAAGAGATTGTTAATATATTAAAGATACAAGTAAAACAAAGATGGTTAACAGATATGGTTGATATACTAACCTGTAATCACTTGTTCTTCTATGGAATGGTGAAGGTTATGGAAGATGAGGCTAGACTGCATGAATTACGTCTAACTAGGGTTTTAATATGAGATAAACTATATATACGTGATATATGCATGAGGGTATTTTAGTAACTTTTAGATTCCGCTCCTCTAAAATGCTACTTCAATGAGCAGAAGGAAAAATAGCGTTTTTTGTTTTTTAACTGCTAACCGCTGATGCATCCAAACAAGCGTTTTTTGTTTTATGCTAAATGCCATATGCTAATTTGTCCAAAATGCTCTTTTGTGGGTGCTACCAAACACAAACTTAGGGTTAGAATAGGAGGACCCTTTAAAAACTAAAGTATTAAGAGTGGCATTGGAAATAGTTAAAGAAACAAGGTAACTATTCATATTTTATCTTTTTTCTTTGAAGGGTTTGTTTTTCCCTATGTAAATGTTCATCTCCTTTATTTCATGGATCTCCTTTTTTCACACGACTGCAAGTATTCATTTCCGTCCAAACCTTCAATCTTATGATGCTTCATGGCTCAAATGAAAGAAAACAATCAATTATCAACCGTTTTTCTTAATATATACATAAAATCGATTCTCAGCACCGAAAAGTCAATTATCAACCGTTTGGCTCAAAATGAAATGATGAATTGATGATCATCTTTATACAGGGAAACAAACTTCTGACTAACTTACATAATATTTACATAAAAGTCCTTCCATTATCAACTATTTACATTTTGGAGCTTGCTCTTTCTTTTATAAATAGAGTGTCTATGTTCAAAAGTGTGTCACCAACTCACCATAACTCTCTAAAGAAACTCATCATCTTCTTGGCATGTGATAATACCTTTTTTTTCCCTTTCTATGGGCTTCCAATTTTCCACTCAACAACACACTCACTTTCTCACAAGCATACTCACATCAACGACGTGTCTTCTTTTTCTTCTAGCTCAAGGTATAAGTAACTTCGCTCACGGCCGGTTCGACCGGCTATCGGTTGAACCAGCGGTTAAATGCGAGCTTCCGGAAGTGACTTCTCACCAAATAATGATATCTAGAAAACAAGGTCTTGTATTAACTTCGGTGATCTAGACTACCTTCATAATTATAGGTTAGTCATTTTGTTTTGTTTGTGCTCATTTTAGTTATTGTTATTTTGATGTGAATATTTTAAACTCACTCTTAAATTGCATTATCTTTTTAAATGTATTTTTATAAATTGTTTGGCTTTGTGCCGCAATTTTTTTAATTAGGAATGAGATTGAGTCGAACAAGATCAGTTGTGGATGTTTTAATGAAACGCAATTAGAGAGGTAATCGTTCCATTAAAACCCCCTTTCCAATTCCCAATTATTAGGTTTAGGTTTTCACTCTTGTTCTTTTTTTTTTTGAGTAATAATAATAGTAATGTTGAATGTGTAAATGATACCAAGTTGAATGAGGCTTTGAATTTGTTTGATAAAATGACACTGCAACATGATTTTGAAGGTTACCTAAAATACGATTTTTTTTTTATATATTTACAAAATCTTTACTATACTCTTGGATGGACTCATCCTTGAAATAGGATTTATGAGGCATAAAGGTGTCAAAGACAAACTTTATCTAAAAAAATTTCCAATTTTATATTGAAACAGGAACAACTTGGTGGAGAGTTGGGGCCTAGTAAACGAGGTAGAGGCACCAATGAATAAGGTAGAGGAACTACTTAACGAGTTAGAGGCACCAATGAATAAGGTAGAGGAGCCACTTAAACCAATTGGAGCACTTTTACAAGATAGACGTGACTGTTAAATATGAATAATATTAATTTTATTTCATTTTATGAATCATGTATAATGTAACAAATAAAAGAGCATTTACTTACATCTCTACACTCTCTTAGGATCCTTAACATGAGCTCAAACATCTTCTCATTTGGCTCAAATATTTCTTTATATGTGTAATCGTCAAATTTTCTAATGAAATGGTGATTTGTTGTGGCAAGGAGCTCAATGAGTAAGTCTTTAACTCTTTCTTTGTCAATATCATCATTCCTTTTTTGATGTCATTATCCAATTGAATCATCATATCCTATGTTGATTCATTTGGATAATGACATAAAAAAAGGAATGACGATTGACAAAGAAAGAGTTAAAGACTTACTCACTGAGCTCCTTGCCACAACAAATCACCAATTCATTAGAAAATTTGACGATTACACATATAAAGAAATATTTGAGCCAAATGAGAAGATGTTTGAGCTCATGTTAAGGATCCTAAGAGAGTGTAGAGATGTAAGTAAATGCTCTTTTTATTTGTTACATTATACATGATTCCTAAAATGAAATAAAATTAATAGTATTCATATTTAAAGCGCAAGGAAGCATCTCAACTATTGGCAAAGTTGAAGAAGTACAATTTAAAGCCAACGTCATGCATGTACGATCTCATTATGGGTGTACATTCTCATATGGTAATATATTTTTGCAAAGATTCTAATAAATTTTAATATTTGAAAATTTTCAGCGCTTTTTCACAAGTTTTATTTCTTTTTTATAGAAAGATATAATCAATGGCCACCATTTCTATCAGCAAATGTTGAAACATAGGAAGCGTACCTCGGAGACTTTTATTGTTCTCTTGAAATACTGCACTAAAACTAAACGGAAGTCCAAAAGGTAAGTAATACTATCATAATTATAATCCTAGTGCGCAGCTACAAACAACCATAACAAATTTGAACTTTGAAACCTCATGTAGTTGATAGATTAAATGAAGTTGGAGGGTGTACAAGCAAGTATCCAGACCCTCGGAGATGTGATGTAGGCCTTCATGGCGGGTGATTCACCAAGTAAGGCTAGAGAGGCACTCAATGAGTATGATCTAAGTAGACTATTCAGACCGCATAATGCTTATAAACAGTCTCGATTGATTGATATGAATCATGATTCTCATGTGATGTTTTGAAAAACATGAATGGAAATGTTGGCTATTATACAAAACCAGCGGTTAAATGCAAGCTTCCGAAAGTGACTTCTCTAGAAAACTAAGGTCTTGTATTAACATCGGTGATCTAGACAACCTTCATAATTATAGGTTATTCATTTCTTTTTGTTTGTGCTCATGTTAGTTGTTGTTAATTTGATGTGAATATTTTAAACTCAGTTTCTTACATTGCATTATCTTTTTATATGTATTTTTATAAATTGTTTCGCTTTGTTCCCTAATTTTTTAATTAGGAATTAAGAGTGTGGTTAGCGGTTCTCTAGTGGTTATTAAAAGCCCGTAATTTTGTTCTTCTGTGGTTAATATGTGATTGGAAATTATGGGTCTTTTTAAAAGATCATAACTTCTGTGATCTTGGTTTTGATGTTGGCCGTCAAAGCATTGGTTTGGCGGTTTCCAGAGCAATACAATTTCACTGCACCTTATGGTATGAAACTCAAGATATATGTTTTTTATTGGATCATTTTTATAGTAAAACGTCTCATATTTAGGTTTTTGTGTCATCATATTTCTCTTGTCAATAGGTATCTCCACCATATATGCTCTTACCTTCTAGTCATCCTTGTCCCTCTTACTAGTTCACTCATACAGCTACTTAATTGACTTTTCTTAATAATTTCACTGGTGAAAAGAAAAAGATTGTACAAGTCATTTAATTCACACTACTCTGATGTCAACATTGATTCTAGTTGAGTACAATGCACTCTTAATAAATGACATGAAAAACAAAATAAGATTACAACAATTCTGTAAATGCAAATAGGCATCTATGCTATTTGCATATACGTATGCTAATACCATAGTGTAGAAAGTGAATATTTGAAACAAAGCAGCAAAGAATAGCATAGAATTGGATCCCGTTTTTTTTTTTTTTTTTTTTTTTTTTTTTTTTTTTTTTTTTGAAACCATACTTGAGTTACTAGTAGAATCCTAGTTTCTCAAATAAGTAGGCCTGTGATTCTAATTCTGGAAACAACAACGTTTGAGTTAACAAAGAATGGCAGCAACCTATTTGGAATTGCATAACAGGTCATGATTGTTCAGAAATGTAGAATCGAACTCAGGACACTTGGTTGGTTCCAAGAAAAACCATCTTTGAGTTTAAACCTGACCACAATATATGCATATAGTTGTTCATAGAGCTATTAGAAAAATATAATAGTTAAATTGTAATTGATACTCTATTTAGTAAGTCGAACCATTAAAAGTTGGCTACTATATGTCTGACATGGCAATTTTTGAGCATGCATTCAGGGGGTCTCGTTTATAATATACTACGAAATGTTATAAATGCGGTTATAAATACCTGCTCTTGTAAGATGGTCATTAATGTGTTTAATTGGTAAGAGGTCGTGAAGGAGTTGTTGAATCCTGCGAAATTTGGCCAAAAAAGAACAAGCGACATTTATGTATGATGCTACCGGAATAACGCACGTATTATATTACCTGTTACATGTTATATCTGGCCTGCCTTAAGTTCTATTTTCGCTATAAAATTGATAAAGAATAAAAAATATCTTGATTTAAATTGGTTTATGGGGTTTTGTCTTCTTACGCAAATGGAAATTATTAGATTTGTTCCTGACCGATATTTCATCTTTTCTTTGTTGCTCGTAATGTACTAGTTTCGGGTTTTGAAATTGTGATTTGTTTGTAATGTGTTGTTTACGTTTAAGATTTCGTTTACTTAGTCTTGTTTAGTTTAGGGGTGTTTCGGATTGCTTAGAGTGTGTTAAGCTGCGAAAAAAGGAGCCTCTTTTACGGAAAAGTTTTGTAAGAAAACTGAAAACATGGAAAATTTGTTCATTTTGATTGTTTTCTGAAAGTCTGGAAAGAGCCTAATTCACTGAAGAATAAGTGTTAGTACTTGAATAACTTGAACAATTTTTGGTACTTTGTCGTCTTCTTTGTGGCTTGTAGAGTGGTCGTTGCCGGGTATTCCTTTTTGGGCAATTGTGCTATTGAAACACAATTCATGTTAAAAAGAAGCGTGAATGATGTGATACCTTTTGATTTATGTACAGGTTATATTTGCAAGTGTTAGTAATTATACTGCTCATTTTAGATTTTGATGTATGTTAATTACGTTATGAACTTATTAGCAAGTAACTATTGTAGTTTCATCTACGAACTAGGATAGTATGACTCAATCAAAAGCTCTAAGCAATGTAAAAGAGAAGTTGACATCTCCTTACACACAGAGGCGGTACCACAATGGGGGCAGTGTGGGCAACTGCCCCCACAAAGTTCACTTGAGTAATGTCGATTTTCTGAAGATGATCAATGACTTTCATTTTGCCCCCATAAATGGGTAAATATTATAATGGTGAAAGTTTATAAAATAGTTGCATCATAATCAAGTGGCTAAGGATATTTGAACTTTCATGTGAAGATATAATGTTCGATTCTTGTGCTACTTTATAGATTTTTGTGAATTATTGTTATCCAACTTTTTATTTTTACGTGTTAATATCGATCAGAAAAAATAAGTATGTGTTAAATATTGTATATCATCACCTATTCTTATTTTTGGTTCTTGCATGCAAACAAACACCAAATAAATTCACTTTCATTCAAAGTAAAATCGCTTTCATTATAGCAACATAGGTCGAGTATTGATATGACCCGACCTGACACACACTTTTAACTTTTGCCCCCTCTTAAAAAATTTTCTGGTACCGCCCCTGCTTACACACCTCCAGCTTCCTAATGGATAGCCACTCCTTTTCATGTGAAGGTGACATTTCCTTGGTTTAGACAAGTATGACTTTAATGCTGTGGTGAGTTAATAGAACTATTGTGACTAAAGCTATTTCGAATCATGGGTGATATCTCCTTTGTTGTTTTGCACCCTCACCTTGAAATTATTATCACTCAAGGTTTGAATGAGCCTTTGAACTAAAACTTTAATATAACTATGTTATCTTTAACTCAAGCATATAATGTACTTGACATACTTTCTTTATATGATCATAAACTTTAATAAAAAGTTTCACTAAAAATTAAAGACAATAAGTACCACTATGGCACTATATATACTCTCAAGTTTCAAAAAATAAGCTCTGTTTCACATTACTATGCTAAGTTCAATTTCACATTACGCAGAGGGAATGCACTCAGAAAACTTTCGGTAGTTTTAAATGAGGAAATACCCTATTTGACAAAAAATAATTGTGCATACCCTGTAAAAATGGTGAAAAAACTGTGCATAACCTGTGAATAAGTAACTGCTCCTATTAAGTTTTTGTGCAGGTAGTGTTTCTTTCATCTTATCTAGATGTACAACCATATGAGATTCCCATGCGTCTGTGTCACATTAAGTCTTTAATAGAGTCATAGCTAGGGGTAGTTGTTTGGTTAAAGGCTTCATGACCAGCATGTGAGGTTGACCCTTTACAGTCTCCTAAATTGTTTGGTATAAAATTCTAGATCATTAGTTTAATTATATATATATGGTTCAAGAAATTTTATTCTCAAAACACAATAAGTGGTTTTGAGTACCCAAACAACGTGTGGCTGACTAATTTGTTATTGAAAAGCCAGTGTTTAGGAGCTTTTCTAAAATTGCTTATTTGGCCAATAAGCTAATAAGCTAATAGACTAACAAGTAGTTGTTGTTTACATAAGCTTACCCAAACATACTTAGGCAGATGCTAATGGTAAAGTTGCCCTGCACCCAACCGAGTAGATGACCGAGTTATCCCCATTAGCCCAACCAAACAATGACCGGTCGCCCCAACCTTTTTAAAGTTATGGTTGATCTACCAACATCAAGTTTCAATTTATTATTATTATTATTATTATTATTATTATTATTATTATTATTATTATTATTTTATTTGATATGTTTGTAGTTGTGGTTGCAGTCACCTTATTAGCAAATTGTGGTTGGGGTGTAGTATTGGAAAGAGAAAGCTGATGTGGCGAGGAGTGACCACAATATTTACGGTTAACATTAGTATTAGCCTTAGGTGTTGGGGTTTAACACAACCATCTTTAACCTGTATTTAAAACTCACATCATTTTGTCTCTTACAGTTGTAAACTTGTATATGACACTGGCAAATCATTCCATAATCAAGTTTATGGTAGAAAGTTTGTCGTGTAATAGAACAAAAATACAAAAATGTCAGAACATACATTTGGTCTTTAATAGAGTACAAATTTATATTTATAAGAGCTTGAGGTATGGTAACGCCCCAACGGTGTTAAGGTCTACGTGGCGCGCGTTGGGGTTGTGTTACCGTACCAGCCCTCGCCTCGTTAGGCTTGCGTTGTGGTTTACGTTGGTAGACCAACTCAAATGGAAACGCAAGTGAGGACAAATGAAAAGTTACACTATTCACCCTTGGGTGCAACGGTTAAAAAAAAAATTTGGTAACACACCGCTCATTTGAATGCAACGACGAGTAAAGAAGAAAAAAAATTCAACCGTTGTTAAGCGACTATAATTTAAAAAAATAATAAAAAATTAAAACCTTTATAAATACCCACTTTCACATATTTTTCTTCACACACAACTCAAACTCATATACTTCTATTTTCATAAAAAACAATATCGAGAGGTCGTGACAAGAGTTTTTTTGGCTTACTTGGTTTTCGAAATCCGAACGCGAGATCTTCTTCAAAACCTAACCCAAACGCGTCTACATTCGCTTTCCCTAACCCACTTGGCTTGAAATCGTGATTTTGGTTCGATCTTTGATAAAAGCGTGTGATTTTTTTTTAATTCAAAGCTTATGTTTTTTAAAATTAATATAGTGTGTGTTTTTTTGAAAAGTTGTCAATTTAAAATTGATTAAAAAACATAATTTAAGTTGTCAAATGTAAACTACATTAATTAAGGTGGGTGTAGAAATCATTCAATTGCTTCAAGAGAAAGCACATTTATTGTTAGGTGGGTGTAGAAATCTAATTATCGTGACCTAACTTTAAACATTATTAGTTTGTCACTATTATATAGCCTCTACCTTTAACGCTATTACACCACTCAACGCTTTCCATCTTTCATAAAACAACTCATTCAACCCTACTCTTATTTTCATCTCTTTAAATGCTGGCTTCTGAAAGTGATCTCTCACCCAATAATATCTCTAAATCAAGGTTTTGTGTTAACATCGTGGATTAGACTACCTTCATAAATAGAGGTTAGTGATTTTTTTTGTTTGTGTTGAGTTTGTTTATTGTTATTTTAATATAAGTATGATAAAATTGGTTGTTGAACACAGACAGACCTTGACAGATCTTGAGCACTCGTGGATCGTTAGTGTTGCCTATGTAATCATAAGCAAACTAATAGAAAATCTCTACAACTCGTATTCTATAGCAGAAAGTAAATACAAGTTGTTATAACTAAGAACACTTAGATCCTCTATGGATCTTTTATTTAACTGAAACACTATGTTTCGGATGAGTTATCTATTACAAACTATGAGGTTCCTTTTATAGACAAGGAACCCTAAACTATTACTACTCAATCGACTAAACATGCAAGCATGCATTTAATGACTAAAACACTAAACAATATTGAGTAGTACAATAATACCCATGCTAACCTCGGGCCGTTCAAAGATAATGATGGGTTAGCATTTAAATAATAAAGCGCATGCTGATCCTAGTCAGCTTCCACCCTTCAGCAGAAACACGGCACGGCTTCTATACTTCAGCAGAATTCATTCTTCAGCAGATTCTGCTTCTACTTCAGCAGAATCCTTCGGCAGTATTGACAGCAGAAATCCTACTTCACATAATTCCCAACAATCCTCCCCTAAACTGGAATTTGACTTGGTTCAGATCCAGTTTCCTAACCTTGATAGATCTTACAGACTGTAGTACTTAGAGGATTGTTTTCAACATCAGTAGCAAAGAACCAATAAGCTCATCTCTATGATGACCAAACTTTGAAACGCCAGGTCTTTGCAGCAACAAAAGACATAATGTACATCAAAACTCATTAGTTGCATACTATTTTCATCACATCCAGGTGTGTTAACTCCTGAGAGAGGTGAATCATTGAAAATAATGTATTTGATGTCTCTTTACCAATAGCCATCACTACTAGAGTAGCCAGATGTTTAAGTCCGAAAACTATGGTACATTGATAACCATCCGATTTATTAGCAAATCAGCAACTATATAAACGGATTTGATGTGTCTTTACCTGTAGCCGTTTGCTCAGGACTAGTCAATTCTTAAAATTGGTGAATTGATAACCAAATATGGATTCAGTTGCCTTTACCACAAGCCATATACTTGTGGGCTAGCCAATTCTTGGATTCCAACAAGGAATATACCATGGTGAATTAATGACCATACAACTCTCATCAATTAAGCATGGGTGGTTGCAGACCCTATGATTTTGAGCAAATCATTACAGCTATCAACAGATTTGATGTGTCTTTACCAAAGTTGTACCCTTTGGACTAGCCAACTCTTTGATACACACAAGGTATATCTGGTGAGATAAAAACCATCAACAAAATGCAACAAACCAGCAAGAGAAAGTTGTTTTTTTTTTTTTTTTTTTTTTTTTTTTTTTTTTAACTAAGAAAAACAAACAAGACAAAGAAAAATCCTCCTCTGAGGCATATGCCTCCCCTGAGGCCTATGCCTCCCCTTAAACTTTGCAGTTAAGGGTTAAGCATTCCAATATTGACCACTAGGTGTTGAAACCTTGGTCCATCAAAAGCTTTTGTTAACAGATCTGCCACATTATCATCTGTATGAATTTTCGCCACATTTATCAAATGTTTTTCATATGCATCTCTTATAAAGTGGTGCCTGATTTCAATATGTTTGGTTCTACTGTGAAAAACTGGATTTTTGACAATGCATATGGTACTCTGATTATCAATAAAAAGAGTTGTGTTCATGAAGTTATACCCATAATCCAGCAGTTGGTTTTGAATCCAAAGGACCTGTCCACAGCAATTTGCAGCAGCAACATACTCTGCTTCAGTAGTTGAGGTAGCCACAACGGTTTGTTTCTTGCACTGCCAAGAAATCAGTCGCGTTCCAAGGAATTGACAGCCTCTAGTTATGGATCTCCTATCCAGATTTGCACCAGCATAATCACTGTCACTATATGCTTCCAACTTAAAAGGAGACTCTTTTGGGTACCAAAGGCCTAAATGAGGTTGGCCTTTGAGGTACTTAAAGATCTTCTTGACTGCATTGAGATGGGAAGTAAGAGGAGTGACTTGATGTCGAGAGCAAACACTCACAGCAAAGGTAATATCAGGCCTTGAAGCTGTTAGATACATTAATGAACCAATCATAGATCTGTATAAATGAACATTCACAGGAAGATCTGGTTCATTGTTGACTTTTGTTTTTGGAGCTTCATAAGGTGTTGTGGCAGTTCTGACACCTTCCATACCAAATTTCTTCAACATGTCCCTCACATATTTATCTTGACTGATAAATATCCCATCTTGTTTCTGCTGAACTTGGAGACCCAAAATGTAAAACCTGAAAATCTAAAACCTGATTAAAGACTAAAATACCCTTGGAATCGGAAATTATAAAATACGTAAAATACATTTATATCATTTAACGAAATTAAAACTTAACGAATGTGTGTGTACGTGATCGATTTTGGTACGACGAAAGATTTAAACGTTTCGCTAATATGTTGGGCCGTTCGTTTGTTTGGATGGGCTCGTTTGGGTCGAGAGCCGAAGCCCACATGGGCGTGGGTTTTGTGTGTGCTCGGTTGGACTAGGCCGAACCCAAACCCCCTCCTCAAGCCCTAAACTAAAAATGATACCACCTATATATACACTACATTTACAAGAAAGTGAAACCCTAGTTTAGTTTTTGCCTCTTTTCTTTCTTTGCTCCATTCGGCCGAACCATAGCACCCATTGGTGTCGAGTTTTTGCTTCAACCAAGTTAAGGTATAACATGTTCTCATCTTCCTTTGATGTACCTTACGTTAAAATATTGTAATATGTTTTGTTTAGTCGAGGTTTGCGTTTTCTTTTTGTGGCCGAGCCGTGTGAGTCCAAACGAGAACAAACCATACAATTTAAACCTTATAAGTATTAAAGAGCTATGTACGTAATATGTATTATTGAATCGGGTCATGAATATGTCGAGTTATATAGGAACCGAACCATATGTATTAAAACCGAACCATGTATATGTTCGGCCAAGGTGTAAAACTTAATAACTTGAATATGTAAAGTGCGTAGATGAGTTAAGACTTGCGTAATAACCTATTAGCCGAAACCCTAGTTTGAACCGAACCACATATAGAGTTTTTGAACATGTATTAAACGAGTAAAGGTCATGTAAACGTAAAACCCTAGTTTGAATATGTGAACCGAATAAGGTATGCCAAACCCTAATGGTTTGTGAACCGTGTCTCATATGCGTGCGTTATTATAAGTCAAGTGAACTTGTAAATGTGTAAACGTGTAATTAATCCGAGTAATAAGTAACTTGTATGTCACATAAAATCATAAACGTGTAAGGTGAAACATAAAAGGAAAGATTGTTTTCATGGCGTGTTAGGTTAAGTAACGAGTCATTAAAAGACGTAACATGTAAGTAAATGCACATTAATATGATATTAAAAGAATGAGAAAACCCTAGAACATAATGAGAATCGATTAGGGTTTGAAGCTAAGTATATTAATTCGTTATTTCATGTGTGAGTTATGATGTTTAAACTATTTTCACATTTAACCCTAAACTTTAATAAATGACATAATGAACCTTAATCTACGATATTGTTTATAAACACTTAAGTCTCATTTAATTATAAAACCCTAAAGAATTAAGATCATTAAATACATTAAGTATGAACACCAAATACTAAAAGATCATTTCGACGATTATGGAATCATAAATAACATGTACGACCGTTAATGTGTATAGGTTCTGTGAAGAAGGAGTAATCCTTTGCTTTCCGTGTTTATGCTTTTCGATCATTTGCTTTGGAATAAGGTACAGATATTCTGACCTTTTCAGTAAAGGTTCCTTATAACGTTTTCTTTTCGTTAGCTTTTATATTAGGATTTCCTAAGCCTTTGCTATGAACCCTATTTTGTTATTTGAGCTGTTGCTTATCTGAACTTGATTTTTGAATCATAAAACATTTGATTTTGAACTATATGATATGAAAACTTTGACTTTGAAAACATGATTAAATCTTTGATAAAGTATGATCTATGTCAGTTATGACATTCTGATTTGACCTAAGATAGTTTGACACCTGAGCCAAATAATAACTAGTCATGGGGGTTCCATGTCCGTGTCAGTGATGCACTTCTGACATGACTCTAGGGCAGTAGAGTGAAGTTCTGCAACGTCCCTTATCTGTTATCTGTTATGAGCTCAAGTTATATTATTTTATCAATATATGTTTGTGGGGCGTATGGGTGCATCCTAGATCTGTTATATGTTATATATTATATGTTATATGCTGTATGTTATCTGATGATTGATGTTGCGTGCATGCACGTCCTTCATAACTCTGGTAGGTCTCCCCTACAAATGTTGCCTTGTGTGATTATGAATATGAATATGATTATGTTATGGCATATGTGTCTGGGCTCGAGGTAGTTAGCTATAAAACTTATTCTATTATTTTGATTTATACTTTGAAATGATTATGATTTCGCTATCTTTCTTTCACTTTATTTCGTATTCGTTTTCGTTTCGTATTCGTTTTGCTTGTATATCTGTTCACTGGGCTTTTGAAGTTCAGCCGCATTTCTTTTCTTCCACGGCAGGTATCTAAGCATTGGAGCTGGGTTTTGCTTTGGGATGAGTGCTGAGTGGACTTACCTTAGAGATATTTAGCTTGATCTTATGATGCCATTTAAGACTTTATATTTCAGATATTTCATTTGGAGTTTATTTTTCCGCTGGGACCTATGTATTGAAGTCATTTTGACTTGAATTATTTCAATATTTATGTTAAGACTTCTTTTGGATATTTATGTTTGCTTTGATATGACACCATTACTTGTGATTCCTTTACCCTTGTCGGGTCGGGGCGTTACACAAAAAGAAAGTAAGCTCCCCCATAGCAACATCTGAAATTCTCCCTTCATCAGATCCTCAAATTCCCTACACCAAGCTTCTTTAGTGGATCCGAAAATGATGTCATCCACATACACTTGCACAAGTATGATGCCTGTCGAGTTCTTCTTCAGAAAAAGAGTCTTATCAATGGCACCTCTTCTGTAGCCATGCTTCAGCAGAAATGATGAAAGCCTAGCATACCAAGCCCTTGGTGCCTGATGAAGTCCATAGAGAGCTTTAACTTCTTTGTAAACATGATTAGGATGATCTGGGTCTTCAAATCCTTTGGGTTGTGTGACATAAACTTCCTCTTCTATCTCACCATACAAAAAAGCACCTTTAACATCCATCTGATACAGCATGAAGCCCATGTAGGATGCATAGGCCAAGAAAATTCGAATAGCCTCTACTCTAGCAACAGGTGCAAACACTTCATCATAATCAATCCCCTCCTCTTGCCTGTAACCTTGAGCTACTAATCTTGCTTTGTTTTTAATAACCACACCCCTTGCATCTCTTTTGTTCTTCAGAATCCATTTAGTTCCAATAGCATATTTGCCATCTGGTAATGGTACCAAGATCCAAACTTGTTGGTTTTGAAACTGTTGCATTTCGTCTTGCATTGCCTCAATCCAACTAGAGTCTTCAAGAGCTTGAGAGACACTGGTTGGTTCTACTTGAGAAAGAAAACACGCAAACAGACAATGCTTGTAGTCTGTGTGATTGTCTCTTTGCTGATTTGAGACATAGGAGAGAAAAGAAACCTGTCCAAATTTAGGACTAGAGATAGCCTTTCGAGTTCTAACAGGAGCTAGAATGTCACCAATAATGTTGGATTGAGGGGTGAGTTATGTTGATTCTTTTAGTAGCAGTGGGGTTGACTTCAATGGTAGGTTCAAGATTAGACACAGTTGGTAGAGGTGAAAATGCCAGATTTGGGTTGATGATTTCCAAGATCTGAAGGAATTGGAAAGCGAGTATACGGTTCACCAAAGTCTGTGGACACTCTAGTAGGAATAGGAGTAGTAACAGACGAGATTTCAGCAGATTTGATGACGATGGGAGAGACTGCATCAGTGTCAGCAGAAATATGGTTTCCACTGACAGCCTCATTTGCAAACTCCCTATTCACCTTCTCAGCTTCAAGCTTAGCTGAAAACTATTGAGTCTGAAGCCTAGCAAGGTCCTCAGCATAGTGTGATTCATCTTCACTCTCAGCTGAAGTATCTCTAGAAGAGTTACCTGCAACATTGTTAGGGGAGAAAGAAGGCACAAGAATGGGTTGTTCATCATCTTCAAAATCACTTCCAGAGTCAGCATCCAAGGTACCTGCATTGTTAGTGGGAGATTCTTGAGAGCCTGTACTTTGGTTAGCCATATGTCTAGTATACCCCAGATAATCAGTTAGGTAGTCAAGGTCAAAAGACCACACATGACCCTGTCCTTGAACATTGGGCTTATCTTCCAGGTATCTCAGGTTCAAGTCTCCTCTATCTTCTTGGCATATAAGTTTTACACTCTGTAAGCCTTGTTGTTAGCTGAATAACCTACAATATAACCATCATCAGCTTTCTCATCAAACTTCCCCAACGGATCACTGGTGTTTAGAATGGTCACTTGACAACCAAAAGGTTTGAGGTAATGAATGACTGGAACCTTCCCAAAGAGAAGTTCATATGGTGTTTTGAGGTGAGGTCTAGTAATGGAGACCCTGTTAAGCACATAGCAAGCTGTGCCAACAGCTTCAGTCCAGAACATAGTGGGAAATTTAGAGTCTGCAAGCATTGATCTTGCAGCCTCTATCAAGGTCCTATTCTTTCTTTCAGCTACCCCATTTTGTTGCGGGGTTCTTGGATTGCTATAGTCCCTTTTTATCCCTTTAGACCTACAGAGTTCTATAATAATAGCATTCTTGAACTCTGTCCCATTATCACACCGAATTCCCTTAACCTTCTTGTTCAACTGAATTTCAACGAGGGTGATGAAGTCTTTCAGCACTGGAGTTGTTTCATCTTTAGTCCTTAGAAAGAACACCCAGCAAAATCTGCTATATCCATCAGTGATAACCAAACAAAAGTACTTGTGATCAATGCTTCTGACTTGAGTTGGACCAAATAGATCCATATGTAACAGCTGAAGAGGCTCAGAGATAATGCTCACTGCAGTGACAGCTTTGTAGGAGGCTCTGTGTTGCTTCCCTTTGTTGCATGCAACACAATTATGATCATTGGAGAAAACTTTGGAGGGTAGACCTTCAACAAGACCCCTTTTAGAGAGTGTATTTATGGTCTTGAAATTCACATGAGCCATTCTCCTATGCCATTTGTTAGACTCATCCAATGATGCTTTAGCCAGCAAACAAGTGAGGTCACCTTCAGGATGAACTTCATTGAGGTTGAATGTGTATAGATTGTGAGTTCGAGGAACTCTCAGTAGAATTGAAGTATCTTCTGGAAGCTTGAACTCTTTAGAAAGCACAAGACATTCATCTTCAGAGAAGAGTACCTTGTTCTTGGTGTCACAAATTTGTGAGACTGAGAACAAGTTGAAGTTCTGAAGTTCCCTAACATAGTACACATTCTCAAAGTTCAGTAGGGGTGTCTTGATGGTGCCTTTCCCAGTAATTCTACCATCACTTCCACCAAAGGTCACATTGCCTCCTTCTTTAATAGGAACAAAATTGTGCATCATATCTCTATTTCCAGACATACTTCTTGAACAGCCACTATCAACAATGCCAATATCTTTATGCTTAAGAGGATGATCCTACAGAAACAAACATATATACAAAAGAATGTTAGTATACAGAGGAGGCTCAAGTCATTGCTGACTTGAACCTGCCTTGTGGATCATTAGATTTAGGTCTGGCAAAATAGTAAGATCCACCATTGTTCTTGGGTTTCCATTGAAATTTGGGTCCCTTATTATTCCAAGAACAACCTGCTGAGGACTTGACAGCAGTACCCCAACATCCTTTCCCATTATTCATAGAGTCAACATATGCAGGCCAATAACCATGTTTAAAATTTGGGCTAGTGGGTTGCACATAAGGTCTATCAGCTGATCTCCTCCAAGGAGAGTCAGTATAATTGGTTTGTGGGATATAAGGTGGAATATTATTAACATTGGTCCACACTGGTCTCGGTTTCTGCTGAGTAGCACATCCACCCACTCTTTGCTCATAGAAATCACAATCCTTAATTAAATGAAGTTTACTTCCACACACAAAACATGTCTTCCTTTTGGAAGATTTATTTAACAAAGCAGATGTTCTATTACATGTAGAAGTACTTAAACCAGAAACATTAAAGGAATTGTTTATAACAGACATATTATGCAAAGATTTAAAGGACAACTCTTCAGGGGAAATAGGCTTGGATGTTGATTCCTCAGCAGCTATCCTAGAAGGCTTGTAGATAGACTTGGGTGCAGGCTCAGGTGAGGGCTTGGGAAGGTCTGACTTATCACTTGAATCACAGTTGAAAGTAGACCCTTGATCCGATGAATTATCACTGTCAGAGAAAGAGACAAAGTCATAAGATGAAGCATCGGTGTCTGGCAAGTCTTTTGACTTTTTTCCATACAGATGGTGTGATCCATCAAAGTCAACAGTAATGGACAGGTCAGTGGGCATGAATTCACCTCTAATAGGTCCAGGGACAGCATGTAAATCACCTTCCTTTTTAAAGTGTTCTAAGCCTGCAGGTGTAGATTTACGCCTATCTTGCCTAGCTTCCAATCCTACATACTTTTGAAAACCTAAACCTATTCCAGAGTTCACTGACTGACTATTATAGAGTTCTCTAGCTAGATTGTCACCTGATATTAACCATTGTTTATGTCTAGCTATTTCCTCAGCTAGTTTCTCTTTAAGCTCTAGGTTCTCAGCAATAGTATCAGCTTTTTCCTTTTCAGTGCGTTTAAAGTTAATATTAGCAATATCTAGATCAAATTGTAGCACCTTAATTTTTTCTTCATAAGCTATCTGATTCTTTTGAAACCAAACCTTTTGTCTTTCTAATGTTTTTAACGAAAGTTTATAAGCTTCATTATCAACATAGCATTCATTGTATTTAGGTTTCATAGTATCATAAGCTTCTTTAAGTTCATTGTATCTATCACTACAACCAAATATACAGTTGTGTACCTGAGAAAGTCCCATCAAGGCAAACTGATCATGCCTATCTTCTGAAGTACACCTTGCCAGCAATCCAAGCTTCTCAGTATCAGCAGCTTCCTCATTCACAGGTTCATGTGCAGCCCAGTTGACCTGTTCATCCAAGGTGACAAGAGCTGCTGAAGTACTGGCTTCCTTCTGTTTCTGCTGATAGGAATTGTAGTTGGTTCCCTCTCCACTCTTCTTGTCTTTGCATTCCCTTGAGAAATGACCCATCTGGTGACAAGAGAAACACTTGACCTTTCTCCTGTCAAAACGAGCTGGATCCTTTCCCTTGAAGCCAAACTTCCTTCCTGACTTCTCTTCAAACCTTTTGATATCTACTGAAAGCATGGCCACCTGCCATTTCAGCTTCATCTCCTCCATCTCAAGTGGGTCCACCTGGTCAAAATATTCATATACAAGATGCTGCTGAGTATCATAATCAGCAACAAATGAATGAAGAACATCCTCCAATATACTTCCAGTTTTAGCTTGAGGATGTGATGGAATGGGACGATAAGATGATGATGGTAAGTAAGATGGACTTGAAGTATGCATCATCATATTGGAGTGAGATGTCCCAACAAAGGCTGTATGACCAGAAGAGGATGCACGGTAGGGAGATCTGACATCAGGTTCAAGAGATTTGAGTTTGTTGTACAGCTCATCAAAGGTGAGCATGTCCAACCCACCTTTAGACTTTAGGGCTATACTCACATGTAACCATGATGGAGGCAAAGATCGAAGGAACTTTGAGTTGCAATCATCATTGTCAGGTTTTGCATTCAGCTGGTTTAGCTGACTCAAAATCTTGTGAAACCTGTCGTATCCCTTGCGGATACCTTCTTCTTCAGAAATATTGAACTCTTGGAAGTGTTGTCTCAGCATGGACTTCCTCATTCTTTTGGACTCTTCATTGCCATCGAACCTTGCTTTAAGAGCCATCCATATGTCCTTTGCATCAACCATGTGGTGAAAATCACCCAAGTGATCTTCAGGAATAGCTTGAAGAAGGATGGTTCTTACTTTGTGCTCTCTTTGCACAGCTAGAATCTCTTCAGCAGTTTTGGGAGGGGCAATGGTAAACTTACCATCAAGATCTGGGATAGTCTTCTTCAGACTGTTTCCATTCTTCACAATCTCCCACAGATTCCAATCAATATTGGAGATCCAGTTCTGCATCTTCATGGTCCACAGATCATATTCTTCCTTTTTCAGATAAGGAAACTTACCATTACTGTTGGAGAGACTAAGTTGCTGCATAGAGGTGGTGTTTTTGATGTTGTTGTTGGTGACTTCTGATTCATCATCAGTTCCAGGCATGGTGAATATGTTTTTGGTTGAATGGGGGTGAGGTAAAATAAGGTTCTCAGTATCGTAGAGACTCTCCCGAGGCTCTGATACCACTTGTTGAACACAGACAGACCTTGACAGATCTGAGCACTCGTGGATCGTTAGTGTTGCCTATGTAATCATAAGCAAACTAATAGAAAATCTCTACAACTCGTATTCTATAACGGAAAGTAAATACAAGTTGTTATAACTAAGAACACTTAGATCCTCTATGGATCTTTTATTTAACTGAAACACTATGTTTCGGATGAGTTATCTATTACAAACTATGAGGTTCCTTTTATAGACAAGGAACCCTAAACTATTACTACTCAATCGACTAAACATGCAAGCATGCATTTAATGACTAAAACGCTAAACAATATTGAGCAGTACAATAATACCCATGCTAACCTCGGGCCGTTCAAAGATAATGATGGGTTAACATTTAAATAATAAAGCGCATGCTGATCCTAGTCAGCTTCCACCCTTCAGCAGAAACACGGCACGGCTTCTATACTTCAGCAGAATTCATTCTTCAGCAGATTCTGCTTCTACTTCAGCAGAATCCTTCGGCAGTATTGACAGCAGAAATCCTACTTCACATAATTTCCAACATTGGTGTTTAAACTAGATACATACTATATGATATGATATTTACTTGGGATAATTGTTACGTATAATTGGTTAAGGAAGAATCTTAAAGTCCTATTTATGTCCTTATTGGTTTTATGCTCAAGCTGTTTTGTGTCTAGATAGGTCATGTGTAAGAGTCCTCTTCAACATATGGTGTAGTTGTAGCCACCTGTAAAATCTCACTATCATTAACTTTCATATCAATAAACTATATTGTTTATCAAAACTTATTTGAACTAAGTTAAGCATTTTGGCATGTACATTTCATTTTTCTTGCATAAAAATCTATGCATCTCCGAGTATTCTTATTTAATCATGTCCGATATTTACTGATAGCCAAATCAGTCTCACAAGATATTTTCTTGTCTTACGAGTCCGCACGTGTACCAGTATAATAAAAGAAAACATGAAAAATAAAAACGAACTAATAAAATCAGAAATTACATCATCGTATCAGTTTATTTAAAACGTGTCCGGAAATATAAATATTATATTTTTCCCGTTTGAAATTATACGTTTACGAGTTTAACAGCGGGACGCGAAATACATTTAATACCCAACACAACCTAATATATCTAACACAATATTTACAAAATACAAAAAAAGAAAAATTTAAAAACAACCCTACCCTAACCCATGTGCAGCCACGCCCCACTTCTGCTCCCCCTCCTCTCAATTCGCTCTCTCTCTATCCCTCTCCATCTTCTTCTTCAGGTAATATCTCATCCATCTTTCCCCACCTCTAAAACCTCATTACCTCTTTTCGAATAACAATGGCTGACACCCTCAAGAGGTCAAGCAAGAAAAACGCTCCATCCTCTCTTCTTGACCACATCACGCTTCACTATAATTCCAAAAGCTACAAACACATCTTGAAGTATCTCTATCCCACCCTTGGCTTTTTCCATGGAAGAAAATAGACAAACAATCAAGGTCCCCATCTATGTTTCTTGTCTCTGTGGGTCAAGGTTGGAGAAAACACCAAGGAGAGACACGTGAAGACCTGCGCATCCTGGTGATATTACTCAAGAATGGTTTCTACCTTATTCCAAAAGTCGAAAGAGCAAGTCAAACTACCCACTTTTACTTCTTTAAATACCCCCCCCGATTCACAGGATTGATACCACAACTCACAACAAAAAGAAAAGCTAAAAAGAGTATTTGAAGTGCTTGGTGGGTTCCTGTGGATTCGGCTTGGTGGGTTCATCCTAATTTGTTGTTCCGATCAACTCCCTTGTTGTAAGGTTTAATTGAATCTTTTCTTGAATAATGTAGTTATAATTATTGTTAAGATTTGATGGTTTGATCGAATATACATCCTGTTTTGTTATCACCGATTAGTATGCAATTATTGAAATTGATTTATTGTTGGTTGGCTTGTGTGGTATAAGTAATTAAAATCAGTTAAAGAGTTTTCATGTTTGGGTTAATGTTGTAGTCGATCTAGGCTGACCCTCCCACCCCTCGCGAGATGCGAGACTTGCGTGTAATGTTGTATTGTACGACCCTAGACCCAAAGGAGTGTGGCTAGTGACGAGTCTCGTTTGAACCAATCGAGTGACATGAGCTTGGCTTAGTCACTACCCTGATGGAGTGTTTCTAAATGTACATACTAGCGTTAATGTTTGGCTCTTTAGATGTCATTAGGAACCTGTCGAAATCCTTGTAGTTGTTCTGAAACCAAAGGGACTTTGCCCATGATTTTATACCAAACATATAACTAGGAGACTTGATTCTTGCTTTTCTTTTCTTTTTTCTCCAGTTGGTTGCATTTGAGTCTTGAGTCCGGGCCACAGCCTACCTCACGAATGAGGGTTCATTTGGAGGTTTAATGATGGGCCAGAACCCATCTCGTGGCAGCCCCTGTGACCCATTTCCGATACATTGAAGTCACGTTAAGTTCGTTCATATATCCTCCCATGTTGAGCCTGTCGAGTTCAAGTCGTTGCGACTATCCCACAACTAAGCTTCTCTTATCCTAGATACCTTAATCCATCTTACATCTTCTACGTGTATTAGTACTCAACCAACGTTATTTCGACACAACGAATGTACAAAAACCAACATGATAATGTTACTCGATTACTTTCATGAAAACTAAACTACGTTTTATAATTATTAACGATGGTTTTACAAATGACTTATATTTACATTTTAGTTTAAAGTAACAATTTCATAAATTATAACCATAGAGACTAAACTTACTTTTAATAAACAACGACAACTTTATTTCTTTTATGACTAATAAGGAATAACGGTATTTTCTTTATATAACCTTTTCATAGATAAAAACCGAAATAACTAAACATAAAGGATTTTGACGCTATATATATATACATATATATATATATATACATATATATATATATATATATATATATATATATATATATATATATACATATATATATATACATATATATATATAATATATATATATATATATATATATATATATATATATATATATATATATATATATATATATATATATATATATATATATTATATAATAGATAATTTTACAAGGATATCTTATTTTCAAAAACCATACATTAAAAATATATAAATGGAACCATGCCGAATTTTCCAAAAAACAATATAATATCATACTAATTAAGAATAAAACCTTCGTACAAGGTCATCTAATGTTTCACGAGTCCTCATCCTGAACGTCCGACATGTACACCTTTATTCTATCTATTCCTAGAGTCCATAACAATCAATCCTTCTAAGTTCATTATCTAAACTTGAATAATGCCACATAAGCACCAACAACTTAAATCTTGACATATTTAGACATTATCGAGTCAAAATATAAAGATAGTAATTAAAGCATTGTTATATTAATTATAGGTCGCGTGACGGTACTTCGTGCATCTACTACTTGACTTTTACACTACTCGGATACTTTTGCTAAGGTGAGTTCATAGCCTCGCTTTTACTTATTTTTCAACCCCCGCGAGGGAGATGCATGCAATAAACTATAACACAAGTCTTTTCTTAAAATGTATGCTTGCCTGATTGTTATTATTATTGCCTAATTTGCCTGCCAAAAGTCCCCTTCATTATGAACCATTAATCACTTGTGGGTAAACGAGAATATTGTGGATAGTACTATGGGGATTGACGACCCCGACTCGGTTATCGGAAATAACCGGGGCGCACCATATTTGATTATCTCTATGTAATTGGCTATTACATCTGGGGGCAATTTTATTACTTACACCAGTAATTAGGTGTTTGCAGTTAGTTTGATGTCATGAGCTTAGTAGCATAATAATCACTGTTTTTCTATGATAATTGTCTTCGAAGCAATTATCTTCTCTAACTTGTATTCAACCATTTATTAAACCTATGAATATCACTCAACATTTTTGTTGATCTTTTTAAGCATGTTTATCTCAGGTACTAACTAGGATAAATCTTGAAGGCACGGAGTGTACGAAATGAAATGCTGGAAGTGGTGTTTTAAATAAAGTTATCATTTCTCAAACTTTGATCTATCTTTTGTGTAACTTCAAAACTTGTGG
>BPTQ01000004.1:262484048-262553941 GCA_019973895.1 Chrysanthemum seticuspe | reverse complement strand
AGACTTTAAAAGCCGAACATGTCCATCCAAACTGCTAAGGACTAACAAAAACCTAAGAAGGAGAGTTTGTACGATTCATAACAAACTGAATCCAGTTAATGGTCGGAAGAACAAGCTATGAGTAATACCGAAAGACCAAGTCCCACGTAGGAAAGGCCTGTGATTTACCCATTTCGAGGACCGGAATTACTCCACGGGTGAACTCCTCTAATGTTAGGGAAGTACTGCACCCAGAGTAGCAACCGGGAACCCCTATTCTAAGGAAGCAGAAAATGTTCAAGGTAAAGTGGAAGTCAATACAGCATTCCCAAAATAAAACAGCCAAGAAAGCAACTCACTATGATGAACTTTACTAGACCGAAATTTTCACCACACATATTTCAAGCAACACCTAGCAAACAAAACCTTTTAAAGCCAGATCATTTCAAGTAGTATCACTCAACGAAAGAACCGACAAAATAAAACCCTTACGACATAACTGAAGGTGAAATGGAACTTGTAAAAGACGAAGGAATCTTATCCCCAAGGGCCAACGATGAGACCCACGTCATGAAGGGATTGTAATCTCCTCAAGTGGGCACCTCATTAAGGCCAGGAGCTTTACCCATTTAGTGTCCGGAAAGGATGCACCCTGAACCAGAAAGCCATAATGAGTATCGAACAAGAAGGCTGGTAATTGACCTAAGTCAAACAATACTTAGCATGTTTGAGAGGAAGAATCCAAAAACAATCAGGAATCGTCAAACCTACCTGTACAAGCCGAAAATTTCAGATAAAAATGGGAATGCATAACAATAAATTCTAGTCCGAAGACACCAAGAATCCTTAAGGATTTTGGCTCTATGTGGGTACAAATTGACCATCCCCTCAAATTCACCTATTCCTACCAAACAAAGAAAACAACAACATGAACAAACTTGCAAGGATTGCTCAAAGCAAAGCGCTACAAGTCACAGTATTTCAATTCTCTCCATCCCAATTAGCGACAACCAGTCACATCGAACCTTCGAAGACCACTCCAAAAGTTCTTGAGAGGTTATCTCGAAATAAGTACCACCTACCGTCTTTCGACCGCTAGGCGGAATGAAAGTACCATTCAATCTATAGAAACTATACTTCGGACATGAGTAACTTGTTGAGAAATGAATGGAGCAGGAAAATTTCCTTAACCAAATCCCTTGCAACTAAAGACCACCTCATAAGACACCGTAGGGTCTAGAGCGCAATTCAATCGTGTTCAGGATTGAGAATAGCAAGGAACCAGTCCAATGGCTCCAAGCTTCTATCAAGGACCATTGATAATAGTATGCGTATCAGAGGATAAGTACAGGCGGCTCTGATCGTCAAAGTCAATAAAAATAGGACTAAATGACACATAAGGTTTGAGTCGACGAAAAGGATTGAGGTGTCGACTCAGAAGAGCGTAAACCATTTTAACCAAACGCAAAAAGGGCTATACCTTGTTTCGTAAGAATTATCGGATCCTCTCCAAGACCAAGCTGGTAGTTACCAACTCGGATTCTCATTAGGACTACACGTTATGCCCACACATTCTAGTACGCACAACTTCGAGAAAGCCAACTCACTGGCCCAGAACTAATTCAAGAAACTACTGAGAAAATTGTGCTAACCCAGAACCGTCTGCTAACAACATGTAATCATTAAAAGAGATACACAGACAGAAGGCGAAAGCCACTTGAGTTCCGAGTGGGTGATAGAGTCATGATAAGATTTTGCCACAGAAAGGCAAAGTCCGTTTCGGAAAAAGGTGGATAATTGAATCTTCGTTACATTGGACCTTTCAAAATTCTTGCTGGAATCGGACAGGTAGCGTACCGCCTTGAATTACCACAAGAACTCAGCTCTGTGCACAACGTGTTTCACGTGTGCAACTTAAAGAAAAGTCTTTCCGACGAAACTCTTGCTATTCCTTTGGAAGAAATCCAAGTCGACGAAAGATTGAATTTTGTCGAGGAACCCATTGAAATCATGGATAGGGAAATCAAACGGCTTAAGCAAAGCCGCATCCCGATCGTCAAAGTCCGTTGGAACTCTCAAAGAGGTCCAGAATACACGTGGGAACGCGAAGACCAATTCAAACGCAAGTACCCACACCTTTTCTCTACTTCACAAAGCAATCCTAACTGAAAACCGAGGACGGTTTTCTCTTCCAAGACGGGGAGGATGTGACACACGGTAAATTTTCACAAAAATTTAACTGATGATTAGTAATTCATTTTACTAAGCCAAATTTATTAAGCATGCATAAGCTTTGCCTGATCATTTGAGTAGCTAACTCGCATACAGTAGGTAACTGCACTACTTTTGCATTCATATTATTTTATGAATATTTCATTTTGTCTTATGATTCAAATTGTGAGACGAGAGGTTATCTCGTTTTTCCCAGTGACCGACACGGCACGCGTACCGACACTATGATAAGGACTCACTAAAATAATTAACAAATGTCAGCGACTTGGAATATTACAAGGATAAAATATTTCAAACACATAACAATAAAATGCCGCGAGTAAAAAGTTGTCAAACAATGATACTTTGGTCACAATATGACTTCGCGGGACACAAAATAATTAACACACAATCACTTGTATGAAACTCAAATATGATTGATGCCAAAAATATAATACATGTGCAAGCATTTTCACAAGTAACATAATAATACATATAAACTTATACAAATATTACACAAGAAAACATTTATTAAAGTGTGAAGATAACTCTTGTCCCCTTTCTTTTTTTTGTTTGTCGTTACCTACCCTTCCACAAGATTTCATCAGTATTTCCTTCTCTCTAAAAATAGATATCTATCTCTTCCCAAGGAATATACAGGAGAGATAACAAATCTTTCTTCATCTCCTACCTATGCGCCTCTCTTAGGCCGAATATCACCAAATGTGGACAACCCAACATATTCTTCCAACTATTTCCCATCTTTCATCCCATATTCATGTAAGTCTTGGCTTCCCCAAACTCTTTTGATGCGCCGCTACCTCCAAAAGAAATCCAAGGAGGATCAAGTTAACCACAAGAAGGAAGCAAATCTCTCACCAATCTATCTTGAGATTCCTTTGGTTTTTGGAAGGAAACTATTTTCGGCTTCAAAACAAATTGCAAGATGAGAGAGTTAGCCAAAAACTACTCTTGTGCTCTCCTTTTATTCCTAGCCGAGACCACCCATGAGAGTCACACTTTAAATCCCACCACAAAAAGATAAGGAAGCTCAAAGGAGTGAAGAAACATTACTTGGGTTTTGCTCTAGGTCGATTGGGATTAGTGACTGTGATATACTCTTGGGTTGGCCTTCGGATTCATTGTCATCGAATTTGTTGTAAGAAATTTACTAAACCTCATCTTGTTAAAATTTACTATTCGAGTTGTTAATGAAACTGGTTATTCGATTGTGAAACTTAGTGTCTTGATGTTAATAAGTATTATCCTTGTTGGTGAATGTTACTGCCTCGTGTAAACTTGGTTAGTGTCGTTGGGTCTCATTTATCCTAGTTCTGTCGAGAGTGTTGTAAAACAAGAAAACTAGAAGTTAAGAGTCCTATTGATGTAGAATATGAAGCTTGTTGTTAATCCATTGTCATCAAATCTTCTAATGTCGACATTTTAATGAAAAGTGCTATACGAGATACCTCCTAAACTGTTGTCGAAACCTGCGTTATAGTGTCGCTTGAAATTTAGTTTGGTCACTTGTCTTCGTCGAAGTAAAAACTGAGAAGAAGTAAACATAGTCAAAATTTTGTTCCTGCTTAATACCATCACCTAAACATTAGTCCACTTGGTGTGTCGTTAGTTTGTTGACGGAAAAACTTCGTTTTTGTAATCCTTGAGTTTGAGTCATGAACCTGGTGATAAGTTGGTCCTTGTGATTATTCACGTTAGATCTGGAAAAAAAAGTGTCGAGTTTTGAAAATTTGTATAAACTCATGTTTAAGAAATGCGGCCAATTTAAATCGTCATTTTCCTTTGATGTCAAGTGGTTGTTTGATTCGACTATGAACCCACTTTGATACTAGTAATCCTTTCCAGTCGACATCCATGTCATTCAAGTGTGTCGAAAACATGTTATAATCTTGTCATAACTTGAGAAAACAATGCTTGTTATCTTAGTTCCCTGTGCCTCAAATTTCGATCATGAGCCTTGTGTTTAATCCGTTGGGTATGCCTAGGAAGGAAACCAAGTCAAGAGTACCCAATTGTCAAAATAATGTATGAGTAACCTATATTCGTCACGGCCCGTAATAGTACAATAGTTTGTCGGGATGAAACCGGGTTGAATGGTACTCGACTTAACACGTGGTTTCACCTCACCCTTTCTCTAGTTTCCAGTTAATAATTTAGCCTTGAGCTTTATTCGCGACGTTGTTGGCACAACGGGTAGTCGAGTATACCTTGGAGCATGTCGACCGTGATACCCTCGGTTTGAGTTAGCTCCGAAATGTTGATGCCTTGTTCACTTTAAAGTAACCCTCGTCATATTATTTTTTTTATGCGTATGAATTACTCCACACAAAAACCTTGACACAAGCAGTTTACATCAAAAAGTAAATTGGTAACTTTGACATCAAAATTTTGGGCCACAGCCCAACTTGAAATAGTGTTACAAGGGAGTTGCATGGTTGTCTTATGGGCCACGACCCACATCTGGTACCTTACTACTAACGACACCAGGCCGCAGCCTATGGCGGCTCGGGTGTTCGTTGATGATTTAAACGGGTCAACAAAAATATAACGTGTAACATAAACTAGGGATCAAATATAAAACCAAGCTCATTTACCTAGTATTCGAAATCTACTACCTTAGGCAAATAAACTTATGAAACGTCAAGTAAAACAAGTGCGAAAGTTTAATACGAGAGGCAAGTGTTTAAAAACATAATCTACTTATAACTTCCTCATCAAAGCTTTATCGTCAAAAGTGTTCGGATAGACATGTCTTATGAGTAAACTTTTAGTCGAAGACGATGTATGTTTCAAACAAATTTTGATAAATAAATAAAGACGACTATATTATTCTATCATATATTAAATTGAAAGTCTTCAAATTTAACTCAAATATTTTCTAAATACAATTTGAAAAATAAACAAACTAATATTTACTTTCGACAATACTACTAAGTGTCAACTCAAATAAGTATATATATACATTTTATATACTTACTAATAGAACACCATGTTTATTTTGAAACAACTCATATATCAATGGCACCATTATAAGGTCAGCGTGAAAAGTATACATACTTCGTATACTTACTAGTAAAACCATTTCCATAAATTTTACACACTAAAGTTTAGTTTTATTGCAATTATAAAAACAATTGAACTACTTTAAGTAAGTAATACTTAAAACAATGAACTAAAATATTGCCCTCCTTATCTAGGTCGCGTGTCGGTGCCGCTCCACAACCATCACTAATCCCACATTTGGATTGCACATTTGCTAAGGTGAGTTTCATAGCCCCACTTTTACTTGATAAATTGTTTTATACATTTTGGGGTGAGAAATATGCAAAACATTTTATGGACCAAAACTATCACATGATTTCTATTACGTGGTTTAGCCTAAGCCCTTATGTCCCTAGAGAATGCCCCTTTTTCATGAACCGTCAATTCCCTATTGGGAAACGCGAATGTTATAAATGGATCTATTGAGGGTGACTCCTCCGTTCGGTTGGCCATGCTTAGGCCAAAGCGAAACGTATACCATGTCGGAACCAAGTGTTGAGGGACAAAACACTTGCTATGGGCCCCTATATTGTATGACATCTTTTAGCATACAGAAACTGTCGTAGTATCGGTTGCATGAACTTAGAGCTAACGTAATAGACTTTCATCCATATATCATTATATTCTTGATAATGATTATATGCATTTGCTTATGGTCCAAACTTATTATTTTAATCTAAACCTATGAACTCACCAGCTTATAGCTGACCTTTTTAGCATATTTTCTCAGGTGCTTAGTTGTGAACATGGGTGCAAGGCAAGAGGTGGATAAATGGTCGTAGAAATTTCTAAAGAAAGGCCTTTACAAATAAATGATGTTATTATATTGGGACCACAAAAATTATGGGATATGCCCATCCATCTAAATAATGTTGTAAGATATTGTTTTAAAAATATTTATGAAATTAAACGAAGTATGTATTCCATTCTGTATTACTTGTGTTATGATTTACCAATTTCGTAACGCTCCCAAATAACACATATGCTTCCGCTAAAACAAATTTGGGGGTGTTACAAACACCATCCAAACGCACACCATTGGGCTTCGGCCTTTGATCCATTCGAAACAAACAAACACGACCCAAGTTATTTGCGAAACGTCCAATCTTCGTCGTACCAAAATCGATTACGTAATATATTCGTTAAGTTTTATTTATTCGCAAGTTAAGTTTTAAATTCATTAAATGATATAAATGTATTTTAAGTATTTTATAAATTTCGATTCCAAGGGTATTTTAGTCTTTAATCAGATTTTAGATTTTCAGGTTTTACACTCTAACTCTAAGGTACTCTTTGGATGGTTTAGCCTACAACTACTCTAGGTGTTATAGCCTAAGGTTCACAAAGATTAATCAAGCATTAACTACACAACGAATGACCTATCGCATTACTAGATCATTAACAATTAAGATAAGAGACAACCAATCAATATTCAATAATTAAGTTTCATATTCCCTAAGCAAACACACAAGTAAATTAGTCGGACATGGAGAACATGCAAGCATACACACAAATAATTGAAGACATAATTGAATTAATGAAGTAAAACACTTATCTTGTGGTAAGATAGGGTTTGGAACCCTAAAATACTGTACAAGACAGCCTTGGTTCGGTTTAGGTTTTTACTCCAAAAGACTACACACCGAAAACTGAAAAATTCGGATTCTATATATAAGATTACAATCGCGACGGCGTCACCTTATGATTTGTGACGCCGTCGGGTAGCCGTCATTAGGGTTTCGTCTTGGCCACGTTAGTCTTGCGACGGCGTCACCTTATGCTTGTGACGCCGTCCCCTTCAGTCTCTGACGCCGTCTGGATCAAATCTAGGCCGTCTGAGTTGCGACGGCCTACTCTTTTAAAGCCTGACACCGTCACTTGAAAATAAGCAATTTGGCTACTATCCCGTCGCAGAAGTGCTCCGACGGCGTCGCAATTAACACCTGACGCCGTCCCCTTGTATTTCAGCAACTTGAGTGTCTCGGTTCTTGACTTTGGCCATTTTCTTCGTATATCCGCGCCTTTTCGTCCAAATAAGTGCCATTCCAGCAATTTGCCTTCAAGAGACCTAAAAAGTGAAAAGGAACGATATTAAGTAATAACGGATACAAAAGTGATCAAATAAGGGCTTAAACGACCCCTCAAAAAGGTACATTTTAAAACCTTATCAAATATCCCTACACTTGGTATTTGCTTATCCTCAAGTAAATGTGCTTTTAGCCAATTAATTTATAAGTTAGGGGTCATGAAGCATTGGTTTAGAACAATCCACAACACATATAAGCCCCGCAAAAGTCATAACAAGCACGGAAATTACATACTAGCACCTCACAGGGGGTGTTTGGATACTCACATCTCTCGGGTGTATATGAAACATAACAAGTTGGAAATGGAAGATAAACACTCATTAACCGGTCCTAGTACATAGATTACCATAGGCTTGAGACTAGATCAAACCTCCATCGCTTAGGCATAAGCACCTAGGAAAGACTATCAAAGAGGTCTTTTAAAGGGTTGTAATGTTAGGCTTACAGTAGGGAAACAAAGTGTTTGGTGGGATAGGCTATTTAGTGGTGGCAAGTCAAAAATCTTTATGTTACAAGCATATGAAGAAAGGCGTTGCTAAGCCAAGACTCGACACTCTAAACTCTAGATAACTGAAACAAACAAACATAAATTTAAAGATAGATGTAGGATGGTAGCCCGTATGTTTGTTTTTTTTTACACTCTATTTTTTTTTCTTTTCTCTTTTTTCTATTTTTTTCGATTTTTTTTCCATACACTTTTACTCTACCATCCTCTACGGTAACATCAAAATGATAGGGATTTATAGGCACATCCTTACACTTGAGTTTTTATTACTCTAACACTAATTTGACCCGAATTGAAAAGATCAAAACACTTGGGGTACGTTATTACGCAAATAATGGAATTTAACGTTCCCTTCCAGTCATTTCATAAATTCTAACTTTTCCCATGAGTCCCAATCGTCCCAAAACTGTGTACAAAGGATATGACTCGACTTAGCAACTCATGCAAACAACTAGATAATTGAACTAAGGGTATAGGGTGATAACAATAATGCACTAAAAGTGAGTGCATACAAGGTAGGCTAAGGCGATTTGGGTGTACATTTGGGGGTGGGGTGTAAACAATGCTCTTCATTGATATTCCGGAAAAACCGAAACATCACGAGAACCGCGAAAAGGATAGGCTCTGAGGGGTTAACTAGGGGTATCGTGTATTAAAGATGAGTACAACGCAAAGGTGTGGGGGAATTACTCAACCGATGTGGAAGAAGTAATTATATTACGGGTATCAAACAAGGGTTATCCTAATGCCTCTTATCATTTAGTTATTCCTAACTACACAAGTGTAATCTTACTAGCGATCTCGGGATGCATCACAAAACAAGTTCTAGAATCTAATATACTACCGGTTCACACTCTAAGCATTAAAGATGAATGCTTTAATTCCTACTAATCTAAGGGTGATCCTCACATTTTGGGTGGAATTTAGGTGGTAAAGGGTTTTTGTGCTAGTCATGCAACTTCCTATCCGTGAGACGCTTTTGTTAAGACTAATGGCCCACTCCTATATGTCATGAAAAATTTTAAATTTGGTGCCAAAATTACCCTAACCGACATTTTCTCATGGTTTATTACACAAATACAATTGGACAAAGCAAATAATCAAGGATAAGCATAGTTTCAAAGTTCCCATTTTATTTTCCCTCACTACACTTAAACTGAACATTCTCCCCAATGTTCCCTGAAAGTATCAAAGTTATGATAATAGAAGGTAATAAAAAATGAAAGAAACTAATACTCCCCTGATTAGCTCGGTAGGATCCGTGTACAGTGGTGGTTAAATCCTTTCCAAGAAGAATGTATGCGTGAAAAGCTCCTCCCAATCTTTTATTTCTTCTTCTTGATAAATAAAACCTGCACACTTGAAGAAAACAAACGAAACCTTCGCGTAAAATCGGCGGTAATAATATATATAAGACTCTACTAAACTAGGATATAATGCTTGTGAAATGGATGTTTACAGAATTTATGGAAAATTAAGACCTGGAAAATTCCAAAAATTTATAAGTAGCTTAGAAAACGAGAAAAAAGTAGTTTGTTGTTTTTACTCCTTCCTGACGTCGTCAGGTTGCGATTCTGACGCCGTTAGGTTATCCTGACAAAAACTGGTCTGCGATTTTCTGGAAAAAATTCTGGAAAATTTACATCTTTAGAATCCGGAAACATTTCTACAAAACATCCATTATGACTCGATACAAGCATGTAGAAAACTAGAAGGGGGGTTGAATAGTTTACCAATTAAAAACTTTGTTTTGAAACTTATTGAAATATCAATTGATATTGATCTTTGATATGTTAATGAAATATGCAAGCAAGATGTAAAGAGTAAATAAGGAAAGAAATGATCAAACCACAACAAGTTGTTTATAGTGGTTCGGTCTACAAGGACTCTTTTTCCTTGCCCTACTCCACTCCCCGAGTCTCACACTCGAGCGTTTAACTTCACTAGTCAACAAGCTCCTTTCAACGGCGGAGAAAACCTTTACACTTTGCTTACACTATTTCTGACACTAAGCTAGATGTCGAGTTCTTTCCAAGGGTACAACCACTCCCACACACAATGTATTTTGAGGACTAAAATACTAACCACTCACACTCACAAGATTATGATGGTTTAATACAACAATGAAGTATGAATCAACACTAGATCATACAACACTAAACAAACAAGACTTCCAACTTCTCGTTTGAAGCTTGAATGTGACTTGATCTTCTTTGCTACAAAAGAGATCACTAATATGATATGAAACTGAGTTAGAAAGGTTAGAGAGAAGATATGTATGAGAGTATGATAGAAAGGGATGAGAAACTACTTGGTTTGGCTTTGCTATTTATAGCCAAAATGGACAGGAGCGTCCACGGACCACGGAACCCTCAAAAGGGTTCCGCCCGTGTACCATTTTGGTACCGTGGGGGTCTGACAGCAAGATTACCACAATCTTACCAAAGTCAACCAAATCCATCTAAGATTGTAAGATATAAAGAGTACAAATCCACACAAAATATCTAATGAAATCTTTCAATGATTTCAATGATGCATTGCATGATGTCATATGTTGTATTTCTATTTTTAGAAATATGCAAGTACTTAAGTAGTGTTTGGTTTTAAGAACCTAAACATTCTAAACTACTATCATACATAATGATTAGAGTCATATTAAGATATGACTAATCACAAATGTAAATGCTTGAATGATGACGATATTGTTTGAAAAAGCTTGTTTTAATATCTATTAAACTTGACAAGCTTTAAGCTTTTATACAAATTAAATTTACTTTTGTCGTTAACAAAACTTAGGTAAAGATCAAAAATATAAATAACGTTTAATGACAATATTTGTATTAACAATCTCCCCTTTTTTGTTGAGGACAAAATATAAATTTTATTTTTATAAAAGATACAAAGTTTGTGCAAGAGTTATAAAAATATTAGTTTTAGAACTTGAAAAGGAAATGATAATGCAAGTGTATGATGTTTGACTTTTTCAGAAAGTCAAAGTATTCACTAGTTGATGCATGATGTTGACTTTTTCAGAAAGTCAAAGTATGCAGTTGACTTTTTTTAAAGAAAAGTCAAGTATTATCAATGAGGTATCATGTTTGACTTTTTCAGAAAAGTCAAATGTAAACAAGTTCAAGTTCTATATTTTCTCCCCCTTTTTGTCTCAACAAAAAGAAGAGGCTATGCGGAATGTAATGAGCCCGAGCCATTATCTCCCCCTTGATCAAAGCTCCCCCTAAATTGGGTGCTTAATGGGAAGATACATGGATTGGGAAAATAAAGCTACAAAAAAAAATGTTAGTAATAATGATCATTCACAAGCATCTCCAAACACTATGGAATGGCACCAACAATATAATAAACATCATTCATTAGTTAAAATTTTTCATGAATAAAGATCATGAAAAGAGAACACAATGATGTGTTTTTAGTACGAGAAAATAAAGATAATCCTAAGAAAAGAAAAACTAGAAATGCTAGTCTATGACCATCCTAATGAGATGGTGGATGAGAAAGAGCGTTGAGGTGCTCAAGGATGTGATTGAGGATGAACCTCATTTCCTCTTGAAAGTCATGGACCATAACCCGGGTCCTTTCAACGGTTTGGGCCGTTTGCTCACAAATTGAGCAACCATGCCTAGGAGGATAGTATATTTGGGAAGGTTGTGGTGGTGGAATGGTAGATGTGTTGGTGGTGTTGGGGATGTTTGGGGTGGTCATGATGGAGGCTAGCAAAGCATTTTGTATTTCCATAGTCTCACTAAGGTGAGAATCCACCATGCATTTGAATTGGTGGAGGTTGTGGAGTTCCGCTTGAATCTCCTCTCTAGTGGGATTGGCATCCCACATGCACTCCTCAATGTCCTCAAGATGAGAGGACATTGATGTTGGGAGTGGATGGTCCCCATACAAAGGACCATGAATGTCTTTGTGAATGGGGTGGAAGAGAAGAGGTTTTGGCCCTAGTGGGGCGTTTGGGGTCAAAAGATGACCTTGGTGATTCATGAGCTATTCACTCAATTGTGCCAAAGGATGGCAATGGTGGTGGATGATTTGGCCTAGGAGGCAAGTCATCCAAGTCCTCCAAGAAAGGATTTGGTGAAGTCGGTGGAGTGGAAAATAACTCCATAGGAATGAGAGTTGGAGACCTTGGTGGTGAAGGTGGTGATGGTGTTTTAGATGTTTGGATGGGTGCCGGTGGAGGTGAAGTTGGTGTTTTTGTAGGTGGTGGAGTGGTGATCACAATGTGTGATTGAGTAGGTGTGACCAAGGTAAGGCTTGTATCATCTCGGATGGGAGATGAGATAGTGAGTGGAGAAGAATCGGATGAGGAGCTAAGGTTAACGAAGCAACAAGGCCTCACACTAATTCTAGCGGTTTTCTTGCAAGGTTTAGGAGAGGATTTTGTCATTTTTGACTTGGGTTTTTCTTTGCTAGATAATGGTAAGAATGAAGAAGGTGTAAGGATGATCATGGCAAAACCTCTCAATTTATAGAAGTGAAAAATTATGGAGAAATGTGTTTGATTTGATGTTAAACCATTGAAGAGATGAGGTTCCTAATGATTTGGAAGTGGGTTGAATGCTAGTCATATCACCCAAGTCAATCCATACAAGAGAGATGGAGTGAAGAAGAAAAGATTTGCAATAAATGTGTTCTAATGAGTGGAATTTCCTAACAATCATATTACCCACGGATTTGAAGGTACCAAAAAGTTGGTTCCTTCCTTTATGCCAAAGGGCTCCTTGGGTGGATTTTTCAAATTTTTGAATTTTGGTGGGAAATGGATTTCTTATATACCTAAGTGAATTATACTAGTTCTAATAAGAGTATAAACTAGTTAAGATTCACTTATAAGTAATGGATGGTAATTTGGAATCACTCGAAATTCAGAAAGTTACCTGGAGGATCCACGGCACCAAAAAATTACACGGCCGGAACCCTAAAAAGGGTGCCATCTGGTCCGCCTGTACAGGTACGGCGGTACCAATTCACATAACAGACGGTACCAAATCGTTGGTGCCGTCTGATCCGTGTAGTGCAGAAAAGTAGACAGAGTATGTTTTTAGGTGTCGGGGACTTTTCCGAAACCTGAAATTTTTCTCAAAAGTTGTTACACTAAACATTTCTAGTTAGGAAAAGTAAATAACACATGTATAAACATAGTGGAGCATAGATTTTGAGAAAAACTTTTTGATTTTCACATTATAGTGAAAATGGGTAAAATTTGATAGCATACTTGTGCTATCCCCCTGCATAAGATTGTTAGCATACATCAGTTTTAGAAGTTATATTATCATCCTACAAGATAAAAACAACAAAATAGTATCAAACATTAGAGATAATGTATTGTTCCAAACACTCCTTAAAGTACCCTCATTTGTCCAACTTCTTGTAAATCTTGTTCATCATCCTACCAAGGCACTTGAACATTCCCTTAGTTTGCTTGAATTCCGCTGATTCATTCTCGATCTCGGGAAGAGACGCATAATACTCATGAGGTGGAAGATGAGAGCTTGGAAGACCATCCTCGGAGCTATTTGATGATGATGATGCTGGAGTTGGAGGTTTTGCTCTCTTGCCTTTTGTCTTAGCAACTCGTTCATCACTCAAAGGTACAAAGATGTGAGGGATGAGTTCATAGTGAAGGTGCATCCCTTTTGGGGTTGGTGGAATTGGTGCAAAGTTTCTATAGAGACGGGTGAGAAGCATCCCGTATGGAAGAGCAACCGATCCTTGAGTTGGAATATCAATCATTCTCCTAGCGATGTAGTAGGCTAAATTAAATGGTTGTCGGGTGGACAAGTTGTAGAGCATGTGACAAAGGCAAGCGTTTATGTGATCCCTATTTCCTATGGTGCTAATGACGTTGGCTCTAAGTAGCTCCTCCCATTTCTTAAATTCGGGCTTAAGTTCATTTAGCTCCATTCCATATGGATCTCGGTTTACCTCTTTTCCCTTTCGGGTAACACGGGTTGTATCACCCTTTGGGTTAAATAGGTGTTCACGGATAACATCCTTATCGGCCAAACGGGTTTGGTAAGGAAGAGTGCGGTCATTGATTTCATCAAGAACGGTGAGTGACCATTTATCCGAGTAGACACAAGTCCCTCGGTTGGGAATTCCTAGCACTCGAGCAAAGTTGGCTAATGTGATGGTGTAGTCGTTTTGATTGATTCTAAACCTAAGACAAAATTCATCATCGTCTTCATCACTAAAGCCGGTCACACTAGCATAAAATTCTAACACAAACCTAGGACAAATTGGTTCATCGATGTCAAGAAGACAATCGAATTGAATGGCGGCTAGTTCTTCAAGGAGATTGGTATTTTCAAGGAAGGATGAGTGAATGGTTCTACCCTCATGGAAATACCTTGATTCTAGACCCCTAAATATTTCTACTTGTTCCTTGGAAAGTCCTTTGGTTTTGTGATGTTTGGGAATATACCCAAGGGTGTCTTTGTGATCATAGAATCTTGCGGCTACCATGGTTATTCCTAAGGACAAGAATTAATATGTTAAAAATGAGAATAAACTTTAACGTTTTGGTTCTAGTGTGTGCCTATATGAAAACAATTTGGAGTTGCGGTTATCTCGACTCATTTTATGCACAAAATTGGTTTTAGTGGGGTGTTTGGCAAATACCATGAGATAACCCAAATGCTCCTAATTCAATGTGGCTTCATTTGAATATACCCGGGAATGCATATTAGTTATGCAATTCCTTTAGTATTCAAGAGCATGCAAGTGATGAAAATCTAACGTTTCTATTTGTATTAATAATGAAAAAAAAAGTTTTGTTTTCCTACAAGTGAGAAGCTTTTCAAATTTTTTGACATGGGGTGTTTGGTTATTTGAATAAGGCCTTATATTCATTATCTATCAATTAGTGAGAAGCATGATTTGTTTATGTAATATGATAATGTAGTACCTAATTTCAATGACTAGTTATGCATTTTGCCAATTGAATTCATATTTGGTATAAAAACATACATAAAACCCCATGTAATGATTTGTGATAGTTTTGTGCATAAATAAGAATCCTAGACTCAGAATTAAGAGATAAAATGTAGTTAGGATACTTACAATGATGTTATCTTCAGTGATTAGTGAGTGGGAAGGTATCAATAATGAGCTTGGTTTAATGTTTACACGTTTTGGTAAAGTGAGTTTTGAGGAAGAGGATGTTTTGTATATAGCAGTTTTGCTTCTGTAGACACCACGGACCAGACGGTACCAAAATTTTGGTTCCGTCTGTGTTGTCGTTTGGTGCCGTGGCTACAGTAGCAGGTACAAGACAAAATTGTTTTGTTTTGACTATTCTAATGTTTTGAGCTATGTTTATCCTACATGTTTGGTTCCATTAACCCTAAACCAAGTCTAAGAAGATTAAAAGGTTCTCGTTTAAGAGGCTTAGTTAAGATGTCGGCAATGTTGTCTTTGGAGGATACTTTCTCGATTGAGATGTTTCCTTTTTGAACATTGTCGCGAAGAAAGTGATGACGGATTTCAATATGCTTTGTACGAGCATGTTGAACGGGATTCTTGCTGAGATCAATGGCTCCTTTGTTGTCGCAAAGTATCACAATATCGTTGAGATGAATTCCGTAATCTACGAGAGCTTGCTTCATCCAAAGAGCTTGTTGACATGCTTTTCCGGCTGAGACGTACTCGGCTTCAGTAGTTGAGATGGCTAAGGCCGTTTGCTTCTTTGCAAACCATGAGGTGAGACAATGTCCAACAAAAGTGCAAATACCACTTGTACTTTTTCTATCAACATAATCACCGGCATGATCCGAGTCGGCATACACTATGGTTTCTACACCCGTTCCTTTGGGATACCATAATCCTAAACACGTTGTTCCCTTAATGTATCTAAAAATCCTTTTTAAGGCTTCTAAGTGTGATGCCTTTGGGTTTTCTTGAAAGCGAGCACATAGACAAACACTAAACATAATGTCGGGTCTACTAGCCGTAAGATAGAGTAGGCTACCAATCATTCCTCTATATTTAGTGTTATCTACGGATTCACCTTCTTCGTCCTTGGTGAGTTTGGTGTCCGAGGACATGGGTGTTTTAGTTGGTTTGGAATCTTCAAGACCAAATTTCTTAAGCATGTCTTTTATATATTTAGATTGATTAAAAAATATGCCATCTTCTAGTTGTTTAATTTGAAGTCCTAGAAAGAAATTTAACTCACCCATCATACTCATTTCAAACTCGTCGTACATGATTTTAGAGAAATCATCACATAGCTCTTGACAAGTTGATCCGAATATAATGTCATCAACGTATATTTGAACAATGATAATATGTGATTCCTTTTTCTTGGTAAAAAGAGTATTATCTACTAATCCCATAGAGTATTTGTTATCAATAAGAAAAGTCTTAAGTCGGTCGTACCAAGCTTTTGGTGCTTGCTTAAGACCATACAATGTTTTCTTGAGTTTGAAGACATGATGTGGTTTCTCAAAGTCGGTGAAACCGGGAGGTTGAGCAACATACACTTCTTCGTTAATAAACCCATTAAGAAAAGCACTTTTAACATCCATTTGAAATAATTTAAAGTCATAAGCACATGCATAGGCAAGTAATATTCTAATAGATTCGAGTCTAGCTACCGGAGCATAAGTTTCATCATAATCAATACCTTCTTGTTGATTGTAGCCTTGTGCAACAAGCCTAGCTTTGTTTCTAGACACTATACCATTTTCATCCATTTTATTTCGAAAAACCCATTTCGTTCCAATTATGGTTTGATCTTTAGGTTTTGGAACTAACTTCAAACATCATTTCTAACGAATTGGTTTAATTCTTCTTGCATGGCAATTACCCATGATTCATCTTTTATTGCTTCATTTATGTTTTTTGGTTCTATGGTGGATACAGAACAAAAATAATTACTTTGATTTTGGGCTTGTGACCTTAAGGTTCTTTGATTAAGTTGTCCTATGACTTTTTCTAAATGATGACTTTTAGATTCTTTGATGTTAACAATCTCCTTATTCAATGGTTCATCTTCCTTGTTATTATTAATTATTTCTTGACTTTCTATCATTTGACTTTCAACTAAGTCATCATCTACCAAAGGTGATGTCTTAGAGGGAGGTGGACTTTCGTCGAATGTTATGTTCAACGATTCCTCGACTATCATTGTTTCTTTGTTTAGGACAATATAAGCTTTACTAGTTTGAGAATAACCAAGAAATACACCTTCATAAGACTTTGGGTCAAACTTGGTGAGATAATCCTTAGTATTAAGAATAAAGCATTTACAACCAAAGACTCTAAAAAATCCTAACGTTGGCTTTTTACCTTTATAAAGTTCATATGGTGTTTTGTTTAAGAAATGACGTATTAAGACTCTATTCAAAATATATGTAGAAGTGTCAACGGCGTTACACCAAAACTTTTGAGGAATGTTTTGTTCATTAAGCATTGTTCTACTCATTTCTTGAATTGCTTTATTTTTACGTTCTACTACTCCATTTGATTGAGGTGTTCGTGGAGCGGAAACGTTATGTGTTATACCATTTGTATTACAAAATTTTCCAAATTGAGTTTCGTTGTCAAATTCACGACCATGATCCGTTCGGATCGACACAATTTTAACACCTAGTAGATTTTGAATTTTCTTGCTAAGAATTTCAAATTTATCAAAAGCTTCATTTTTAGTTTTCAAAAACAACGTCCAAGTAAACCTTGAGTAATCATCTACTATGACCAAAGTGTATAAGTTGCCTCCGTAGCTTCTTATAGCGGATGGTCCAAACAAGTCCATATGTAATAATTCTAGACACTTAGATGTGGACACCATATTTTTAGATTTGTGACTACTATGGGTTTGTTTACCAATTTTGCAAGCGTCGCAAAAGTGTTGGTCATATTTTAGTTTTGGTAAATTCCTAACTAGCTCTTTTGAAGATAGGTTTTGTATAAGTCTCATATTAGCGTGACCTAAGCGTCTATGCCAAAGAGATGAGCTATCGTCTAACGTTGTTAAGCAAAGTTTGTCATTAGATGTTTTATCTATTTTCATGACGTATATGTTATTTTTCCTAACTCCTTTGGCTATGGTGATACCATCTTTTAGTATTTTACTTCCATTTTCATCAAATAGTACTTTATACTTTTTATCACATAATTGGCTAATACTAAGTAGATTAAATCCTAACCTATCTACATGAGCAACATTTTCAATAGTTAGGGAGTTATGAGCAATCGTACCTTTGCCAATGATTTTGCTTTTGAGATTGCTACCAAAAGTGACATTACCTCCGTCATACTCTTGGTATGATGAGAAGAGACTTTTGTTGCCCGTCATGTGTCGTGAGCATCCATTATCTTTTATCCATTCATCAGGTTCCAATTCAACTTTCAAGCATACCTAAGAAGCAAATAACTCAAACATTTGGTCCCCAATATCTCATGGGTCCGTTTGGGTTAAACATACCATTTATTTGATTTATGTATGGAAACGATGGGTAAGAATTCCATGACATGTAATCTGGAGTTTGATATGGTCTAGGAAAGTTTTGATTCCAACCGTTGTGTTGGTAGTTGGGTTGTATGTTGTGGTTGCTCTTAGGAAAGGGGCGTTTGGCAAAAGGTGTTTTATATCGTTGTTGAGTAGTTTTTGATCTAAATTCATTTTTGGCAAGTCCTACTCCTGATGTAACAGCTGGTTTTAGTTTAACACTATCATTGGTTTTCTTTGTTACTTTGACAAATTCAGTACGGTCCGTATTGCGAATATTCTGTCCTGCTGAAGTACCCACGGCACCATTTGGTTCAACGGACAGAACCCTTATTTTGGTTCCGTCTGGTCCGTGCTGTACTGCAACAGTTTTGGCAGAATGTTCGTCCTTTTCGGCCGTTTTGTTTTGACTCTTTGGAATTAATACCTCATTAAATCCTAGCCCATTCATATCCCCTGGTGTTTTATGTATTTTAACTATTTCATCGGCAAGTGCGATGTTTTTGTTAAACCTTTTAAATTTAGAATTTTGTTCAATTAGAAAATCTTATGTGAGCTTTAGTTTTTCTATTTCAAGATTAAGCTCTTGACATGATTTACAGTCATCGTCATTTGCTTTTCCTTTTTCAAGTCGTTTTGCTTTTTCTTTCAACTCATAAACTTCATTTTCCAAAAATTCCTTTTTGGTTTTTAAAAATTTATTTTTAGTTATGATTTTTAGACTTAGCTCACACAATTGATTATATTGTTTTTGCAAAGTGTCATCATCTATAGAAGAATAAGAAGAGTCAGAAAGTACCTCGTTTGACTCATGTGCCATTAGAGCGATCTCTTCCTTGCTTGATTCTTCATCGTCTTCACTATCACTCCAAGCACCACTTACAAACGCTCGTTGAGTTTTGCTTTTAGGTGGCTTGGGACATTCTCCTATGAGATGACTTGCATCACCACATCTAAAACACTTTCTTTCACCTTTACCCTTTTTGTCATCCCGATCTTTTCGGAATGGCTTCTTTTCTTCGAGAGGCTGTCTTACAAACTTTCCTCTTCTTCTAAAGAACTTCTTAAAATCTCTAACGGCCATGGCATACTCCTCATCTTCACTACCGGAGCAAGATTCGTCGTCATCGCTTGATTCCGCCTTTGCTTTTAGAGCAACGGATTTGATCTTCTCCCTTCTTCCTTTGATGATCTCCGAATCTTTCTCCATTACCATTTCGTGAACTTTGAGGTTGCCAATTAGCTCGTCTAGTGACATTTTTTAGAGATCTTTTGATTCTTCAATAGCGGTCACTTTAGCTCTCCATTTGGGATGAAGTGCTCTAAGAAATTTCCTGACAAAGTTCTTACTACGAAAAGATTCATCAAGTGCTTTAAGTGATGTAATAATAGTATTGAAGCGAGCAAAGCCACAATCAATGGTTTCATCTTCAGGGATAACAAATTGTTCATATTGTTGAACAAGAAGATCAATTTTGTTATCCTTGACTTGTGAATTACCTTGATGTGTAATAATTAAAGATTCCCAAATATCTTTGGCGGTTTCACACATAAAAATTCTTTCATATTCTTTTCTATGTAAAGAATTATAAAGCATCATTTTAGCTTCATTATTTTTAGCAATTAATTTCTTTTGTTCATCAATAGAAATATCCTTTGTTGTAGAACTAAAATCCCCTTTAACAATAATAAACCAAAGATCTATATCTTTTGATTTTACATATGTTTCAAAACGGTTTTTCCAATAGATAAATCCATTGGTTTCAAAGAGTGGTGGTCTTTGCATAGATTGCCCTTCTTTAAAGTTTTCAGAATCCATGGATCGTTTCAAGTTTATAAAATACAAGTTATTTTAGAAATTCTTGAGCAACGAGGCTCTGGTACCAATTGTAGAAAACTAGAAGGGGGGTTGAATAGTTTACCAATTAAAAACTTTGTTTTGAAACTTATTGAAAGATCAATTGATATTGATCTTTGATATGTTAATGAAATATGCAAGCAAGATGTAAAGAGTAAATAAGGAAAGAAATGATCAAACCACAACAAGTTGTTTATAGTGGTTCGGTCTACAAGGACTCTTTTTCCTTGCCCTACTCCACTCCCCGAGTCTCACACTCGAGAGTTTAACTTCACTAGTCAACAAGCTCCTTTCACCGGCGGAGAAAACCTTTACACTTCGCTTACACTATTTCCGACACTAAGCTAGATGTCGAGTTCTTTCCAAGGGTACAACCACTCCCACACACAATGTATTTTGAGGACTAAAATACTAACCACTCACACTCACAAGATTATGATGGTTTAATACAACAATGAAGTATGAATCAACACTAGATCATACAACACTAAACAAACAAGACTTCCAACTTCTCGTTTGAAGCTTGAATGTGACTTGATCTTCTTTGCTACAAAAGAGATCACTAATATGATATGAAACTGAGTTAGAAAAGTTAGAGAGAAGATATGTATGAGAGTATGATAGAAAGGGATGAGAAACTACTTGGTTTGGCTTTGCTATTTATAGCCAAAATGGACAGGAGCGTCCACGGAACCCTCGAAAGGGTTCCGCCCGTGTACCATTTTGGTACCGTGGGGGTCTGACATCAAGATTACCACAATCTTACCAAAGTCAACCAAATCCATCTAAGATTGTAAGATATGAAGAGTACAAATCCACACAAAATATCTAATGAAATCTTTTAATGATTTCCATGATGCATTGCATGATGTCATATGTTGTATTTCTATTTTTAGAAATATGCAAGTACTTAAGTAGTGTTTGGTTTTAAGAACCTAAACATTCTAAACTACTATCATACATAATGATTAGAGTCATATTAAGATATGACTAATCACAAATGTAAATGCTTGAATGATGACGATATTGTTTGAAAAAGCTTGTTTTAATATCTATTAAACTTGACAAGCTTTAAGCTTTTATACAAATTAAATTTACTTTTGTCGTTAAAAAAACTTAGGTAAAGATCAAAAATATAAATAACGTTTAATGACGATATTTGTATTAACAAAGCATTTGACTCGAACAAACACACATATATATCTTTTAATTAATTGTAATTTTCATGTTTACGTTTCTTTTGAAAACGTGTGTAATCCTCCCTACACTTATCCTTTATGTAAAATACATTTATATGCAATTAAGACGAGGTTAAAAACAAAATAAAGCATTTTTACAAATTTAAACATGAGAATAAGCAATCAATAAAAGATATATGACACTAACAAGCAAACAATTAAGCATGGGTTGCCTCCCACGAAGCGCTTTTCTTTATTTATGAGTCTTGTAGCTAGACTCGTGTGGTGCTCCTACGTACCGATATAAGTAAGCCTATCCTTAACAATATCATAAGGATCAAACTTATCATTTAAGTTCCTAGTGGTACGTTCGGTTCGATATGCCTTTTCAAACTTCTCTCCATCGGGATCATAGATTGTTATCCTAATGTGCCATTCTCCATTACCATCACTAGGCGGTCTATCCCAATCCCACTTATGTTTAGGCTTCTCAATTTTCCACTTATTCATGACAAGGTTGACGGGCAAACTTCCTAAGAACTCGGTCGTCTTCCTAAATACTAAGGTGTCCTCGAACGGGTTAACTTCCATGTCCCTAGCCATTTCTTTTTCTTGGAAAGTTGCTTTACTAGTAAAGGCTTCATCTAGGTAGAAAGGTCGTTGGGGACCTATGAGGTTCTTATCTATCCAAGGTCCATATCTAGAAGTCGTTCTATCCAACCTAATCTCATGTGGGATTTCCTCTTCTTTGTAGTACGTATGCTTTTTGACATCGTAAATTGACCTAGCACTCCCCTCTCCTACCACTATCTTGGACATCTTACAATCGATGATAGCACTAGCGGTAGCTAAGAATCCTCTTCCTACTAGTAATGGGCATGTCGGGTCCTTATTCATGTCTAGCACATGAAAATCGGCCAAAAGAGTCAACTCTCCTATGTGTACTACCATGTCTTTTATTATCCCTACCGGATATGCAACACTACCGTCCGCTAGACCTAAGATAGTTTCCGTTGATTCTATCTTACCTAAGTTAAGGCTTCTATGGAGGGACAACGGAACAAGATTGATGCATGATCCTAAGTCGGCTAGAGCATCGAGAGGTTTGGAAGTTCCAAGCCTACACGGAAGAGTAAATAGCCCGGGATCGTCTAACTTCTTAGGTAGATTATTTCGCACAAAGGCGGACCCATGTTTTCCAAGTTTAAGTTCTAACTCATATTTTTCTTTTAAAGCATTATAATAAGGTACATGAGCTAAGACTTCAAGAACCAGTTTTTCTTGATGGAGTTCCTTGTACTCCTCCTCTAGATTAGGCTTGGGTTCTTGGTTGACGGGTTTCTCAAGAGTAGGTTCTACCAATGGTGCAGGGCCTTGGTACCTCATTTTGGATGGCTTGGAACCCTTGTTGATAGCATTTACCGAGTGAACCGTTGGGTGTGAGGGACATGGATGTGCACTCTCCCATGGTGAACAAGAACATGAAGTTGACGAAATCGAATTCACTTTTGGGTTCTTTATAGTATCACTTGGGAGTGCTCCAATTTCCCGTTCATTAAAGGCTTTTAAGAGGGCATCAAGCTTGTTTGTCATCTCGCCTTGTCTTCGCTTAAAATCGGCTTCAAGCTTAGTCAATCGAGTCTCTTGAGATGACATGAATCTAGATGCAATTGCCTCAAGATTAGTGGGGTTCTGGTGTTTAGAGAATTGAACCTATTAGGTAGACTAGATGAGCCTTGGGGTGTGCTTGAGTTTTGGTTCCACTTAAGGTTAGGGTGATTTCTCCATGAGGGGTTGTATGAGTTTCCTAAGTTGTTTTGTTCCGGCTTGAAAGTGTACCACTTCTCTCCCGCTCCATCGGTACGCGTGGAGGCGTAGTCCGCAAAAGCTTGTTCGGGGTGCAATCACGAGTGTCATGGGGACCACTACATAACTCACCATGTAGAGTGATTTTATTCACTTGATGTGAAGACTTAGGATTTTCGTAGGAACTCATTAGGAATTTAACTTGATCTTCAAGTTCGAGCATCCTACGGTCGGAATGTTGTGAGTCGATGGGAGGCAAGGAGATTGCCTTAAAGGTTTTGGGCAACTCACGGGGGTCATTCCAACTTTCGTTGTCATAGAGAGCAAGGTCCTCTATTATACCCCATGATTCTTCCGTGGTGAGATCACTAAGTTTTCCACCGGCCGCTTGGTAAATGGATCGCTTGGTGGGGAAGTTGACATGATCATAGAAAAGTTGGACTTGGAGCCAAAGGTCAATGCCGTGATGAGGGACTTTATGAAGTAAGTCCTTGAATCGAGTCCATGCTTCGTAGAGAGATTCACCTTGACATTGTTGGAACATCAAGATGTCATTCCTAAGTTTAGTGGTTCTCCCCGGTGGGAAAAATTGAGCAAGGAAGCGAGAGGTGAGATCATCCCAACTTGAGATGGAGCCGGCGGGAAGTCGCTCAAGCCAACTACTAGCTTGGTCCCGTAGAGAGAATTGGAAGAGACGCAGACGCGTGGTCTCCCGAGTAGTAGCATCAAGGTCGATGGAATCGACAATTTTGAGGAAATCCCTTAGATGCTGATTTGGATCTTCGGAACGAAGTCAATGGAATGCACATCCGTTTTGCACCAACCGGATGGTGTCGGATCGCAGGGCCGTAGTTTGGGCTTGGTCGGGGAGCTCAATGGTGTTCCTATAGCCTAGGTGGCTTGGTCTCGAGTATTCACCAAGAGTACGGGCTCTTGGCGGGTCATTTGGTGGTAGGTTGATGAATGATGGTTGGTTATCACCTTCCATGATGAAAAGTGATGGGATTACGAACAAAGGTCACGAAGAAGGGGGATAGACTATGAGGAAGCTAAAAATGAGAAAATTTTTACTTGATAGGAATCAAGCAAAGAAACCTAAACGAGGTGGACTACTAACTAGCTATTCTATTCCCCGGTAGCAGCGCCAAAAACTTGATAACGCTTACGCAGCGCGTTCGGGGTCAAAGGAACTTCCTTTTTTTCGAGCAAGTTTTATAACACCCTAGGCAGTGAACCTAATCATTGTAGTGTAGTATTAGGGTAAGCCACGGGTATTGGTATCGTTCTCTAGGGGAATAGGAATGCTAGTAAGAAGTTACTACGCTAAGGTTGGGGTTGAGGAAGATTATTTTTTTATCTTTTTTTATATTTTTTAGGAATTAGAAAGATACGAATCTCAGGGTTTGGATTTGGGGGTTGGTATTTCTAACGATTACTCTACTTATCTAATTATCTAGTCAAAGGTGTATGTAGTCTATGTCTAATTATTGTGTGCTCGTATGATAGTTTAAAGATGTGTTTACTTAGGTTTTATTACTCCTTAATTATCTCCTATTGATGGTTGAATTGTCACGTCCTTATTCTTAATCGCATTGTGTGTCTAAAGTCGTAGGGTATGCGTTTATCCCTAACTCTTTGAAACTACCAAAGGGTCTCGTCTACAAAATCTCTAGGAATTATAAACTCTAACTCTAAGGTACTCTTTGGATGGTTTAGCCTACAACTACTCTAGGTGTTATAGCCTAAGGTTCACAAAGATTAATCAAGCATTAACTACACAACGAATGACCTATCGCATTACTAGATCATTAACAATTAAGATAAGAGACAACCAATCAATATTCAATAATTAAGTTTCATATTCCCTAAGCAAACACACAAGTAAATTAGTCGGACATGGAGAACATGCAAGCATACACACAAATAATTGAAGACATAATTGAATTAATGAAGTAAAACACTTATCTTGTGGTAAGATAGGGTTTGGAACCCTAAAATACTGTACAAGACAGCCTTGGTTCGGTTTAGGTTTTTACTCCAAAAGACTACACACCGAAAACTAAAAAATTCGGATTCTATATATAAGATTACAATCGCGACGGCGTCACCTTATGATTTGTGACGCCGTCGGGTAGCCGTCATTAGGGTTTCGTCTTGGCCACGTTAGTCTTGCGACGGCATCACCTTATGCTTGTGACGCCGTCCCCTTCAGTCTCTGACGCCGTCTGGATCAATTCTAGGCCGTCTAAGTTGCGACGGCCTACTCTTATAAAGCCTGACACCGTCACTTGAAAATAAGCAATTTGGCTACTGTCCCGTCGCAGAAGTGCTCCGACGGCGTCGCAATTAACACCTGACGCCGTCCCCTTGTATTTCAGCAGCTTGAGTGTCTCGATTCTTGACTTTGGCCATTTTCTTCGTATATCCGCGCCTTTTCGTCCAAATAAGTGCCATTCCAGCAATTTGCCTTCAAGAGACCTAAAAAGTGAAAAAGGAACGATATTAAGTAATACAAAAGTGATCAAATAAGGGCTTAAACGACCCCTCAAAAAGGTACATATTAAAACCTTATCATAGGCGGGGAAGCCCTAGAAGATGCACGGGGCAGCTCGTGGTGCAAGTTTGTGAGGGGAGTGAAGATGTGGGTAACAAAGGCACCCGAATATGCGTAAATGAGAATAGTCGGGTTCTTTGTGAAAAAGTTTGGTGTAAGGTATTTCATTGTTGATAGCGGAAGATGGTAGAAGGTTAAGGAGATACGTGGCCATATATAGGACTTCGACCCAAAAAGGTAGGTGGTAGGTGAGCCTGAAACAGGAGTGTACGAATGACATTATTGATGGTGCAGATCATACGCTCCGCCTTGCCGATTTGTTGAGAGGTTTTTGGGCAAGAGAATCTGAATTGAATACCATGATTGGAAAAAAGTGTATGAAGTTGGGTGTTATCGAACTCACCACCATGATCACATTGGAAACTTTTAATTTCACATTTAAATTGATTTTTAACGTATGTGCGAAAATGTAAAAACTTGTTGAACATGTCAGATTTAGAACGAAGGGGATAAATCCACATATAGTGAGAGAAATGATCAAGAAAAATAACATAATATTTGAAACCACTAGAACTGACAATTGGAGAAGTCCATAAATCAGAATGAATAATATCAAAACAGTGTTCAACAATAGAATCTGAACGATAGAAAGGAAGCTTCACATGTTTGCCAAGTTGACAAGCATGACAAACATGTGTAGACTTTTCTTTATTACATGATATGAAATGACGAGAAACAAGAGACCGCAACACTTCATCACCAGGATGACCTAGACGTTGATGCCACGTAGATGAACTTGTGGAAACAAAAGCAATGGGGATAGTTGACGGCTTGGTAACTGGATAGAGATCACCCGAACTGTCACATCGAAGGAGGATATGGCGAGTCAAGAAATCCTTCACAGAAAAACCAAAGGCGTCAAATTCAATAGTGCAATTATTATCCCTAGTAAATTGACGAACATAAATAAGGTTTTTAATGATATTGGGAGTGACAAGTACATTATGAAGATGAAGGGGGCTATGAATAGAGGGAATAATTCTATATCCAGTTTTGGAAGGTGAATATTTCTTGTGTTTCATTCATCAATCAATCATGGTTATATAATACAACTGTGATTCTAGAGTATCTTTACGGGCTTAGGCTAACAACAACATATATGGGCCTATAGCATAATAAGGAATGGATACATGACAACTATACAAATAATATCGACTAATACACACTTGAAATCCGACCCTCGAGTTAAACCATTCAAACGGGTAGGCCCCAGGACCCGAACCAATAGGAGAGACCCGCGAAGGGAAACCCCTAGAACTCACGGCTTCACACTAAGAGGAAAATCCGGATTTTCTTGTCACTTGCGAGAATCGAACCCGGGTAAAACCCCTCCCCAAGCTCCAGAAGAAACTCAGGTGGCCAACTGAGCTAAACCAATTGGTTAATCCGATTTCAGAGTTGATATTAGATTTTTTGTCTACACCTAAGTTACGTGTTTTAACTTATTACTCGACCCCAATAACCCATCTGTCATGCCATCTCTATAATAAGCTTACAATAAACTCATAACAACCAATATAGTTTTAGTAAAGATCGTAATCGCTATTTACATTATGACCGTTTTATTATTAAAATAATAACTGAAATGACTACATTACCCTTGTCACATTTTCATCAAAAACGGATGCCTAAAAACCCATATTTTCTTCAAGAACAGAAGCCTAAAAACCCGCATTTTATGCATTTTAACACCTAAAAACTAAAAACATTATCTTCCCCACTTTGATTTTAACACATTAAAACATCAATAATTATCAAATCAATTGGTTCATTCAACCACATACCTAATATACTATTAGAACTGAAATCCGAGTTATGAAGAGTTTCATTGTTGTTTTTTGTCGCGGACCATTCACCATTTAATCCACCATCCACCATTTTCAAACCACCGACCCAAATTAATCAAAAACCCATTTCCATTTTTCACAAAATCAATTATCTCTATAAAAAAATTAATTATTTCATTAAAAGAATATCTTCAGATTTCTAAACCCACAAGCACCATGATCTTATCATCTTGGTTTTTTAGACATAATTTGTTTATTACTATCAAATCAACAAACAAATCAATTAAAAATATGTAAGAATAATTAATTTCAGCAAGAGGAGTCTCAAAGAGATGTGTTGTAGTCTGATTTTGGTTCACACAATCTATTGCTTTGTTGAGTAGGGGTAATATCAAAGGTAGGGTCTATTGCTTTGTTGAGTAAGGGTAATATCAAATGGCATCCTCCTTAAATGTGTGTGGAAAAGATAGGATATCCTAGTTGGAATTATAGGTCTAAACAAGGTTAGGGTGCTAATGCTAAAGCTAAAGGTCAGGATTAAAACAAAGGAATTATGAAGACGTTTGCTGCTAATGCTTGTGTGGAAGAAGGAAATCTAGTTTCTCTCCAGCTCAGTTTGCACAGTTCTCGCAAAGCTTGCTATACTTTAGGAAAAGAGTTGTTGGAGATGTGGATGACGAGATTGATCATAACTTTGTGGCCTGTATAACTTGTATGTCCGTTTTTGTCAAAGTTTTGAAAAGTTTGATATTAGATATAGCTACTGTAGAATCCAAGATCCGGATTCAACTAGGGTATGAGTAACATTGATTGATTGAATGCAATGGAATAAGAATAACACAATCAATATCACTAATAAGGTTTTCTTTATTCATAAAATATAAATTACTACTAGTACTACTATTACTACTACACGCTCTATGCGTTTCTAGACTCTCATTGAAGAGTTCTATGTTTTGGATGGATCCACATAACCTAGACGCCCCCTCTTTATATAATAGAGGGAGGTTACAAGAAACCCTAATCTTAGCTTACTATCAAAGCTATATATTAAATTACATAATAAGCCCTCGTTGTTTCTTCTTTCTTCATTCTTGCTTGTTGTTTTGTAATCATCAAATCTGTAATTCCCAACAATCTTTCCCTGTTTGATATTACAAAACAATCTGCATGAAGAAACAATGCTAAAACATGTCATCACAATAATAAGCTGCACATCATGAATATTCTTCCCCTTTTTGTAATCATCAAATCTAATAAGGGTCTTGTGCAACTCGTAAATGCTTCCCCTCAAGTGATGCATGTAGATGGTAAGTATATGAACAATAAGCTTCCCCTTAAAAGTATACGAACCATCTCAATTTTTTTATTTTTTTTATATCTATCACTAAGCGCAGCAGCAGAAAAATCAACTCGGCAACAGAATCAAAATAGTGTACCAGTATGAACGAAGAACCTGTAGGAACACTAATGCAAGCGTCTTATATCTTGTACTATTCACGTGACTCCAAACTCAGATGAGACACTAAGCACTAGCAAATGTGAGCATTGAGCACCTTTAGTTTGTAGATCTCTCCCCTTCGCTAACACTAAGCACTACAACGTAACTCCTTAAAGTGATAGCAAATGCGAGCATTAAGCACCTTCGGTTTTAGATCTCACCCCTTTGCTAGATTCATCAAGTATTTGTCACATCATTAACGCACGAACAAGTTATCTCCAAAGTGTTCACCACGCACTTTGAGATATGATAAGACACGCACCTGATCAACCAGTAGGAACTCCAGAACAACCAGTAGGAACAGACCAGGAGGAACCAACCAGTAGGAACAGACCAGGAGGAACCAACCAGTAGGAACTCCCAACAGTAGGAACCAGTACGATTCAGAATATGCAACCAGTAGGAACATCAAATCAAGCCGAAAATATGTTAATTACTAGGGTTCATCGTTGAATAAAAATTCAACTCACCAAGACTAGTAAAACATTAGAAGACCAGCACAAACTGTCAAGACCAGAATTAACATGTACAACAACCGATCATGAACAATATAAACTTTAGACGACCATAATTTAGTTCCCACACTGCCATAAATCAACCATGAAAAGACCAGTTGATGCAGGTTTTACTGACCAGGTCTTAATATTTATAATGTCTCGTTAAACCTATGGTATACCCTAGTGCACTAACGGGCAGTGTACCCGGTCGTGTGTAGTGTAGTAATTGGTAAAGCCGAGGTCGTCCCAAGAGCTATGTGTGTTGGATTATTACTAAGTCTAGGTATCACAGATTAATAATGGTTTCGATAGGGATTTAATTAATTAAACTACTAAAGCAGAATAAAATAAAGCAGATAAAGGATAAAGGAAAATCAATAGAGGAGAGTGGTGCGAACCTAGTTAATCCTCCTAGCTAGTTATATCTACGTCTACTTACTTCCAATTACTTCAGGTGGGGTCAAAGTCGAGAGGACAACATTTGGTCAATTCGCCCTAACCTATCAGCAAAGATGCCACCACAGGAGAAGTCAGGTGTCCCCTCATAAGTCCTGTTGTTCCTGGTCCCCTAAGCCAAGTCATTAAGTACCGCTACATGCTAGATTTATAATAGTGAATGCCCGGCCGTTAGGAACTTAGACACGCACCCCCTAATTCTTAAGTTCATCCAAATGATAGGTGATCAGTTGGTCAAATCGCACAAGTAGAAAGGGTCGTCAGTTGGTCATATCTTACCCTTCCCGTCTCAGTCCGCTCACCTAGGGTCAGTTGGTCATATCTCCTAGGCAATTGGCCTCTATTGCCATTCAAAACTACCGAACCAAGGGTGGCTACCAATAAACTATGCATGCATACACTTAGAAATAACTATACGGAAGTAAAGTAAACGCAAACAAAACAATTAAGGAATCATAACTAGGCCTTCACCAAGAGGTGCTTAGCCGCTCATATTAATCATGCAAACCAATTCAATATTCAAAGGTACGAAATACATGAATTGAAGGTAAAAGAAATATAAAACGCTAATGCTTATCGTAGGGGAGTGATTTCTCCCTTGGAGACAGCTCCGTATGCTCCTCTAGACCTGCCTTGAGCTTTTTCCCACGTTCTCTGAGTGTTGTGTGTGGAATGGAATGAAAAGAAATGCTGGAATTCGTGGGGTATTTATAGGCCAGATCTGGGTTACGGCGTAACTAATATAAGAGTTACGCTGTAACCTTCTATTTCTTCCTATTTTGCACTAGATCTGCTAGTTACGGCGTAACCTAATAAGTGGTTATGCCGTAGTCTTCAAAAACTCGGTTACGTCGTAATAGATGCAGTAGTTACAGCGTAAGTATCAGCGGCGTGGAACCTCATTTGACCTAATATAGTTACGTCGTAACCTTTGGGAAGAGTTATGTTGAATCCAAGATCCGGACTCAACTAGGGTATGAATAACAATGATTGAATATGTACAGTGGAATAATAATAGACACAATCAAAGTTACCAAAAAGGTTTTTCTCATAAAACAATGATCCTCTATGGATCTTTTTCTCTCTCTCTAATGATGTTTTCCTGGAATGTTTTTGTCAAGAGTTATGAATTATAAAAGCTATCAGTTCCTTTTATACACAAGGAACCCTAAATACACAATAATATAAAATAAATGCATATCACTACCTAAAATAGCTCATGCTAATCCTAACAAACTAATAAATATACGGAATATCTATATCCGTAGAAACCAACTATACTATAATATAACTTCAGCAGAATTCCTTCTTCAGCAGAATCCATGTACTTCAGCAGATTCCTTCAGCGTTATTTTCAGTAGAATTCCCACTTTCCAGAATTCCCAACAATCCTCCCCTAAACTGGAATTTGACTTGGTTAAGTTCCAGTTTCCTGATAGATCTTTAACACTTTAAAACAAGAGGATTGTGCTTGAACTTCAATAGCAAAGAACCAAAATATTAATATCTCTATGATGACAAAACTTTGAAACTTCAGATCTTTGCAGCAACAAATGACAACATGTACATCAAAACATATTAGTTTCATACTATTCTCATCACATCCAGGTGCGTTAACACCTGTGAGAGGTGAATCATTGAAAATAATGGATTTGATGTCTCTTTACCAATAGCCATTACTACTGGAGTAGCCAAATGTTTAAGTTCGAAAACCATGGTACACTGATAACCATCTGATTTATTAGCAAACCAGAAACCATATAAACGGATTTGATATGTCTTTACTTGTAGCCGTTTGCTCAGGACTAGTCAATTCTTGGATTCCAAAAAGGAATAAACCATGGTGAATTGATGACCATACAACCCTCAGCAATTAAGCATGGGTGGTTGCATACCCTATGATTTTGAGCAAACCATTACAGCTATCAACGGAATTGAGATGTCTTTACCAAAAACCGTTTGCTTTTGGACTAGCCAACTCTTTGATGGAATGCCGTCATCATCATGGTTAGTTGATTACCATTTATGGATTTCCGCAGCCTTTACCACAAGCCATAATCTTGTGGGCTAGTCAACTCTTGTGTCAATAAGACATGGTGAGATGAAAACCATTAGTTGTGTGGTAATTAACCAACACCAAAACCTGCAAGCAAGAAAGAGTAGAAACTGAACACAGACAGGTTAGAGCTTTTTTTTTTTTTTTTTTTTTTTTTTTTTTTTTTTTCACTAAACAAAAATAATACGATTTTTTTTAAACACTAAAATAAAGAAAGAATAAAAATAAACAAAACATGTAAAAGATACCATCAAGCAGCAGCAGAAACCAAAGACAGTTGTAGTGTCAGCAGAAACACTAAGCCTCCCCTTAGGCGTATGAGGATCCAGCAGCTGCAAAAATGGTTAGAATACAAAAATACAACAATAAGCCTCCCCTTAGGCTTATGCCTCCCCTCAATCAATGCACCTGACAAAGACTATTTTTCTTGGGTACCCAGAATAAACCTTTCCTTTGAGTTTTCCAAGAATAACCTGTTGAGGGCTTAACAGCAGTTGCCACTCTAACTCCACCATGTGCCATATTCATATGAGATACATAAGGTGTATATGACTGAAAATAAGAACTAGTAGGTCTATAGGGCATAAGTCTAGCATTACCGTTCCACCAACCAGTAGTAACTGGTGAAAAATATCCTCCACCAGAGGGAACTGGAAAAGGCCTATTAAGCCTGTCAGCAGAAACAGATGCATACACCTTGGGCTTACCAGTAGGAACTGGTTTACCTGCTCTCACATGTGCAGCTTTGGGAACAAATGGAGGAATACTAGCAACATTAGTCCATGTGGGTCTAAAAGTCTTATGGCCAGAGGAAACACCCATCTTTTTGTCATGATAATCACAGTCTTTAATAAGATGGAGTTTACTACCACACACAAAACAAGATTTCTTCTTAACAGACTTATTCTTAACACAACTTTGTTTATTACATTTAAACTTATCAGAAACAGAATTAAAAGCAAAAGTGTGTTTAACAGAATAAGTAACTGGCTTTGTTTTGGGCTCATCATCAGCTACTTTGGACTTGGGTGTGGTCATGGGTGTGTGCCTAGGTGAGTCAGACTTTTCACTTGAATCACATGAGGCATAGTCAGAGGACTTTAGGTCTGATGACTTGTCACTTGTAGAACTAGAGACAGAGTCATTAGGTTTGATATTAAGGTCTAGCAAGTCACTTGACTTTTTACCATATAAATGGTGTGATCCATCAAAGTCAACAGTGATGGATAGGTCAATAGGCATATGTTCACCCCTAATAGGTCCACGAACAACATGTAAGTCACTTTCTTTGACAAAATTAGCTAAGCCCGCTGGTGTAGATTTACGCCCATCATTCCTAGCTTCCAATCCTACATACTTTTGAAAACCTAAACCTATTGTAGAGGTCACAGATTGACTACTATAGATGTGACTAGCTAGCTTGTTCCCATTCAATAACCATTCATTATGCCTAGCTACCTCCTCATCTAGTTTCTGTTTCAACTCTAGATTTTCTGACATTACATTTGCTTTTAACTTCTCAGATCTTCTTAACTCATTTTTAGTACATTCTAGATCACTCTCTAACACCCTAATCTTTTCATCATAAGCCAATTGAATCTTTTGAAACCATACTTTTTGTCTTTCTAATGTTTTTAATGCCTGTTTATAAGCTTCAACTTCAACATAACATTCATTATATTTAGGTTTCAATATATCATAGGCTTCTTTTAGTTCATTATATTTATCACTACAACCAAACACACAATTATGTACCTGAGAGATGCCCATGAATGCAAAGTGTGGACCGGCAAGTTCTTCAGCATAACCTGAAGCATCAACTTCCTTGCTCATCTTCTTGAACTCAACCTTTCCACCATACCTTTCTTTGAGTGCATTCCATATACGACTTGCATCATCCATATAACGAAAATCTGCTAGATGATCAGCAGGAATAGATTTAAGCAAGGTAGTTCTGGCCTTTGACTCTCTTTGTACAACAATGTGTTCATCTGCAGTTGTTGGAGGAAGAAAAAAGAGATTTCCATCTTGATCACATCCAGTCCTTTTCAAGATGTTGCCATTTTGGATCACTTTCCAGATATTTATATCATTTTTCATGATCCAGTGTTCCATCTTCTTAGCCCAGACCTCGTACTCATCATCCATCAAATAAGGAAACATACCATCATCCCTATTATTATCAAATTCTGCCATTTTATGTGATAACAGCAGTAAAGATATGTGATAGCAGGAACCAAAATGAATACCAGCAGTAACCAACACAAAGAGAAATATCTGTTGTACCCACGTGATTACTTTATTATCTTTGAACAGTACAAAGCATTCAACAATCAAATACCACGTGAAACAACCAATCAGACCATATATATGCCCACAATAACAATGATAACGTGATACAATGATATGGCTTATTAATTATGGTTGACTTCTTATCGAGAACCAATTAGCAGCAATGAAATGAGACCAATCAGAACAATCCTCACAATAATATTCGATATATCATCATCAGTAGCAAAATGAATACCAAATCTATGATATGGCTTATTAATTTTACAAATCTATGATTTAAACAGAGAAATAGATTCTTTCACGGGATTTTACAAAACCAAGACTAAACCGTAAACAATGACAGCTTGAATGTGTTATGACAAATTTGGTTTTGGTAAATATCTGTTTAGGGGAACATGCAACTAATCATCAACAATTCTTCTCCCAAATGTAGAATACTTCACAAACCATACTAAGTAAAGTAGTATGCACTACTTCCCCCTGGAGGTTGACCTTATCACACAAAAGTACACGTTTCTCCCCTATGATGGTTTTGAACTTTTGGAAGCATCATTGACGTGTACGACCATTTACACGAGAAGTTCTTGTCATAAGCAAACATCTTGAAATATCATGAATGACATTGAAGATTCTTGAAAGATTTTGCTTAGACTGTGAAGTATCATAGACATTCTGTAGCGTCAAATATCCCATGAGAATTGCTGATCACATCTCAACCATTAAGGTCTTTGGCTAATATACTGTCCACGAATTCTGTCAGCTATTGCTGTGACCACTTGGTGAAGAAAACCCGATATACCAAACTTGAAAATGAAGTAGAATTCCCCAAATTTGTTACTTAAGCTTGTACTATCCTTGTGAAAAAGAACGGTGTACCCAATGTACTAAACCTATTGACATATCCTCAACTACGTGAGACACCGAAAGTGTTAACTACATTGTGGGTTAAGCGAGAAAGAATCACAAAATTAACTAGATATCCAAGTCTTCATCACACTCAATAACTGCCCAAATAAGTCATCTTCGCAGAAGGGAAGAAAGAAAGAAGATGAAATAAGTACACGCGCCCGAAAAACCTCACTTCAAATCCAAATAAGAAATACCGTACAAAAAACCCCGTAGTCAATTTAGTTCCAATAACAATTCAAGTCGTGACACAATATCCTCTGTGAAAATATATAAACCAAACTACCACTCTTTTGCCAAGTATTATACCAAAGTTAGCCATGAACTTATGTACCCCCGTGAAACTTGATGACCAAAATACTACTTTTTAACCAAATTTAATCAAAACATATTTATCCAAAGATTAAGTTTGGATGAACACATTTGATAAAATATGAATTAAAAATTGTATTAGATCATTTTGATTGGAAATACGGATATCATGTTTAACACCAAAATTAGCAACGCTTTTTATCACACGGTATTATCACACTGATAACGCTCAAATTGTGAACATTTTTAGTAGCATTATCCGTGCTTTTATGTATGTTATTTGGTTATAATCATATGATTTTGTTGTTTAATCGTATAAAAGTGTGTATGCTAGTTCATTTGTAGCCAAGTACAGGAAAGTGGAGAAAAAGACGAAAAAAGAAGTAAAATACAAAGATTTATCCATGTACGAAGAATTCCCGACAAAAGCAAGACTTGTAGAGTATATTAGAGAAGATAAAGTCATCAAGATGGTGGTCTAAAGACTCAAGAATAAAGTGCAAGAAGGAAAACAAGAAAGAAATGAAGAAATGAAGCTTAAACGAAGAAATATTGAAAGACTCGTTATTCCTGACACACCTTCACTATTTTGGCCATATCTTGAGCATACGAACTCTGATTTAGGTTATTCAAATGGCCACGGAAAGCTAAGATAAAGATCTACAATTTTGGCTTTCGACCTATTCTATCAAAAGGCTCCAGCCGATCGGTAGGGCCCGGCAATCGATTCGGCTGGAGGGCTGTCGAGAAGACCAGCCGATCGGCTGGTGTCTGAACCAATCGGTTGGGAGGCCTGGTTGTGACATTTGTTCATCAATAAGAGTCTTAACATGTTCTATCCGGTTCTAGGTCCTTCAAGACTATATTCTAGGTCGTTCTGAGCTCCTTGGAGGCCAAGTTTAGCATTGATGACCCCTAGCCTTGGAAGTAGTATAAATAGAGGCCTTTGCAAGCATTTCTAATCATCCCAACTTGAGAGAACTTCTCTCACACCATCCCTTTTAATCCCTCTCCATCTCAAGGTGTGAAATTCGAGCTTCCACCCTTAAGGACGAATTTCCACCAATTATTCCAATCCCTCTCAATCCCTCTCAAGGTGTGAAATTCGAGCCTCCACCCTTAAGGACGAATTTCCACCAATTATTCCAATCCCTCTCAGTCCCTCTCCATCTTAAGGTGTGAAATTCTAGCCTCTACCCTTAAAGACGAATTTCCACCAATTTATCTCTCCCAAAAGACCACAAACCTCTGCCATTTCCAGAAGTAAAGCTCAAGGGCTGTCGAAGGCATTTGGGTTTGATTTTCCGGCTTGGTTAGAAGTTTTAGTTGATTGGAGGCTTGAAGGAGTGCTATAATCCTTCACCCTTGCCTATTGTAATCTTACTTTAGGTACATCTTTGTTACTTTTATGATGTTGAATTCTATTATTTATGTTTGGTTCTTTGGTTGTGTTGATTATGTGATTCTTGTGATGTGTTCTTGTCTTGTGAATGTTGTCTTGATACTTTGTTTATTTCATATGAGAACTTGTGATAAAAGGATGCTTGGATAATTAGAGTGTTTGTTTGGAATATGTTGATAACATCATATTTGGTTAAATTGGAACTTGTTCTTGTTTATTTTTTTGGTTGAGCATTGTTGAGTTTAATGTCGAAAGGATTCTCAATAATGGTTAGTTTCAATTCATTAGTCGACGAATGTGTTGGTCTTGTACTTTATGACGATTGTATGAGAATCTTAATAAACATAACAAGTAAAGGTTTAATTTAGATAATGGTCGAAAGGAGTCTTTGAATACGTGTTATCATTATATTTTAAGTAAATGGAACTTCACAAATTAATAACATCAAAGTATAAAGTTTGAAAGGATTCTTTGTTGTTGGTGGTTTAGGCATAAGGCTCATGACATGACCATTTGATTGAGGCTTATGCATATTTGATTTATAAAACACTAAACTACTATTATGGGTTGTATCTTTGATAATATATTTTCCAAACTAAACATCCTAATATCCTTGTGATCATTTGTCTAAACATGTATGTTCTTTCTGAGCTTTTTCTTATATTGCTTTTCTTGTTGGTTAATCCGTGACAATCATAACCATCAACTTGTTACTTGCTTAAACAAACAAACGACACTTGAGTGCAACCAAGTCTCTTGGGACGACCTTGATTTACCAAAACCTATACTACAACTTGACTAGGGTATACTTGCCCGAATGTGTTCCTAGTTAACCGGTAATTCTTGATTATAAATTTAAAACCTCGTACGAACGCATCAAGTTTTTGGCGCCGCTGCCGGGGACTTGCGTTTGTATTATTGTGTTTGTTTGTTGATTGAATTGATTGCTTGTTTGCTAGTTTATTCGAATGCTAAATTGCTCATGCTCATGAATGAGTTACTCTTATGTGATTGCTCTTGATTGCTTTCTTGTTACTCATGAAGTTTGCTTGAATGCTTGTCTTTTTCTTAAAATCTCTCATTTTCTCATAATTGCTTAAATGATCTTGGCATCAAAATCAAGTTTTTGTTGTTGGGATTTCGTCTCATGTGTTCTAAGAATGCTCATTTCAAAGTTTGCTTTTTAAGTGTGTTCAAAAGTTCTTGCGAAAAAACCTCCAAAACCACCCAAACCACTCCAACCAAATCGGTTGGAAACCCAACCGATCTGTTGGAGCTCTCGGTAAATATTTTTCAAAAGTCATTTCAGAGTTGTTTAATTAATAAAAAAAACCGTATTTTGTTTTTGTGTGTTCGTGTTTAGATCAAATATGTTTAAGTGTCTTCTGGGATCATTCCTAAGATATTTGAGCATTAGTATTTTTATTATTATTCAACATTTTGCCATTTTTAAGTTTTGTTAATTTTTGTACATTGTGAATAAATAAGTATATTTATTTTTAAAAATAAAATGTTTCGAACTTTGTGGGTATGTTCACTGGAAACCCTCACGAGACTATAACTCGTCCACTCGGGCCACCGAGGGGTTTAAAGGCTTGTTGCATACGCTAAATGCAACTGTGATGCCTACGAAAGTGAGTTTTAGGATTTTACGCGTTTTTGTAGTTTAATTTATTTTTGCAGATTTAATAAGCTCTTGGAGGAAGGATTTGATGGATTGTAACCTTATACTTGGGATTGGACATGTTTGGATGAGAAATTGATTGATATCGCACGCTTATGCTAGCGTTTGCTTAGCATCTTATCAAATGGAGTTCAATCGCGATTCTTTGGCCCGGGAAGTTTCGTTTTTCTTAGATTTTTCTTATTTTATTTTCCCTATTTTACATGCTTCAAAGTTTTAACAGTTCATTTATTTTGCTTCCTTGTTATTTTTGCCTTGTTTGTTTTTTTTGGTAGATTATTTTATAAATTTACTTCTTTTAGTCCTTCGAAAGTAAGGCTCACCCATTGTGAACCAACTATAAGAGAGGTATAAGGCGGGTCTCCCTAATTCCTTAAAGAAGTTGGGTTTTTAATATGCTTCGCGCTAACCTGCTTCTCCGCTTCCTTGTTTGTTTCAACGGAGCTACCGAGAACTCTTGGGAAAAGAAAAAGTCATAACTAGTTTATTTTTCAAAGTTTTCTCATAGTAATAGTAGTAACAATAATGGCAATATTTTTATATTCGTTAAGTTATTTTTATTTTGTGTGCTTAACGTAAGTGTGGGGGGAAGTTAAATAAGAAAAACGAAACTCATTTTTAAATTTCCAAAATTTTGGGTCGATTTTTAAATTTTTGTGAACTTGTTTGCCCTTATGATCTAGTTGTTTTTCACGCTTATAGGATAATATATTAGAATAATTGGATCAATCCACTGGTGAAATCGGTGATTTTTGAAAAACTTGAGATGTGTCCCGATTAATATTGCAATCCATTCTGGGATCGATGACATTTGCTTGCACATGTTATAGCCCTTCCACTAAATTGTGAGGATTTGAGCCCACTTCATAAGGCATACATATTTTATTCTTGAATCTATTGCTATGAGTGTGCCGGTGATTTTATTTATTTTAGAACTTGTACTTGTAAAATCATTATCAGACCGCAGTAAGATCACATTCGTGTGATATAAGTGTATACGTGTGATAAAGAGGCACCTTAGGAATAAACCCAAATGGCCTTCCACTTACATCTATTGATGTATTAGCTAACCACATCGGTTAGTTAACCACCCATATGGACCCATTTGTTAGCGCTCATTCTTTAGCGCTAGATATCCTTAGTTACACCCTTTGAGCCATTATTTTCTTTTTATTACATCCACCAAAAAAAAATTACACTTTAAACCTTAGCCCTACCCTCGTCAATGTCTAAATGGTTGGTTGCTAGTTGCTTGGTTGTTGGAATGTTTTTGATGATTATTAGTTAGCCACACTTTGCCATTCGTGTGTGCCATTCCGTCAAAGACGAAGAGTGCACCTTCTTATTTGTATTTTTGTGGTGTATGCTTAATCGAAGTGTGGGGGAGATGTAATGTATGTGAAAAAAAATGAAAAAAATAATAATGACAATTATAGCCAATGTGCTATATTATTATGAAGATGAAGGAAGATGAAATATGTTTGAGATATCGATTAACCAATGTGCTAAGACGTGATATTTATATTTGGTGATCGATATGTGAAGAGAAGTTAGTAACTATAATCATTTTCGGGTTTGTGGTTTGTTCGGTGACTAGCAGCATGGGTATTAGACTTGACTTTTTTTTCCTTATTTTCTTTTAACACCAATTTCATAAAATATTCCCATGCCTTATCCATTCCCTTTTGTATTTGAGAAAATATGAAGTGCATGAATATTTTAGTGACCATCCGGTTCTTGAAGGATCGAATGACGCGCCAGCGATCTAGTGCATATTTTTGGTGACCATCCGTTATGCGAATAATGCGCCAGCGATCCGAGGTATACTCTAGTGACCATCCGTTGTTTGACTTAATCAAGAATTCGCGCCAACGATCTATTATATTCTTGTATGAAATGTTTGAACATAAGCCTTGTTAACCCTTAAGCCTAACCCGAATAAAAGCTCTCTTTTGATGTGTACACTTGGTGCTTACGCCATGTCGGTGGAGTTTGATTTCTTGTACAAGCCTATGGTAATATTTAGATCATGACTACGTAATATGAGTGTACTATTCCTTAATACTATCCATCACTAAATAAATTGAGTGTTGAGTGAATTATACATCCGTTCCTTTTCGTGAGGTGCTTAGCCATGTTATCAAGCGAGAGAATCAATAGGGTATTGTCAAACATCTCGTTTTTCACCTCTTAAAGCTTAAAATGATGAATCTTATCTTGTACTTGTAATTGGTAGATTTGCATCATATTTTTCTAATCATATTTCAAGCACCATGTGGGATTTATTTTTCTTAATTTCTAGAATTGCTTGAGGGCAAGCAAACCCTTAAGTGCGGGGGATTTTTGCGCTCATTTTTCGCTTATTTTTATATAGGTTTTAAAAAAAATCAAAAATTTTTAAAAAAATTCTTTTTGTTTTGTCATTTAGGAATGTATTTAAAATTTTTCTTTTCTTAGATTTGCTTGAGGGCAAGCAAAGTTTAAGTGTGGGGAATTTGATAACGCTCAAATTGTGCATATTTTTAGTAGCATTATCCGTGCTTTTATGTTTGTTATTTGGTTATAATCATATGCTTTTGTTGCTTAATCGTATAAAAGTGTGTATGCTAGTTCATTTGTAGCCAAGTACACGAAAGTGAAGAAAAAGATGGAAAAAGAAGTAAAATACAAAGATTTATCCATGTACGGAGAATTCCCAACAAAAGCAAGACTTGTGTAGTATATTCGAGAAGATAAAGTCATCAAGATGGTGGTCTAAAGACTCAAAAATAAATTGCAAGAAGGAAAACGAGAAAAAAATGAAGAAATGAAGCTTAAACGAAGAAATATTGGAAGACTCGTTATTCCCGACACACCTTCACTATTTTGGCCATATTTTGAGGATACGAACTCCGATTTAGGTGATTCAAGTGGCCACGGAAAGCTAAGATAAAGATCTACAATTTTGGCTATTGACCTTTTTTGTCAAAAGGCTCCAGCCGTTCGTTAGGCCCCACAACCGATTCGGCTGGAGGGCTGTTGAGAAGACCAGCCGACCGGCTAATGTCTAAACCGATCGGCTGGGAGGCCTGGTTCTGTGATTTCTTCGTCAATAAGAGTCCTAACATGTTCTATCCGGTTCTAGGTCCTTCAAGACTATATTATAGGTCCTTCTAAGCTCCTTGGAGGCCAAGTTTAGCATTGATGACCCCTTGCCTTGGAAGTAGTATAAATAGAGGCCTTTGCAAGCATTTCTAATCATCCCAACTTGAGAGAACTTCTCTCACACCATCCCTTTCAATCCCTCTCCATCTCAAGGTGTGAAATTCGAGCCTCCACCCTTAAGGACAAATTTCCACCAATTATTAGAATCCATCTCAATCCCTCTCCATCTCAATGTGTGAAATTCTAGCCTCCACCCTTAAGGACGAATTTCCACCAATTTATCTCTCCCAAAAGACCACAAACCTCTGCCATTTCCAGAAGTAATGCTCAAGGGCTGTCGAAGGCATTTGGATATGATTTTCCGGCTTGGTTAGAAGTTTTAGTTGATTGGAGGCTTGAAGGAATGCTATAATCCTTCACCCTTGCCTATTGTAATCTTACTTTAGGTACATCTTTGTTACTTTTATGATGTTGAATTCTATTATTTATGTTTGGTTCTTTGGTTGTGTTGATTATGTGATTCTTGTGATGTGTTCTTGTCTTGTGAATGTTGTCTTGATACTTGTTTATTTCATATGAGAACTTGTGATAAATGGAAGCTTGGATAATTAGAGTGTATGTTTGGAATATGTTGATAACATCATATTTGGTTAAATTGGAACTTGTTCTTGTTTATTGTTTTGGTTGATCATTGTTGAGTTTAATGTCGAAAGGATTCTCAATAATGGTTAGTTTCAATTCATTAGTCGACGAATGTGTTGGTCTTGTACTTTGTGACGATTGTATGAGAAACTTAATAAACATAACAAGTAAAGTTTTGATTTAGATAATGGCCGAAAGGAGTCTTTGAATATGTGTTATCATTATATTTCAAGTAAATGGAACTTCACAAATTAATAACATCAAAGTATAAAGTTTGAAAGGATTCTTTGTTGTTGTTGGTTTAGGCATAAGGCTCATGACATGACCATTTGATTGAGGCTTATGCATATTTTATTTATAAAACACTAAACTACTATTATGGGTTGTATCTTTGATAATATGTTTTCCAAACTAAACATCCTAATATCCTTGTGATCATTTGTCTAAACATGTATGTTCTTTCTGTGCTTGTTCTTATATTGCTTTTCTTGTTGGTTTGATCCGTGACAATCATAACCATCAACTTGTTACTTGCTTAAACAAACAAACGACACTTGAGTGCAACCAAGTCTCTTGGGACGACCTTGATTTACCAAAACCTGTACTGCAACTTGACTAGGGTATACTTGCCCGAATGTGTTCCTAGTTAACCTGTAATTCTTGATTATAAATTTAAAGCTTGTTGGAACTAGATATGCCAAACAATCCGGGTCATAACACAAGGCCCAATCCACAATGTTAAACCTGATATTAAACCCGTAACATTCGTGTATTAACTTGAAGCAGCCCATTAATGAATTAATCTCCAAGGCCCATTAGAAAATATAATCGATCCAGTCAAAAATCACATACCCGATCCATCTTCAAAGAACATCTATATAAACGTTGCCAATTTCAGTTCTAGACGAAATAAATAAACGTTATAACCAATTTTGTGTGATATAATGTATTAGCTCAAAGACCGGATAGACCATTAGTCGTGTATAAACTTAAGCCCAAAAGAAACATATTAGAAGTTGTCCAATTCACTCGGTCCAACATCATTGGTGAAGTTCCCGGCCCATGACACGACTGAAACACAACCCGTCCAAAACCATCGTACCCTAAAATATAGATATAAGAACTCATTCTAAACATACTTAACCCTAAATTAGGTGTAACCCTAATTTCTCTCATCTCATTCCATCCGCACCCCACATATCTAATTCGACTCTCTCTCCTCAAAAAGATCTGCTCTCACCAACCTTATCAAATCTCATCTCACTAAAACAAAATTCTTCTCATTTCACAAACCGCATCCCTCCTCTTATCTCTGATAAGGATTTAAAACGTACGCTTTTACGGGGTCATTTAAGCTCTATTTCGACACCTTGTTATATCCATTACTGCTTAATTTAGCTCCTTTTTACTTTTTAGGTCTTTTGGAAGCAAAATGCTGGAATGAAACACATTTGGACGAAAAGGAGAAAATACATGAAGAAAATGGAAAATTCAAGATCAAAGCCACTCAAGACTGATCAACAGTACCTGAAGGCGTCCCATCCAAAGGGCGACGCCGTCCCTCTATGAAGACTTGATCAAAACATGCACGCGACGGCTCAGTGAAAATTCTGGTCTTATAACCTGACGGCGTCACGCTTTAATAATGGAGGGCGTCACTCACAGTTTTCAACTCAGACGGCCCAGATCTAGAATCAAGACGACGTCCCAACTGAAGACTGACGGTGCCACAAATCTAAGGTGACGTCGTCCCATCGATGACTTGGCCCAGACGAAACCCTGCTGACGGCGTCCCATGTAAAAGGTGACGCCATCGCAGTTGTAAATCTATATATATAATTCGATTTTTCTGTATTTTAAGAGGTAGACTTTTGGAGAGAAAACCCTAAATCATTTGTAGTCCGAATTGGACAATATCTTAGGGTCCCATACCCTATTTTACACATCGAGATAAGTTGTTTAATCTAAATTATCATTATGTCTATCTCATATTCGATTGATTGTGTGTATGCTTGCTTGTCTATCATGTCTAGCTAAATTTTTTGTGTGTTTGCTTAAATCTATGAAACCTAGTTATTAATTATTGTTAGGTTCTTTCTTATCTTAATTGAAATTGGCTTAGGAGTGCAACTAGGCATCTTCGTTGTATTTAATGCTTGAGTATGCTTTATGATGATATGGTCTATAGATGAAATAGCTTAGGCTTGCCGATTCCGTAGGTTGTATACGGGAGATAACCTCAAAGAACTAGGGACCACGCATACCCTACGACCTTTAGGAATACAACGTGTTAAGATTGGACGTGACAACTCAACCGACCAATAAAAGATAACTAGAGAGTAATAGTATCTAGGTGAACACATCTTTAATCATCATACGAGCACACCTCAATTAGACATAGCTACCCGTAGTAATTAGTTAATTAGATAATTAGATAAAGTAGAGTAATCGGTAGAAGTACCACCCCCAACCAATTGCCCCGAGATATTTACCTTAGCTTTCTATAAAAACCATAAAAAGATAAAAAAAAGAATCATCCTCAACCCCACATTCTCGTCATATATTTCTTACTAGCATTCCTATTTCCCTAGAGAACGATATCAATCCCCAAGGCTTACCCCATACTACACTACAACGATTAGGTTCACTGCCTAGGAGGTTGAAAAACTTGCTCGAAGAAAAGGTAGTTTCCTTGACCCCGAACGCGCCTCCCGCGCGCATCAATATCTAATAAAAAAGAGAACGGATCTGAGCACCTTCTTTCATGGTTCTACGGATTAGATTTATCTCGCCACAGGGATGGCTTGAGATAAGGACTCGGCATCAAGGTCTAACCATAGGTCTCCGGTAGGTGTTCTTAATGTTTGACTTTGATTCCGTTTTTGTAGAACGATTTAAGAAAAGAAGGTAACAAAATTGTTATCAATCTAATCTTATTGATTTGTATATATAAAAGAAGTAAAACTTCTTATAGATCGATGAAGATTCATTCTTTTTGTGTTTTTGGCCATAGGTCTTGATATACTTTATGAAACACACGAAAAGTGATGACTGAGATCAATTGATGTTTCAGTTAATTATGAGTCTTGATTAATTAATCTATTCCTTTTGAAATGTTTGTGAGAGTAGGAGAGTGATGGTGATGGTATGATGGTTATGATTAGATGTCTTAAAGAGATTTCTTAGAAAAATTAGATTAGATGGTATGATGGTTGTGACTGAGATCAATAGAGTGTTACGGGCTGAATGATTGTAGACTCGATGTAGGACTTGAATTTGTTTTGAAATGTTTATTTGGATTGGACTTGTGATGTAAGTAATTGAAGTCACAAATGAGGTGTTGGTATTTTGAAATGTTTAGATGGTTGTTTTGTTTGAGTCTAACTGTCATGGTCTCGTCTTCTTCTTCATCTCGTTTTTCTGTCGAAGTCAACTATTTTTGGTCAATATGGTCAACAAAATGCAGTCTTGTAGGGTCAAAACGCAGTTTTGTTGTTTTATCAAACCGCAATCCCTTTTTCTATTCAAAATGCAACGAGTTTTGGTCAAGTCGCAACATCCTAACTGTCAAAACGCATTCATCTTCTACTTTGAGTCAAAACGCAGTTTACCATTCAGTCTTCAAAACGCAGTCTTAAAGTCTTTCAAACCGCAGTCATCTTAGTCATGAAAACGTAGTAGTTTTCTGGACTGATCAAGTAGCAGTGGTCCAAACCGCAACCATGAACATGCCTTAAAAACCGGATCTGGACTATCTCAAACATCAAACCACACAGAAGAACATACATTTAAGCACAAACCGCAGTCAAGAAAATCTTCTTGTGGACACAAACCGCAGTGAAGAACCATCACATAACGACTTCAAAACAACATAAGAGACGGATTCAAAATCATCAAAACTAGTTTAAGACCAGATTCAAAAACATCTTAACAACAACAGATTTAAAACCCGGCTTAAAAATTGCTTAAAGCACTTGTTAAACCTGTAATAAAACTGTTAAAAGACTTATGAAACGTCATCAAACTTAAAACCAGTAATCATGATCAAAACTGTTAACATACTTAAAATCAGATTCAACAACAACATCAAACAACATCAAGACCGCATCAACACGCATCAAAACATCTCTAAAACCGCAACAAAAACCGCACCAAAGCATGAATCGGACCACTTGAATCAACACAAACAACAAAGCCTTGGCTCTGATACCAATTGTAGGATCATTATTTATGTTGTTCATATGATTCGGGAGGTCTAGGATTATGGAAGAACAACTAAGCCATTTTAGAGAGAGAATGAGTAGAGAGGGTAATTTTCTAGAGAGAGAAACACCTAGTGTGTGTTTATTAAAATGAAAACCAACAACCCTTCCCTTAGAGGGAAGGGGTATTTATACATCTTCCTACACGTCCATTATGGGCTGTGGATCAGGAATACAGTGGGTAAAGACCCGTCCGTCCTCCATGGTGATACTAAACTAACTAAATAACTAATAAATAACGTAATGTCTACGAGCTAATATATGCTAGACTATTGTTGAGATGACCGACACTTCCACATGGATTTTCTAAATCCTAACAAGATTTGATCCGTTACTCGCCTATAAAAGGAAGACAAGTAAGTTGCCAAAACATACAACAAAAATACAATAGCTTCATTCTCTTTCTATAGTAAATGCCTTCGATAATAATATCATCATCTGACTTGAGCGTCGAAGCTTAATCCCGGGGCGAAACCCCGGGATAAGTTCTAATGTGGTTTTTCTTTCTTGAGTGATACATATTTAAAGGTTCGCTCATTCGACTTCACGGACCCCACTCTCAGACTTGCTAATTTTGGTATCATCATCGACCATCATAAGTATAGATTTTCTTAATATAACTATAGATCACCTTATCAGCTTCGAGACCAAAATAATTGTGAGTTTAAAAGAAGTCACGTTTGGGTGCATTAGTAAATGGGTTAGTCGCCATGTGCCGATGTATCAACACATCGTAGAATGTCACTAATCAGATTTGTTAAATTTTAAGAGGATTACATATCAAATAAACATGATGTTTCACGCCGTATACGTGTTGATGTGTTTGACTTGTGGGTTGCTATCGACCACAGAAATAATATGTAATGTGAAGGGTTATTCCACATAGTCTTTGTTGGATAATTGAGCATTAGCAGCGGTTTTCAGTTCAAGGTTCGAATTCTATATTGTTAATTATAATGACTATTCACGGTTTGTTATAAGATATTACGACTCAAACATATGCACAAACTATAAACTTTGTGACTGATGAAACACGCATATTGAGTCACTAAATTTGTTTTTCATGAGATTGATTAAACTATACAGAGGCCAATAATTTACATATGATCTAAACAGGGCGTATAATCATCTAAAGGTTGGAAATATATAAGTTATCAACTAATAAAAGTTACTTAAACGTAATTTGAGCTATTGACCCATTAAACAAAGAAACCATACCCATACTGCTATAGAATTAATGAGAACATCAGAAAAAGGGAAGGGATTTACCTTTCCATTTAGATATGTCAACTGAAGAGCATGTGTTCCATTACGAATCAAAGTTTATTTAGGTGCTTATCGGCTCATTGTGTCGTCAAAACACGATAAGCTTATCCAAACACATCCTGATTAATTGCTTATCAGCTTTTTGAAGGGTTAAAATTGTAAAGCTTGTTTCAAAAAATCTTAACCAAGATGGTGTTTGGGATTGCTTATTTAAGCTGATCTAAACACCCAATTTAGCTTTTATGAGATTCAATTTCAGGTTTATAAAAAATTGTAACTAAAGTATTGAACCATAAATTAAAATCAAAATCACACCCTTTCGGTATATATAAATAAAACCAAAAATCAATAATGTCAAACAAAATCAACTAATTACACATTAGAGTTCATACCTTTTAAGCATTGAGACATAGGTGAAGGAACAAAAAAGGGTATATCTTTTTTTTGTGTGTGTGTGTGATCAAGTTAATGGACGGAATTTTTGTTTGGGGATGATTTCGATTGTATGCATTAAAGAAGAAGCAGGTTGTGCACGACTGGACCCGTGGTGTCGTATATTCAGGTTAACATACTGATAACATCAAATAGTCCTGAATATTAAGTGTCAATTTCCTCCAATAATGCTTGTAATTTATATCATTTATATGGATTTACGCTTGTTTTCCATTGTTTTCCACTTTCAGGTAAATTACGAGCATTGGAGCTAAAGAGACGCGGAATTGGAGAAATATCAAAAGATTCATCATAGTATGCTGACTTTGAAGAAGTTACGGGGTAACTTATCTCTCACATTACGCCGTAACTAAAGCGTGACTCAAAAAACCAACTCATCAGAAGGTTACGGCGTAACTCTCCCGAAAGGTTACGACGTAACTATATTAGGTCAAATGAGGTTCCGCGCCGCTGATAACTACGCCGTAACTATTTCATCAACTACGGCGTAACCAAGTATATTGAAGACTACGGCGTAACCACTAATTAGGTTACGCCGTAACTAGCAGATCTAGTGCAAAATACGAAGGAATTGATGGTTACAGCGTAACTCTTATATTAGTTACGCCGTAACCCAGATCTGGCCTATAAATACCCCACGAATTCCACCATTTCTAATCATCTCATTCCACACACAACAACTAGAGAATGTGGGAAAAAGCTAAAGGCAGGTCTAGAGGAGCATACGGAGCTGTCTCCAAGGGAGAAATCACTCCCCTACGATAAGCATTAGCATTTTATCTTTTCTTTACTTTCGATTTATGTATTTCGTACCTTTGAATATTGAATTGATTTGTATGGTTAATATGAGCGGCTAAGCACCTCTTGGTGCCGGCCTAGTTATGATTCCTTAATTGTTTTGTTTGCGTTTACATTACTTCCGCATAATTATTTCTAAGTGTATGCATGCATAGTTTATTGGTAGCTACCCTTGTTTCGGTAGTTTTGAATGGCGGTAGAGGCCAATTGCCTAGGAGATATGACCAACTGACCCTAGGTGAGCAGACTGAGACGGGAAGGGTAAGATATGACCAACTGCCGACCCTTTCTACTTGTGCGATTTGACCAACTGATCACCTACCGTTTGGATGAACTTAAGAATTAGGGGGTGAGTGTTTAAGTTGCTAACGCCCGGGCACTCACTATTATAAATCTAGCATGTAGCGGTACTTAATGACTTGGCTTAGGGGACTAGGAATAACAGGACTTATGAGGGGACACTTGACTTCTCCTGTGGTGGCATCTTTGCTGATAGGTTAGGGCGAATTGACCAAATGCTGTCCTCTCGACTTTGACCCCACCTGAAGTAATTGGAAGTAAGTAGACGTAGACATTACTAGCAAGGAGGAATAACTAGGTTAGCACCACTATCCTCTATTGATTTATCCTTTGCCTTTATTTGCTTTTATCTGCTTTAGTAGTTTAATAATTAATTCCTTATCGAAACCATTATTAAATATTGTGACACCTAGACTTAGTAATAATCCAGCACACATAGCTCTTGGGACGACCTCGGCTTTACCGAATACTACACTACACGCGACCGGGTACACTGCCCGTTAGTGCATTAGGGTAGACCATAGGTATAACGAGATTTTATAAATATTAAAACCTGGTCAGTAAAACCTGCATCAAGGTTTTGGCGCCGCTGCCGGGGAGTTATATTAGGATTAATATTAAGTCTTTCATTTCGTTTTAAACTTTTCTATTATTCTCACGGTCATTATTCAAGTTTTTAGGTACCATGGAAGTTGTTAACATCGATGACCTCACTCTTGAGGAATATTTGGCGTTGACAAGAGCAGAACAAGGGCCAGGTCTCGTAAGACCGGCAATTGGAGCGGATGTCCATTTCGAAATTAAAGACCAATTTATGAGGGAGCTTCGTGCTAACCCTTTTTCAGGAAACAGGGACGAGGATGCATATGAGCACGTTGAAAATGTCCTATACATCGCTAGCCTTTTCAACATTCCGGGCGTGTCTCATGATGCTATTATGCTTAGGGTATTCCCCATGACTCTTACTGGAGCTTCTAGAAGATGGATCGAAAGATTGCATGCCGGGGCAATTAATACTTGGGCTCTACTGAAGAAGCACTTTATTCAGAGATATTGTCCGCCATCGAAGATTTCTAACCAGCTTTTGGAGATCCATAATTTCAAAAAAGAAGGCGATGAAAGGTTGTATCAAGCCTGGGATAGACACAACGATCTCCTTTACAAGTGTCCTACACATGATCTGAACAACCAGCAAAAGGTCAACATCTTCTACAAAGGAATCAACGTAACTACGAGACAAATGCTGGACTATTAAGGACCTATTCCGAACATGACGCCTACCTTTGCTATTGAAGCCATTCAAAAAATGGCTGATCATTCTCAAAAATGGCACGACGGAGGAAGCAAAAGAAACCAAAGCGGAAGTTTCGACGGAATTGCAGCAATCGCTAGTAAAATCGAAAATCTTAGTCGAGATATGTTGAAGGTCAGAGAAATCGTTCATGCCATCCAAGTGGGTTGTGAAAGATGTGGAGGAGGATACCTCACGAATAATTGTCCTCACGTTGACGAAGAAAATATGATTGAAGAAGCTAAATATGGAGAAAATCGACCGTTTTACGGAGGTAATCAAAATAATAACGGGTACCGTGGGAATTAGAACTGTGGGCCCTATGAAGAAAGAAAGCCCAGTCTTGAAGAAACAATTAACAAATTCCTGGAAAGTTCAGCCCAAATACAAAAGGAACAAGATGAGTGGTTAAAGGATTTCCAGGAAAACACTGACAGAAGCCTTTCCAATCATGACACAACCCTAAAAAACCTTGAATCTATGGTGGAGAAGCTCAGTGAGAAAGTAAGAATGAATAATAATAGACCAGAAGGATCAAAACCAGCTATGGAATGTAAATTATTTTTGCTGATAATGACTCAAAGATACAGGGGAATTCTCGCACTGAAGATGCGATTACTGGTGAAAATTCCGTCGACAGATATGAGTTATGCCATAACCTGTCTAATGAGTTACGGCGTAACCATGTTTTTGATAGCGATAACGGGGTTATGAAGAATATTGATGAGGACGACTCTGACGAGTTACGCCGTAACCAAAAATCTAAGTTACGACGTAACTGGGATACGTGGGCAGACGAATTCCTCGAAGTGGACGAATCAGGAACATCTGAGATTAACGAATGGTCCCACGTCATTAACTTGTGCCCTCTGCCCGGATCTAAGAGGAAGTATCACTGGTGCAAAAAGATACCCGTAGCTAAGGGAGATTGGTATGATCTATGGGCCTCATGTGACCCGAGAAATGAAATTTGCGATGGGGGTAGCTATAAGGATAGGGTCAAGGATAAAAAATTCATGTGGCCTGCATATACTGATGAAGAAAGACTGGAGAAACTCTCCCTCGAAGATGAAGAGGAGCCGCCTATCACTCACTGGTGTACTCCGATAATCATAACCGACGAGAAATCCACACGAGCATGGCCTACGTGCAACCCCTTCTGCGAGTATTGCAACGGCGGGGATAGTGAAAAAGAGGAAGAGTGGACATGCCCTCACGAGCTTGAAAGACATAGCATAAAGTTCAGTGATTTAACATTTGATGATTGGTACTCAATACAATTCGAGAATGCCAAGATTAACCCGAATCTTCTTAAAAAGCTAAAGATTGACTACAAGGATCATAATCAGAAAAAGGAGTTGGCTAATAACGACATCTACTGCATGGATGAGCATTTAAGTGAAGATGACAACAAGGAATTACGTAGTCACTTGTGCGAAAAAATAAAATCTCCTAGGGAAGTTTTCTGGGCATCATGCAACCCGTATGATGTAAATGTAACGGGGGAAGCTGCTTAAGGAGAATAGGAGAAGACGAATTCTTTTGGACCTCAACCAACGATGAGGAAAGAACAAGTTTGCCTTGGTTGGACAACCTGGGATTTGATAGTTGGGTGAAAATTAAGTATGGACATGTAGATACGTCAACAAAAGAAACGATTTGGAAGGAGTACATGAGTAATGAAAATTCAAACAACGAGAGTCCTAACAACACGAGTGAAATAACAATTGAGGATGACAAGGAGTTAGTTAGAGATGAAAAAGAAGAATGCAAGCGTGTACTAGTGGAGAATCTGCGCGATAAAGAATGGTTTAAAGGTACCGCTTCTGATGACGATGACATTGAGGGGATCCTAGATTACCTTGAGTTGCAAGGGAATGAGGAGTTTACTGATCTCGATGACGAAGCCTATGAGCAAAGGAGGTGCAAACTCCTTGGGATTCCCTACAAGAGGCCACCACCAATTATTGTCGAAAAATATGAGTTCACTCGCTACCACTTGGGACCAGAGGAGAAATTCTGTAAAATTCGGAAGATTGAAACTAATGAATACCTCCGCACTGCCACGAATGTCGCCTGGGTGAGGCATAACCTGATGAAAGACATTGAAGAAGTCGGCCAGGTCCAAAGACCCCCATAGAGCCCCGCGGCTCTGAGTCTAACTTAAAGACTCGTAAATAAAGAAAAGTGCTCTTTCGGGTGACAACCCGAATTATCCCTTTCTTTTGTTCTATTTCCATTTCTGTAGGGTTTTGTGTTTTAACCATCTTTGCAGGAAACGAGGAAGAGATTGCTGCTGTTGTTGCTGATCTGATCCTAGTTACGGCGTAACTCATCTTTGTGGTTACGCCGTAACCAACCTTTTGCAGCAGAATTATTTGACGCATTACCTATTACGGCGTAATACCATCTAAATGGTTACGCCGTAACCATTCGCTTTGCAGCTTATATCAGGTTTTGCCAAGTTACGGCGTAACTCCCTTAAAGAGTTACGACGTAACCTTCCTCTGCTTTAATTCTTTCATTTCAAAACAGAATAACCTTGTATTAGTATTTTAAATGAACTTTGTGGGTGTGTTCCCTGTAAACCCTCACGAGACTTCACTCGTCCACTTGGGACACCAAGTGGTTTAAAAGGCTTGTTGCATATGCTAAATGCAACCGTGATTCCTACGAAAGTGAGTTAGGTTTGTTTTTCATTTTTTATTTTTTCTTTTTAGAATTATGCTTATCGGTAGTGTGATTTCAGGGATTGAAGTTTGTTCATGATGCTTATACGAAGGCACGTCTCTTTTTCGTGGGCCTTCTTTCTTTATGGAGAAAATTTCAGGGAAGTTCTCGCTCTAATTCTATTTTTCTCTTCACCTTTATTTAATGCTTAGTACAAAAGGGACTTTGTACAATTCGAGTGGGGGGACGGGAGTAGAATTATCTCTTGAACATTATTTTGCCCTCGTTTTTCTAGTTTATTTTAAAAAATTATGTCATTTTTAAAATTTTGACATGTTTTTGTTAACCTAACAAGATTAGACCTTAGCCGAGCACATACAACCCTTGATATTATATGGTGAGATTAGCCTTATCCGTTTCCAATATTTTACCCCAAATCCACCAAATTATGAGTGTGCCGGTAGCTTATAAACTTTAGAACTTGACCTTTGCATTATTTCGAGACCATAGACGAGGTATGTTGAGTTAGCTCGATGTATTTGGACTTTTTAGTTTTAGAAGGCAATATTATAGGATTATCACCCAAATAGCCTACCATTGTGTGTCTATCGATTAGTCACCTCGACTTCTCGACCCCCATGTGAAACCCTTTTGTTGCACTCACCTTTAGTGCAACATACCCCTAGATACACCCATCTGAGCCATTCCTTTCATTTTGTTAACCCAATATATTGTTTCAATACACCTATACACCTTAGCCTACCCTGTAGTCTTTATTTGTGATTGGGAAGTCATCATTTGCCTAAGTTCAAAGTTCAAGTGGAAAGGTTCGGAAATCACACTTTCGTCGACGACATATTCCTGAAGATCATTGAAGACCCCCCAAATTCACATTGTTCATCTCAAGTGGGGGGATATTATTGTTATGTTGTATATATATATATATATATACATATATATATATATATATATATATATATATATATATATATATATATATATATATATATATATATATATATATATATAACATGAGGCATTTGGCATTAATGCCACCTCAATGCCACATAATCCAATTTCATGCCACATAAGCATTTGTTGTCTAACTAAGCAATTTTTTTTTATCCACCTAAGCACTTATTGTAAATTTCCGATTTTTAATAATTATTTTTGTAAATTTCGGATTTTTAATTTATTAGAATTTTCGGAATTTTTTTTTCATTTATTAAAATTTTGTTTTTTTTATTTTAAAAAAAATCATGTATGCAGCTGGATTCGAACCTGGGTCTGTTAGTCTACAAACAAACATGATTACCACTAGACCAACACATTTTTTTTATTATAACTTGGAAAACCAAATTTATAAATCTCTACAACACCATTTTGATTAGTTTAGAAAGTGTAACCACTCGTACTTTTCCAGATATTTGTTTTTGATAAAATTCGGCTGTTTCTCATTTACGAACTTTTCTGAGCTCATTTGACGTGATAACGAGAAAGTTATCTCGCGAAACGTGAAAATTAGACACAACGTGTACCGGAACAACCATAAAGTTATCAATCATTTTGATTTGTTTGTTATTTTATTTGCGAGAAAATAATCATGTAAATACTCATTCTTATTGGAAAAATTATTCCGAACGCGATGGCGTAAGTCTCATAATTTTTATCGAACGTTTACTCCTCCGAACGTGTCCCGAATCTAATAATTATAAAAGTTTAATGGAAATTACAAGAATGGTCCCTGTGATAGCTTCAACCACCCTTCCCCCCATCTTTGGCATATTTACAAGTCTGGTCCTCGAAATTACATAATTAGTCCCTAGGTTTGGGCTATATAAGGAATGTGATAAACACATTTTAGGGTTTATCATTTCCCTCTCCTCTCTCTTCCCGGCGCCGATTTCCGGCCACATTCCGGCTAACGCCGCCACCCGCTCCTCTTATCTGCCACCGTCATCTACACCAAAGAACCAAGGAGGATGGAGTTTAGATCGGGTTTTTGAATCGGTTTAGATCACGTTAGGGTTTGGTCGTGAGATTGTATGGATCGAGTTTTGCTCGTGATTAGGGTTTCAGATTTGAGTTGTTCTGGATCGGGAATCACCACAACCACCTCGTCCCTTTTCTTTTCTCCCTTGTTATTGGTATGACGATTAACTTAAAAACTTTTTGGTTATCTTCGTTTTATTAAACCGATCGTATCATGTGGTTATAAGTTTTTCGTGGATAGAACTTGTGTTAAAAACGATTTTGGAAACGATTTGTGTGGCGTTTCTAATAAAAACGAAGTATGGTATTGAGTTTTGTGGTTATAAACCAAATTAAAATTTAGTTTGATGTTTCGTGTGGTAAAGATAATTTTCAAAAACGTTTTTGAAAACGTACTCGTGTGGTGGTTTCTTTTGGTCTTGCGTTAACAGGGTAACACACAAGATTTGTGTGAACGTTGTGGCTCACAGGCTGTGAGTTCGAAGCTGGGTTTTGATTATTTCATTGGTTTGGTGTCACCCGTTTAAGGGTCTCGAGTGGTGTTTGTTTGATATGGTGGTTATACGGGTCTATTACGCCCGTTTGTACACGGGTATAAAATGTATTAGTGGCGTTTTGAGTTTGGAAACATACTGAAATGGGTATAGAAATGTTTTGACTAGCTGTGTTCGTGTAAAGAAGATGGTATAAGTGGTGTTGTAATTCCAGTTTGAGCACGAGTCGGGTTATTAACCCGTTTAAGGCTTATGTTGAGACCCGGTTTGGTCTCAGGTTGCATGTGGGTTGAGTACTTTTGTTTTACTCATATTGGTTAATTCTTACCCTATTTGTTGTGTTGTGGGTCAGTTAAGTCACCCACATAGGGTTCGTCTATTCTGGTTTCCAGTTCATGATCACACCCACGTAGGGTGTTGGTTTTATGTTTGTGTCGTGATGGTTAACGACCCAAGAGGGCGAACCTGTTTGTCTTGTGTCTCCGTTCAACGACCCAAGAGGGTGCGGTTCTTATAACCCCGGATAGGGTATGTTAATGGCTATATTAAAAGTATGTCTGGTGTCAAATTGTTTAGTGCGTACTATTATTATGTTGCATCAAAAATATATATCTAACTTGTGAGCATACGGTACGTTTCGGATTATATTGAAATTGTGGGTTGGATTTGGTTAACGGATTGTGAAATGAGTATTGGACAAATGCGGAACTAATATTATTGGATAAAAGTTATTGGATCGATAATTATTATACATTGGTATTTATTGGACGTTGGACAAATTAGACTTATTGGACTCGAAACGAATACAATACATTAGACTCTTTATGAATTTAATATATTTGATTCGCAACGAAAACAATAAAGAAAAATTGTCAACATCTAATGAATACTCGTTATTGTTTTTATATTAAATTGTCGGGAAATATTATTTTAAGAAATTTATTTTTTAAGTCTCGACGACTTGGGAATGTTATACGAATGGACGCGTCATGCCGAAAATCATCCAACATACTAAACTCAAACTTTTATTTTTAAATCTCTTTTATTTATAAAAACCGACAAAGAACGAAAAGTAGAGTTTTACTAAATCTCAAAATCCTTTATTAATTTAAATGTTAACTTATGTTCTTATAAACTCAAATTGGCTTTTCAAATCATTTGGGATTATTGGGTAAATACCGAAACTACCAATAGATTTACTTTTTGACATGTTTCATTTGTCATTGTCGTCTCGACTTTCTCCTCGTCGTTATTTACTCAACGCGAGTCTTGGTCAATACTTATTGACTACTCCTTATAATGTATTGGGATATACATTATGCCTTAGCGTGAGTTATGTTTGGCGTGAGTTATAATCTTTGGTGTGAGTTACATTTTAGTATACTTTTGGCGTGAGTTGTATGTCGAGTCTTGATTCCTTACAACCGCACGAAACGTTAAAGACTAAACTTTTGAAATATTGATAATGGACTTTTGAAATTAACGATACGAGTATTCCACGAAAACTAAGACACGTTGTCTTTCGGATATTATATTATTTTACTTTTCGAGACGTATTTTGAGATAATACGTATACTATTAGGTCGTGACGATGTAGTACCCTCGTACTTGTACTCTTTGGATATCGACGTGCATTCCTTCATGATTTGGTTGTGCTTGCTCTTTGATGCCAGTCTTGTTAGTTGTGATTCTTGCGTTGCTTTGTATCGAGGTGAGTTCATGGCCCCTACTTTTACTTGCTTTTAAACTGTTTTGGGGGAGAATACATGCTCGTTTTTATTAAATGCAAATGCTTGATTTCTTTGAATAAATGATTGTTACTTGGTTTGACGAAAATGCATGATATGGTTTAAATATGTTTTATGTGGACACAAGTGCTGGAACTATTTTTGGATTGGACCTGAAAATGTTTTTGTGAGCTATTACGTGCTAGGTTAAGGTTAGAAACCCAAGCGTTGTTATGAATTGTTACATCCTGGCTCAGGATGGTGCGAATGTTATGGATAGATCTATTGGGAATGGCCACCCCGTCCGACCAACATGGCTCATGTGGGGGACGTATAACATGTCGTTTGTTAGTGTGTTTAGAGATAGTCACGGCTCGTGCTATCTAGTGATGGTTTCATGACTTAGCCTGCGTAATAGTTAAGCTTGCGTGACACTATATTCGTTGTAGTGTTTGATTTTTATATGGTCCAAGTGGTTGTTTATGAACTATTTTGCGGATAAATGTTTTGATACTATGAATTAGGCAGGGTATGCCTTGATTAAATTTGACTTGTTTATGAGAAATGATTTGCACTTGAAAACCTTGTGGTCCACTTTTCTATGCTTTTGCTTAAAGGTAAACCTTGTTTTCGCGACATTGTGGGCGCCACAATGATCGAAAGGATCTTTTGAACTCGCAATACTTTTATGAAAACCTATGAACTCACCAACCTCGTGTTGACACTTTTAGCGTGTATTCTCAGGTATTGAGGCGATTGTTTACTTTTGGAGGCGCTTGAGCAATGGCATGGCATGGTCATAGACAACTCTGATATTTGTATTTGGGGACCGCTTATTTATTATGGGCCTATTTCCGCATTAAATTTTATTGTAAACATTGATTTTATTAAATAAATGAGTTTTCTTAAGAAAACCCTTTTGCTCTATGCTTGTGTTGTGATACCGATTAGTAGCACCCAAAACTTGTATGCTTCCGCTAAAACCCGATTTTGAGGGTGTTACAGATTGGTATCAGAGCCTAGGTTATAGAGAACTGGGTAAATTTTCAAAACCTAGACTATAACCACTTTTATAAAAATTTAACCCTATGACCGACACGTGCCTGCCTGCCAAGCTGATGCCTCACTTGTGACAGTGATTGCTAATATATTTGATGAGATGTGTGCATTACTATTGGATGAGTATATACATTTATTTTCACTATATGCTATAAGTATCTTCGACATACTTATGTTTACGCATCGTATCTGTTGTAGCATTGCGTCTCCTTCCCTGAACAATCTCATCACTCGTCCTTGCGTGTGGACACTGGTTTTAATCTTTTGAAAATGGATTTTGGAAAGTGAAAGACATGAAGCTAGAGTAACTAAGTCAAGTGTATCAAAATTCATTGAACCTCGGGTGAATATAGACTGATCACCTATATTCAACCAGGGACAGTGGGACATAGCCTGATCACCTATGTCCGACTCAGAGGTGAATTTTGCGATACTTGGAGTAGTTATAATAGAATTATGTCCGGTTGGTTTTTGGTTTGATTTCGGGAAATGGAAAAGTTTTTGTGTGTGTATACGAGCATGAAATTTTATAAAAGCTTTCCTTCACACACAACACACTGGCATCACAAATTCTTGTTTATCGCGATATCCTTCTTTTGTTATGAATCGCTATTCGTCGTCGTCTCAATATTATTTGACTTCGGATTATTTTTGGAATCGTTGGAACTGTAAGATCTTGTTTTGCATCGGAGCAGGTTAGACCCGATTGGTCACAATCTTGCATTTGGGTTGCGTGAAGTTGTCATAAGCTCATCGGGTTTCTTGGAATATTGGAATCGATCTTGGTTACGTTGAATTTGGATTGTTAGATTCTGCGATTTTGGTTCCTATGGTGAAAATGGATTCGCTTATTCTCGTGGTTTTGTTTTGGTCTTGTTGTGGACGCCTCTACTCTAAGCCTTATCTTCGATCAATGATTATTCCATTGATGATGTTCTTTTGATGTTGCACCTTGTGCTCTTTCGATGTGTATGCTTTTAGCATAACTTTTTGGAACCATCGTCGTTCAATTGTATTTAGAATTTGATTTGATATCGATTGGTAGTCGAATTTCTTTTGGAAATTATGACGTTAGATTTGAATGTTGTATCTTTCTAAGTTAAGCATTAAGTGCACTACGGAATCAATCTATTGATTGCTTGTAGTAATTAATGCTCTCCTGCAGAGTCGTACTCTGAATTTTCTTAACTCTCTTTTCGACGGAGATTCTGTTGGCCCAACAGAAACCTTAATACTTTAAGGAGAAACATGGACCGTGATCCTTGAAGCCGAGGCCTAACCCCTCATTCGTCTTTAAAGAATATATGTTATCTTTCTCACCTCCTTATGATATATTGAGCCCTGCCGTTATTGTCTTTCAAACTGCGTTCAACTTTCCGACAAATCATTCTGTGGTCACCCTACAAAATGTTTTGGCTGCTATATTATGATCTGAAACCTGGAAGTGAATTCCGCGCCTCCATCTGGGTAATTGTTGGTCGTGTCACCAAACCTACTCAGTTCCTACTAATCAAAGAAACGGACACTATGGACAACTTTGCTCACTCACACGTGAAGGAGACTGTTGTACATTATGGAGTGCCGATTTCTATCACCTCTAGTCTGATAATCGTTTCACATTAAATTTCTGGTCATCACTCCAAGAGCCATGAGAACAAGTTGTGGTATGAGTACTGGGTATCGTTCACAGACTGTTGGCTGGAGTGAAAGGACCATCCAAACTTTTAAGGACATGTTGCGTGTCCACGTGATCGATTTCGGCAATGGTTGGGGTAGATACCTCTCATTGGTTGGAATCTCTTATAACCATAGCCACGTGGTACGAGGCACTTCATGGTTGAAAATGTCGCTCGGTAATCTGTCGAATCGAAGTGGGGGATACCCCACTAGATATCCTAAAACTGTTCATGAAACTGTCGAGAGATTGTTTAAATCAAAAGCATAATGCAAATTGCCCACGATCATCAGGAGAGCTATGATGGACGAATGACATAAATCTTTGAGACTCCATGATTGGAGACGAAGCTATGCTTAAAATCTCACCATGGATTGTGTGATACGTTTAGTAAACGTGCAAAGTTTAATCTTCGTTGTGTTGATCCTTTTTAAGACCCTTGCTAAAGCGGGACTGGTAGCTTAGAGCCTTGAGCTACAGCCAGAACTTAGCTGTTCATGACGTTTCATGTACGTAATCGGAGGTAATGCCTCATTATTGAAAATGACTGTTGTCCTTGCTGGAAGATATCCATATCGACGAACGCTTAAGCTGTATTGGGAAGTTTATCGAAATCATGAATCGTGAAATCAAATGACTTGAGCAAAGTCGTTTTCTTATTTTACTGATCGGGGAAACTCTAAGAAATATCTCGAATTCGCGTGAGAACGTGAAAAATTGAATCTTGAGAAAGTAACTATATCTCTTTTCAAATCTAACGGATAACTCGAATTGAATCGCGAGGACGCGATTCCGTTAAGGAGGGAAGTCTGTAACCACTCGTACTTTTCCAGATATTTGTTTTTGATAAAATTCGGCTGTTTCTCATTTACGAACTTTTCTGAGCTCATTTGACGTGATAACGAGAAAGTTATCTCGCGAAACGTGAAAATTAGACACAACGTGTACCGGAACAACCATAAAGTTATCAATCATTTTGATTTGTTTGTTATTTTATTTGCGAGAAAATAATCATGTAAATACTCATTCTTATTGGAAAAATTATTCCGAACGCGATGGCGTAAGTCTCATAATTTTTATCGAACGTTTACTCCTCCGAACGTGTCCCGAATCTAATAATTATAAAAGTTTAATGGAAATTACAAGAATGGTCCCTGTGATAGCTTCAACCACCCTTCCCCCCATCTTTGGCATATTTACAAGTCTGGTCCTCGAAATTACATAATTAGTCCCTAGGTTTGGGCTATATAAGGAATGTGATAAACACATTTTAGGGTTTATCATTTCCCTCTCCTTTCTCTTCCCGGCGCCGATTTCCGGCCACATTCCGGCTAACGCCGCCACCCGCTCCTCTTATCTGCCACCGTCATCTACACCAAAGAACCAAGGAGGATGGAGTTTAGATCGGGTTTTTGAATCGGTTTAGATCACGTTAGGGTTTGGTCGTGAGATTGTATGGATCGAGTTTTGCTCGTGATTAGGGTTTTAGATTTGAGTTGTTCTGGATCGGGAATCACCACAACCACCTCGTCCCTTTTCTTTTCTCCCTTGTTATTGGTATGACGATTAACTTAAAAACTTTTTGGTTATCTTCGTTTTATTAAACCGATCGTATCATGTGGTTATAAGTTTTTCGTGGATAGAACTTGTGTTAAAAACGATTTTGGAAACGATTTGTGTGGCGTTTCTAATAAAAACGAAGTATGGTATTGAGTTTTGTGGTTATAAACCAAATTAAAATTTAGTTTGATGTTTCGTGTGGTAAAGATAATTTTCAAAAACGTTTTTGAAAACGTACTCGTGTGGTGGTTTCTTTTGGTCTTGCGTTAACAGGGTAACACACAAGATTTGTGTGAACGTTGTGGCTCACAGGCTGTGAGTTCGAAGCTGGGTTTTGATTATTTCATTGGTTTGGTGTCACCCGTTTAAGGGTCTCGAGTGGTGTTTGTTTGATATGGTGGTTATACGGGTCTATTACGCCCGTTTGTACACGGGTATAAAATGTATTAGTGGCGTTTTGAGTTTGGAAACATACTGAAATGGGTATAGAAATGTTTTGACTAGCTGTGTTCGTGTAAAGAAGATGGTATAAGTGGTGTTGTAATTCCAGTTTGAGCACGAGTCGGGTTATTAACCCGTTTAAGGCTTATGTTGAGACCCGGTTTGGTCTCAGGTTGCATGTGGGTTGAGTACTTTTGTTTTACTCATATTGGTTAATTCTTACCCTATTTGTTGTGTTGTGGGTCAGTTAAGTCACCCACATAGGGTTCGTCTATTCTGGTTTCCAGTTCATGATCACACCCACGTAGGGTGTTGGTTTTATGTTTGTGTCGTGATGGTTAACGACCCAAGAGGGCGAACCTGTTTGTCTTGTGTCTCCGTTCAACGACCCAAGAGGGTGCGGTTCTTATAACCCCGGATAGGGTATGTTAATGGCTATATTAAAAGTATGTCTGGTGTCAAATTGTTTAGTGCGTACTATTATTATGTTGCATCAAAAATATATATCTAACTTGTGAGCATACGGTACGTTTCGGATTATATTGAAATTGTGGGTTGGATTTGGTTAACGGATTGTGAAATGAGTATTGGACAAATGCGGAACTAATATTATTGGATAAAAGTTATTGGATCGATAATTATTATACATTGGTATTTATTGGACGTTGGACAAATTAGACTTATTGGACTCGAAACGAATACAATACATTAGACTCTTTATGAATTTAATATATTTGATTCGCAACGAAAACAATAAAGAAAAATTGTCAACATCTAATGAATACTCGTTATTGTTTTTATATTAAATTGTCGGGAAATATTATTTTAAGAAATTTATTTTTTAAGTCTCGACGACTTGGGAATGTTATACGAATGGACGCGTCATGCCGAAAATCATCCAACATACTAAACTCAAACTTTTATTTTTAAATCTCTTTTATTTATAAAAACCGACAAAGAACGAAAAGTAGAGTTTTACTAAATCTCAAAATCCTTTATTAATTTAAATGTTAACTTATGTTCTTATAAACTCAAATTGGCTTTTCAAATCATTTGGGATTATTGGGTAAATACCGAAACTACCAATAGATTTACTTTTTAACATGTTTCATTTGTCATTGTCGTCTCGACTTTCTCCTCGTCGTTATTTACTCAACGCGAGTCTTGGTCAATAGTTATTGACTACTCCTTATAATGTATTGGGATATACATTATGCCTTAGCGTGAGTTATGTTTGGCGTGAGTTATAATCTTTGGTGTGAGTTACATTTTAGTATACTTTTGGCGTGAGTTGTATGTCGAGTCTTGATTCCTTACCACCGCACGAAACGTTAAAGACTAAACTTTTGAAATATTGATAATGGACTTTTGAAATTAACGATGCGAGTATTCCACGAAAACTAAGACACGTTGTCTTTCGGATATTATATTATTTTACTTTTCGAGACGTATTTTGAGATAATACGTATACTATTAGGTCGTGACGATGTAGTACCCTCGTACTTGTACTCTTTGGATATCGACGTGCCTTCCTTCATGATTTGGTTGTGCTTGCTCTTTGATGCCAGTCTTGTTAGTTGTGATTCTTGCGTTGCTTTGTATCGAGGTGAGTTCATGGCCCCTACTTTTACTTGCTTTTAAACTGTTTTGGGGGAGAATACATGCTCGTTTTTATTAAATGCAAATGCTTGATTTCTTTGAATAAATGATTGTTACTTGGTTTGACGAAAATGCATGATATGGTTTAAATATGTTTTATGTGGACACAAGTGCTGGAACTATTTTTGGATTGGACCTGAAAATGTTTTTGTGAGCTATTACGTGCTAGGTTAAGGTTAGAAACCCAAGCGTTGTTATGAATTGTTACATCATGGCTCAGGATGGTGCGAATGTTATGGATAGATCTATTGGGAATGGCCACCCCGTCCGACCAACATGGCTCATGTGGGGGACGTATAACATGTCGTTTGTTAGTGTGTTTAGAGATAGTCACGGCTCGTGCTATCTAGTGATGGTTTCATGACTTAGCCTGCGTAATAGTTAAGCTTGCGTGACACTATATTCGTTGTAGTGTTTGATTTTTATATGGTCCAAGTGGTTGTTTATGAACTATTTTGCGGATAAATGTTTTGATACTATGAATTAGGCAGGGTATGCCTTGATTAAATTTGACTTGTTTATGAGAAATGATTTGCACTTGAAAACCTTGTGGTCCACTTTTCTATGCTTTTGCTTAAAGGTAAACCTTGTTTTCGCGACATTGTGGGCGCCACAATGATCGAAAGGATCTTTTGAACTCGCAATACTTTTATGAAAACCTATGAACTCACCAACCTCGTGTTGACACTTTTAGCGTGTATTCTCAGGTATTGAGGCGATTGTTTACTTTTGGAGGCGCTTGGGCAATGGCATGTCATGGTCATAGACAACTCTGATATTTGTATTTGGGGACCGCTTATTTATTATGGGCCTATTTCCGCATTAAATTTTATTGTAAACATTGATTTTATTAAATAAATGAGTTTTCTTAAGAAAACCCTTTTGCTCTATGCTTGTGTTGTGATACCGATTAGTAGCACCCAAAACTTGTATGCTTCCGCTAAAACCCGATTTTGAGGGTGTTACAGAAAGGAATGTATTTATCTACAAAAATTATATTAAGTAATTATCTTTTTTAAAACTTATTATACATATCTTTTCCTTAAATATAGTTTCACAATCTTTTTGACTAATCAACAAATTATAATTTATTCTTAATATACCTCTTTCACGTATAAAAAAAATTCCCTCAAAACCCTAATAATTTTTTTGCTTTTAAATTTGTAACATGAAGAACCTGTTATGATCAATATCTGTAATGCTAATCCTTTTATGTTTGTGATTTTGTTGTGCAGATTGAATTCTCCAAAACATCTGCTAATGGGTTGGTCACCATTACATGGTTGGTATGTTTTTGTGTTTCATTAATTCATTAATCGTTGCTTCCTTTAAACATTCTATATTATCTTTAAAGAAAACAATGTCAACTGTATTTTAAATATTACGTATATAGGTATCATCAACATCAATTGTGCATACATTTATGTTTTCATATTGTTAACATATTTTATTTGAATATTGTGATCAACAACCATCATGAATTATATGTTCATGTAAAGACGGCTTCAGGTACAATGAATTTTAGGTGCTTGTCTTCTATTGGTCTTAAAGCGGCATCTGGTAAGAGAATTATATGTTCATATCATCATGAATTATATGTTCATGTAAAGACGGCTTCAGGTACAATGAATTTTAGGTGTTTCTACTATTTATATGAATAAGCTTTAGCATGAACGAGTTTTTACGTGGATTTCATATGTTTCTTTGCTCCAGTGATTACTGCTTTACTTTATTTTCATCTGTAAGTAAGTTGTTAGATCACTTATATATGATAAATAGGCTATTGGTATATACACATAGGGAGAGATTATTAGGCCAATTAAACACCTTTGAGTCTATAAATATATTTGAACGTAAAATATATTTTCTGTGACCTTAGAATTTTTAGCTTTTCATTATCTAACAATTTTGTAATTTGTTTCTTCACATGTCAGGCTGAAGCTGAAAATGAAATTAGGAATCTAAAAGGTCACTGTATCATGCTAGAAAATATAGTGGCCTCATCTGAGGAGTCAGATAGTATAAATGAGAAAACATCAGATAGCGTGATCCATTTGGATAAATCGCCTCAAACATGTGATTTCCGCTTAGACTGTGATGACTTGATATTTCTGGTTGGAGGATATTTCTGGTTGGAGGATATGATGACTTGATGTGTTCTATTGTATCAGGCAGTAACTTGCTATCTATCTCTATGTGTACGTGTTTCAGCATTCAGCATAGACGGTTTAAAGTAACTTACATACAAAAGAGGTGGTCAAATAATATTTAGGAATATATATAGGCATCACTCCAATGAGAAAATTATAAAAACGTTCGAAATAAAATACAAGTGAATATTATCAATAATGCCACATTTCCTCAAAGAGTGGGAGCTAAATGTGACATTGTTGCGATGCCTCCATATCAGCCATAACGTCGACACAATGACGATAAACATACGATGCTCCCAAAAGGACTGTTTGGGACTGCGCTGTCCAGTTAGTGCAACAGATTTAACTATTTCTCACTATTGATTCGATAAAAGGGTGTTCCAGTTGCTTATTTTCTGCTTATCATTATGCAGATAAGCAATTCGAGAACTAATTTTGGCTTAAAATAAGCAGATGGAATGTTAATTTTTAATGGATGATTGAGAGATATTGATACAGATTTTTAGGTGTGATTAGTGATGAAAAAGTGAATCACACCCCTCGAGTCACAAACTCCACAGTCAACTGCTCCTGGTGGAATTGCCAATGTGAAAAGTCCACCTGATGAGCATACGAGACATTTAGAGTCCAATGCTAAAGATCATCAAGCTGCAACATTTGCAAGTGGAATGAATAATGTGAAAAGAGAAGGGCCTGAGGAAACCACATCAACAGTGAGTGCGCAAGGTACAACATCGATGCCGAAGGAAACTCCACCTGTTCTTCCTGCTAAACAGGAACATGAAGTCAGACACGTGATTTAGAAAGCTCCACATGTCAGTGACAGTACCACTGACAAGGGTAAATCAGTCATGTCGGAACCTGCTACTGCCCCCGAAAATGTTCAAGGCAAAAGACCTTTACAAGCCGGAAATCCACCTCCACCTCAACCGAAAGATTCCGTTCCTAAAAAGTACCATGGACCGTTGTTCGACTTTCCATTTTTTACCCGAAAGCATGATGCTTTTGGGTCAAGCATGATGCTTAACAACAATAACAATCTTACTCTTGCATACGACATAAAAGATATCATCGCTGAAGAGGGAATTGAAGTAATCAACAAAAAAAGGAACACAAATGTCGAGAAGATTAACAGCTTACTAGCTGTTAATTTAGAAAGAAGAAGAATTAGACCGAATCTTGTTCTGAGACTACAGATTGAAGAAAAAAAACTAAAACTTCAAGATTTACAGAGACGAGTGAGGGATGAAGTTGAACAACAACAGCAAGATATAATGGCGATGCCTGATAGACCATATCGGAAATTTATTCGGTTATGTGAATGGCAACGGATGGATCTCAATAGACAAGTACGGGCTGCTAAAAAGGCCATTCGGGAAAAGCAACTGAAATCCATTTTTCAGTGGCGTAAGAAGCTGCTAGAATCTCATTAGGTGATTCGGGATGCACAGACTCAAAGGAATAGGGGCGTTGCTAAATATCATGAGAAGATGTTAAGGGAGTTCTCGAAGAGAAAAGATGACGATAGGAGTGCACGAATGGAGGCATTGAAAAATAATGATGTGGAGAGATATAGACAGATTTTGTTCGAGCAACAAACGAGTGTGCCAGGTGAAGCTGCTGAGAGATACGAGGTTCTTTCTTCATTTTTATCACAGACGGAGGATTATATTCATAAACTTGGAAGCAAAATAACTGCTGCGAAGAACCAACAAGAGGTGGCGGAGGCTGCAAATGCAGCCTCTCTTGCTGCAAGAGCTCAGGTACCCATCTTAATGAAATATCTTTACACACACACATACTCACATACATTTATACATCTATATATACATTAAGGATATTGTTGGCATCTATGTTAAACCAAATCTTTATCGTCTGCTCACGTGTAGGGGCTGCTGGAATCCCATCGAGAATAAATGAGCCGAGAAAAGTGTTGTCTTTGATTTTTCTGCATACAATTGAGTAAGGGTTATCTGGGTAAGCTTATTCCAGGAGTTTAATACAACACTCATACTACATTTTCTGATAACTGTCAAATGATAAATAATATATAAAATAACTGTCGAGAATAATATATATATATATAGTTAAAACAATAATTTAATTATATATATTTATATATAATCAATAGAACTGAAAACACTTCTGTCTCACTTAGAAAATCTGACATTAAATTAAAAAAACCAGAACTACAATTAGACACTTCAGTTTCACAAGTTTCGTCATTTGGGGTGATAATGGGGGAGGGAACCAATGAATCATTGAAGATCGGTATGAGAACAACTAAATCTTCAAGTTTTAATGTCGATATGCCTAAAAAGGCATCAAGTAGCTACAAATCATTGAAGTTAAATCCCGAACCTAAGTTACAGGAAACCGGTCATACTCGCGGTGGTGGTGGCAGTAGCAGCTCACTTGCAGTCGTTTCTACTTCATCTGCAAGTGAAATCCAGGAGCCATCGAGAGACACTATTGCTTCAGCTGATCAAGAACAAATATCCTCGAGTCGTTATGTCAGTGAGTTTGTTACGAAGGCAAAACACGAACTCTCTGGTTCTAATGCTGAATTAATGTATGAAGAAGCTGAGGAACATGAAGGTTCGCCTTCTGATGAAACACAGCATGAAACTGGTAGATCGAAACAATATTCATCAACTTGAAGGTATCTTTTGGATTACTGTCATATCAGGTATTTATTTAAAATATTTATCAAAATACTAAGAGTTTCATGTGCTTTTAGGTGCGTGTGAACATACCAAATGGTGACATGGTTGGCCATACCAGTGATGTTGAGGAACATGTCACGCTTCATAAATTTAAGCAAGCACGTGCTCTAGGTATAGCATCTTATCACTCCACTTTTGATCTTCACTTTGTAATTCTTTAATAGTTTCAAAATCTTTTTGATACATTCTGGTACATGTTACAGTTGAATCTCGAGCTTGGATCAGCAGAAAGAGTGCAACATTGGTATCTTAAGCTGATAATTCTTTACTAATCTCTCATCCCATTCTAATTTTCCACGTTAATTTTTTTTACACAAATTGCCTCCTTTCTGAAGGAAAAAAAAGTTGTAACTTACTAATCATGTAAGCGATATAATATTTTTGTAGGTTCCTTTTGTAGAATTTTTTAGCCATGATGCAATTTCAAAAACAAAAATTCTAAATGATGACCCTGTACAAATTGTGCAGGTAACATCTTTGAATAGAAATCTATTATATTAACGTCAATTACAAGCGAGTTACTGTGTAGTTTTAGTTACCGTTAGATTACCATATTAAGTATTTTCATATATTTTTTCCTTTTAGGTACTGTTTCATTTTCAAATTATCTTATACTAATACGTTCATAGGATATTATATTTTAGGTACAACCCAACAAGCAGAAACAAGTTCTGATGGTTCGTGTAGAAATAACAGACGCGCCCAGTCAACATCTTGAGGTTATTCATTTAGTATTTTGAATATCATGTTGCAGCTACATTTTTTTATTACCATTGTGTTTTACATGTTTTCTTTACTTATATATCCTTAAACTTTTGGGTGAACGTATGCTACTGCTAACTTTTGTCTACTTATGGGTGTTTTTTATTTGCTTAAAAGTGTCATTTTGATAAACCCATGGTGTGTACGA
>BPTQ01000004.1:262449349-262475795 GCA_019973895.1 Chrysanthemum seticuspe | reverse complement strand
TATATATATATATATATATATATATATATATATATATATATATATATATATATATATATATATATATATAAATATATCCCTTATATAATCTATGTTAATTAACATCGATTAACCGATGTTAAAACATGATTATTACACCCAGGGACTAATAAAAACACCCAGGACTAAGAAATGACACCCAGGGACTTAGTAACGATCACATATATATATATATATATATATATATATATATATATATATATATATATATATATATATATATATATATATAAATATATCCCTTATATAATCTATGTTAATTAACATCGATTAACCGATGTTAAAACATGATTATTACACCCAGGGACTAATAAAAACACCCAGGACTAAGAAATGACACCCAGGGACTTAGTAACGATCAATATATATATATATATATATATATATATATATATATATATATATATATATATATATATATATATATATATATATATATAGTTGTTATGTTATTGTAAAGTGCGATGTTATAAGCACTATGTTATGAGCTTTATAGATTTAGTATCGAGGAGGCCACCTCGGTCACATTTGAAGATTGGAGTTGGTAATTATGCCAACAGTTGAAGAAAAGGTAGTGTGCCCATCCCGACGTCCTCTAATGACACATCTACCTAGTATTTCATGATCCGGTTTCTTGACTTCAAAGCTTGAACTTTGGGCGGACGGTAAGTGGTGATGACTTGGTTATAGATTTAGACTACCTGCTTGTTTTTTATTTTACACCATTTATATATCCCATGTCTTATCCTACCCTTTAGTCATGAAGCGTGTCTAGGTGATGCAGCGAGCAATCTTTGATGTCTTGGCCATGGATTTGGTCATGTATCATTGATTTTGTCCACTTCCCCGTGACATGTTAGTAATGACGAGTCACCCCTTAACCCTTGTCGATTCTACCCATATTGCCTTCGAGAATTGTTTAGCCCTTAACTCTAGTGGTGGAGATTTGTGTAACCGCCAAGCTTATGATAGAATACATGCTATGACTGTGCGATTGAGTGATCAACCCGAAATTGACACTTAGAATAGTTGAGAGATTTGAGTGTTTTCGTTCCCATTTCGTGAGGTGTTCGGCTTTGTTTTATTCTAGTATAAGGGATTTGTAAACTTATATTTTCCAGATTATGGGAGATATATTTTTAGGAATCTTTCTAATAAGGTCTACTTGAGGGCAAGTAGAGTTCAAGTGGGGGGATATTTGATAACATCAAATAGTCCTGAATATTAAGTGTCAATTTCCCCCAATAATGCTTGTAATTTATATCATTTATATGGATTTACGCTTGTTTTCCATTGTTTTCCACTTTCAGGTAAATTACGAGCATTGGATCTAAAGAGACGCGAAATTGGAGAAATATCAAAAGATTCATCATAGTATGCTGACTTTGAAGAAGTTACGACGTAACTCATCTCTCACATTACGCCGTAACTAAAGCGTGACTCAGAAAACCAACTCATCAGAAGGTTACGGCGTAACTCTCCCCAAAGGCTACGACGTAACTATATTAGGTCAAATGAGGTTCCACGCCGCTGATAACTACGCCGTAACTATTTCATCAACTACGGCGTAACCAAGTATATTGAAGACTACACTAATTAGGTTACGCCGTAACTAGCAGATCTAGTGCAAAATACGAATGAATTGATGGTTACGGCGTAACTCTTATATTAGTTACGCCGTAACCCAGATCTGGCTTATAAATACCCCACGAATTCCAGCATTTCTAATCATCCCATTCCACACACAACAACCAGAGAACGTGGGAAAAAGTTAAAGGCAGGTCTAGAGGAGCATACGGAGCTGTCTCCAAGGGAGAAATCACTCCCCTACGATAAGCATTAGCATTTTATCTTTTATTTACTTTCGATTCATGTATTTCGTACCTTTGAATATCGAATTGATTTGTATGGTTAATATGAGCGGCTAAGCACCTCTTGGTGCTGGCCTAGTTATGATTCTTTAATTGTTTTGTTTGCGTTTACATTAGTTTCGCATAATTATTTCTAAGTGTATGCATGCATAGTTTATTGGTAGCTACCCTTGTTTTGGTAGTTTTGAATGGCGGTAGAGGCCAATTGCCTAGGAGATATGACCAACTGACCCTAGGTGAGCGGACTGAGATGGGAAGGGTAAGATATGACCAACTGACGACCCTTTCTACTTGTGCGATTTGACCAACTGATCACCTACCGTTTGGATGAACTTAAGAATTAGGGGGTGAGTGTTTAAGTTGCTAACGCCCGGGCACTCACTATTATAAATCTAGCATGTAGCGGTACTTAATGACTTGGCTTAGGGGACCAGGAACAACAGGACTTATGAGGGGACACATGACTTCTCTTGTGGTGACATCTTTGCTGATAGGTTAGGGCGAATTGACCAAATGTTGTCCTCTCGACTTTGACCCCACCTGAAGTAATTGGAAGTAAGTAGACGTAGACATTACTAGCTAGGAGGAATAACTAGGTTAGCACCACTATCCTCTATTGATTTATCCTTTGCCTTTATTTGCTTTTATCTGCTTTAGTAGTTTAATAATTAATTCCTTATCGAAACCATTATTAAATATTGTGACACCTAGACTTAGTAATAATCCAGCACACATAGCTCTTGAGACGACCTCGGCTTTAACGAATACTACACTACACGAGACCGGGTACACTGCCCGTTTGTGCATTAGGGTAGACCATAGGTATAACAAGACTTTATAAATATTAAAACCTGGTCAGTAAAACCTGCATCACATACCGTGAGAAAAGCTGATTAGTTATGATTATTCATGAAGAGCATCAATCCTTAGTTTTGATGTCGTACCTCCGCTTTTTTTATCAACAATTTTAATATTTGGTCCACAACCACGAAAATAGGCATACCGAGGACATGTGTAGAATTGATTTTTTTCTACATCTTATTAGAAAACGATTTTTTTTAGATTCGATCTAAATGAGCTAATATTTAGCTTTTTTTATTTAATATTTTTGAAAAGAAAATTAATCAATAATTCAATTCTTACTTAATAAGGTATGATTTGATTTTTTTTTAAATTAAAAATTTCCCTTAAGGGTTTTGTTTTAGGGAAAATTCTCAAAATGCCCCAGTTGCCCAACTTTATTACCCCAAATGCCCCACTTTTTTTTCACTTCTCAAAATGCCCCATGGGCAACTCTCCCATGGGCAACTCTATCAAATATTTGGGCCCACGTTGTACTTACAAAGTACAAATCTAACACTTTGTCTGTTGGGCAACTTTGACCTAATATATTGGGCAACTGACATTTTTTGTCTTTTAGTGAAAAAGCAAAATTTTTATTTTTAAAATTTTAAATACAAATAAGTTGGGCAACTTGGCCCCACACATATGTACTTTTGGGCAACTCTCTTTAAATACCACTCTATACCATACAAATACACATTTTACTAAATCAAATTACACATCCCAAATAATTATTTATTCTCCTAATACACCTAAATACAAAACAAAAATTACCCAAATCATCCCACACACACACTACTGGTTTACCCCACACACACGTTCCCTCTCAAAGGCAAAAATCATCTGCAAGTTGAAACACATATCCTCCCCTCTCAAACTGAATAATCCAACGCCCTAATCCTACGACGCATATTCGTACATTCAAATCAATCCGACGCATATTCGTACAATCAATCGCTGTTCTTCAACATCTCAAGAATCCAACCACGAACATGTTTGATGCAAAGCTAACGGTCAGATCTAGATTAGAACATATTGCTACTATTAAAGGTGCATTGAATGTGAATAGAACCAAATTGTTTAGAGAAACTGTCTTTGGCCCTTGGTTAGATTTTCCTAAGTATTCCCCTGACAACCACTTATACCATTATTTATATCAAAATGCAGTTGAGGTGTCAAAAGTTAGTGATTGTTGTCCACCTTTAACTTTTGTACTAGGTGATAATGTTTTTGATTTTGGCCGTGAACAATTTAGTCTTCTAACTGGGTTTCGTTTAGGACCAGTAGATAAAAGTGAAAGTGAACACGGCCATGTTGTTAAGGGTTTAACATGTAGTCCTTTTTTTGATCGGTTGTTTCCTGAAAAAAAAAACTAAGAACAAAAAAGTTAAGGGTGATGACCTTTTGGCGTTGGTAAAGTCGGCGGAAAGGTGGGAATTGTTATCCGATGCAGATGCTGTGAGGGTTGCTTTGTTGGTGATTGCAACATTTGTATTTATTGGTCGGGAAGGAAGGTTTAATGTTCCTGACCATTTGCTAAGGAATGTTGAGGATTTTTGTGTATGGAATGAGTATCCATGGGGCGAATACATGTGGGCTCATCTTTATAAAAGAACGGTGAATGTTGTTCCTAGGCATCTTGAGGCAGAATCAAAGAAGCCCGTTCCAAAAGATCCAAAAAAAGAACAAACATACACTCTGTATGGATTTACATGGGTGTTGAAGGTTAGATTTTACTTGTAACATACATTATTTGTGCTTGTATATATTCTGATGGTTAATCTAAATATTCTGATGGTTTCCTAGGCATTGTTCTTTAGTGAGTGTAAGTGTTTGTGTAGATTTAAGGATGTTATGGTTGATGGTTTCGCACTAGATAAATACATAGAAACGATTTGTAAATGGTTGGTTGAAACCACTGACATTGTGTCTTCATCCACTGCTAGTTCAGAAGAACCCACTACTGCAACAACACGTTATGTAATTGTATCCCCTGTTACTACATATACAGCCAATGCTATCCTAACCACTGCAACCATAATCACAACCACTATAATCACAATCACTAACTCTTAATTCGATGTATTTGTTTTTCCAGATTTGGATTATGGAGACATTCCCAAACAGCTCCCAGTTCTGGACGAAAGACCCAGAGAAGATCCCACGTTGTCTAGCTTGGTCAAAAGTAAAAAACTTTGAAAAAAAACATTACACAATTTTATTTGATCCGGTAAGTAAAAACCCAGAATTAGTTTACCGTTGTATGTTTTTATTGCATTTAGCATATCAGCTTATCTCCTTTGTTATTTAGGCTTTCAGCCCACTACAGAAGATTGTACCAACAAATGCCGAGCTGAGTTGTCCATGGTACATTCGCAGTATGGAGTACATCCGTCAACTAGATTCCCAACTTGTTGAAAGAAGAGAAGAGTTGGCTGACCAACTGATGGTGGAAGAAGAGGAAACTATGGCTGGTGTGGATGTATGCGGTGGAATTCAAGCCGATTTAAATGTCCCTTTCTGTGACGCCGATGAAGTAGTTACAGAAGGTCAAACGTCTAGCGTCAATGACAAAGCTGTTGAAGAAGAGAATGTTGTTGGGTTTGGTGAAATGTTGAATAAGAATGAGCCTGAGAAGGTTGAAGATGTTGTAGCCGGTAATGTTGAGGTTGCAGATGGGATCAAATGTGACAAAGCGGAATCGTCACATACCTTAGATAAAGATCACTTTCGTGCCGAGCTTAAATCCCTTAAGTCCAGGGTGGGTAGTATAGAAGAACGTGTAGGAGTAGTTGGTGTATCACAGCTCTTATGTGAGTTACACAGCGTAGAAAAGAGAATTGTGGTAATTGAGGAAGCTTTAGGAATAAAGTCAGAAGATGATGTTGGTGAGATTAAGGTAAAAAGCTGTTATTTGAATGGAAAGTTACTTCATTCCACCAAAATGGTCTCTTTGAGTGCCTAAGTAAGTTCACTTTTTTACAGGTGGATAGTGTTGATGCCAACCAGCCGTTGGCTACTTCCGATGAACACACCCCAATCAGGACCAACGTAGGATCCGATGACAAGCAGAACCTGTTGTATACCGATTCTGATGAGTTTACCGGGCCTATGACCCAAGTTATGAAAGCTGCTTTATCGGGAGGTCCTGACGATGCTCATCATTCCAACAATATAATGCAGGTGGCTACCAAATTTGATTGTGCTGCCTTACCAAATTTGAATGATGAGTTCTCAGACATTGCTAACGATGGGTTTGATCCAACTCCTGTTGACGTACGCATATATATATTGCTTTTTTTCCCTGCTTTTAGTTTTTCTATTTCAATATTAAACCCACATACCCTTTATCTAGGAATCGATGGATGTGAATGGTGCGGAAAAAGAAAATGACAGTGCGAAGGGTAAAGAAGTTGTTGTGTGGCGGCCACCTCTTTTGTGGGAATGGTTTGTGCAGTTTACTCTTACATTGTTAGAACGGTGCCTGCAGCAGGGGGCTTTACCGGTAGACAACGTTTATGATCCCGCTGCGCAAGGTGCTGCACAAGTAGACACATTGGATATGGAGGTTGAGGAAACGGCTATGGAAGGGGCAGATACACAACCTGTTGAAGTGATATGCCTTGATTATGAGGATGGGCAGGATGTTGTCAAGGTACATTTAATTATCTTATCATTATTTAACAACAAATGATGCATAATAGTAGTACAATCCCAGAGCAGACATGGCAAAAAATAAGCTGAGCAAAGATATTATTAGCGACAAACAAGTCCCTGCTTTTCATTTGATTCCTATATACATTAATACATTTGCATAGATAGCACATAAACACACATTAAAACAGTTTTCGACACCTAAAAAACAAATATGATACTAAAAACATAAATGACCATCATGATAATCTACATTTTAGTTCCAGAGCTCTCTCCCTTGCGTTTCTTATTTTCCTTGAGTCGTTGAAACAGTATTTCAAGACTACTAATCCTATTTTCCAAATTAGACATATTCTCAAATAATGTAGGATTATTCACATGTTGCTCCAATTCGTTTTTATCATCTTCCTCTGTTTGTTGCACCACCTCCCTTTGCTGCATCACCTCACTTTGAAACTCTTGCTCTACCTCATTTTGCTGCACTATCTGACCTTGCTGCACCACCTTAGTTTCAGCCTCCTCCTCATTCTCTAGATCTTCCTCATCTTCATCTTCTTCCTCCTCTTCCCTATCAACTCCATAAATCTCATCCCAGTAGAAGTCTTGGCGACGCATCCAAGTAAGGATATTTGTCCTCATCCACACACTCACTTGCCTATATGAACCATATTCTGACATTGGTTCTTCCCCAAAAGCATCTAACACTGCGTCAAAAAGCAAAGTGTTGTTTAAGACAAACTCATACTCTTCTTCATCATTTTGAAAGTTTCCATTTGGTGCTGCCATTGTTCTTGAGTGAGAATAAGAGAGAATAAAGTGAGAGTTGTGATAATAAGAGAGCAGAAACTAGGAAAAGAGATAATAAAGTAGGATATGTAGCAGTAACAAGAATCTTATCTTTTACATTCTGCTGTACTTGAGGTAGAATAAAATACTATCTTTTACACTGTGTAAAGAATCTTATCTTATCTTTACAATGTGCTACAGTTGCTATAATTATTAAAATATAAATTTTTATTTTTCACTTATTTGTATTTAATACATTAATACATTAATACATCACTTTTACAAACTAGGAAACATGCAAACTATTTTCTTTTTCACTTATGGTTGACTTGACTGTTTGAGTCTCTTATGACAATTCATTTGCTTCCGAACATTAGTTTTACGGCTACTAGGACCAACATCTTGCGCATTGGGTCCCAACCTTTGTGATTGCTTAGAGTTACCACCGCCAGTTGGTTCTATAACTTGTTTTGTTTCAATACCGTATATCTCTCTTCTTATGTCTTCTAGCACTTCAGCTGGTAATCGGTAAGCAGGTTCAGCATCTGGTCCATATAATTCATATATTTCATGAAACATTACCTCTCTTGCTACCTTTATCGACCACTCCCTTTCATCGTGGTTTTCCTCAAACCTAACTCCTTTAGAACTCGACATAAATCAATTAATGTGATGGAAATATGGTTATGAAACTGAAAATGAATAGGAGCAAATATTTGATGGAAATATGGTGAACAATAAGATCATGGTTTCGCTATTAAATAGACACCACGTGCTAAGTCACATGTAAACAGTTAAACTTACATAGTCAACTTTGCAGAGGATTTACTTTTGAAAATAATAAAGGGCCCTGAACAAACAGTCATGATTTGTTGTGCATGTCCTTAAAACAATTACCACAACATTGGTAAGTCATGACTAAAAAAATTTATGCCGTAGAATATCAGTTGAGTATTGAAGTTATTTAATTGTTGGATAGTCGAGCTGTTTGTTAAAAGATGCATGGTTTTTTTCTTAAGGCTTCAAATATCAGATTAGTTTTCAACTCCCTTAAACGTAAGAGGAAGCCAGGGAGATATTGCACCTCACCCTATACTACTCCACCAGCCACTACTCCAAAGAGAAGGCATTCAACACGGATTAATTGTCAAACCCCATCCCCTCCTAACGCTCCAGATTTTGATGATACGTTGGAACCGTTTGTGGAGGTATTTGCCTGTGTCAACTTATATGTCTCTTACTTTGTAATACTAACATTAACTAAAAGAGTTAATTTGTTCTAATTTAGAATCTGTCGAGAACTGGAACTGGGAAGAAAAAAACAAAAAAGGTAACTGTGCCATGTTCCGTTCAAAATTTTTTGAAAGAGAATAACGGAACTAGGTTTATCTTCCCATGGGGCAATGAAGACACATTTGCTTATCGCCGGTTTTGGGACTGTTTATTAGCAACGGGTGGTAACAAGGATGGATGGCTGAGGGACGAGGTGCGTATAAAATCAGTCGTTAGTATCGTACCATAATTGTTTCTTTGTGATTCCCGTTATGTGTTAAAAATGTGCCCGAATGTGTAAACATCACCTTGACGTATGGGTAGATTTGATGTGGCATTTCGGACCATCAGATGCCGACTGGGCTATGGTGGGTCCCTTTTTCACACCTCAAGTAGTTAATGACATGGTACGAACCTATTGGGCAAATGGTGTCAAGTACCCGGCGCCTTGGGCTGATGTCGAAAAGGTATTTATTTCTTTCCATATTGCCGTACGTATAGATTGTTCAGCCGGCTCCGTTATGCTGATGTCGTAAATGATGTAGGTACTATTTCCAATAAATGAACCTAAGAAGCACTGGGCGGTAGGAGAGCTGCATATCAGTACGGGTGTTTTGACATTGTATGATTCGTTTCCAGCCTTTACAAACAAACGGATTTGGTGGAAAGATACCATGCCTGCAAAATTTCAGTATTAGCTGCCAAAATTACTAGACGAAATGGGAGTCTTTGCAGCAAAAGGCATAGATATCAAGACTTATCAGATTAGCTTTCAAAAATGTGTTGACGTCCCGAAACAAACAGGTCAATACGGTGACTGCGGGATATGGTCTTGCATTAACCTATATAGGCTGAGTCATAACATGCCATTAAAGTCTGACGATCCTGCAGAAACAGCTATTGCCTATCGCGAAAGAATGTTTGAGTACCTATGGAAATACAAGATTGAGTATGCTGGTCATTGACTATATTTATTACAAGTTTTGGTATCGTCAACTCTCATTGACTAAGTATGTATATAATTGGTACATAAAGGTGTTAGCTCATAAGGAATGGTCATTCTTTGTCTATGTATAATCAATTATAGTAACTATTAGAATGATAAATCTGTAAATATCCAAAATGTTTTGTGAATGTTTGTAAATACTATTAGTTGATATTAGTATTGCTTGTTTAAATCATAATAATCACTAGTCAAAACTGATTACATATAAATTATGATATTACATTTAAACCAGCTTCCAATCTTCTACTAGCCGTGGTTTATTCTAAACTAGCCGTCCTATCTACTCAACTAGTCGTGGTTTCAACAGTGCTTGTAGCCGTGGTTTTGATGATACTAGCCGTGGTATCTTTTCAAGTAGCCGTGGTTTCTTCTCAACCGACCGTGGTATCTTTTCAACTAGCCGTGGTTTCAACAGTTATTCTTACCGTGGTTTCTTCATACTTCCCGTGGTTCCAACAATAATTCAATCCATGGTTTGACCCACCATCCTCCTCAGCCTTCTTATTAGATACACCACCCATTCTACTTAACCTTCCTCGAGAGTTTTATTGCCAAAGGACCTTGTACACCAGCAATCTTTTGAATCTTCAAGAGCAATTGATCTACCATTGGATTTGTTGATATGGTTCCTTGTGGATCAAGCGTCGCTTCCAACATTTTCCTGGCAACAGTTTTGGACAATGGATACGGTTTATCAATAAACATGAAAAACTTATCCTTAGTAGATTGTACAGCATGTACTTTGGAATGCTCATAAAGCATCCATTCAACTACTTCAAATTGTTTCCAGAATTTGTCCGCTGGATTAGGTTGACACATGTTTTTCACTGATCTCCACACGAACCTTGCTAATCCTCCAGTTGGCCCATGCTTTCCATATCTAAAATCAATGACTTTCCATAACTGTTCCAAATCCTCTTTTGGTAGAAAGAACAACAATCTTCCAAAATCTACGTATGTACTTCTGCATCCATCTGCTCTTGTTATTTCAATCACTTCTCTACCATTTTCAGTGATTATTTTCAAATCATTAACTGGCTGACTTGCGCTAAGTGGTGTACGATTAATCGGCTCTTGTATACCACTGACCGTAAGATACACATCCATTCTTTCTTCCCTCTCCATCCCTTCATCCAATTTCTATTTCTTAGAACGCACATTCTCCCTAATTTCTGCCATTCGCTTTTGTTCGTTCTTGATCCACTCAGCTTCTTTATCAGAATTCATAGGATTGAAATCATCTTTCATTCTTAACCAACGTTCATACAGCTCTTCAATCTCTTCGTACGTACATTTGTTCAAATCCTTAGCTTTGCAAAATTCGACGTGCTTGAGAATCGTGATCATGAAATTTCTCCTTTGAGCCCTAGTAGGAGGTTTGTTATTCTTACTATTATATGGTACGACACTTCTTTCCTTCTGCATTTGTCTCGCCCTCGCAGACAGAACCTGTGACCTTGATCGAACATCTAATAGTGCCCATTCTTCATTACTCCATTCCAACTTTGTCATTTCAGAAGCCTGAAGAAATGCTTGTTCCTTGTTCCATCGTTCAATCACTTTCATACTAGCTTCATCTTGTTCTTTTTTTTTCTCAAAAGCAAGATGTTCAGCCTTAAAATTTTCATCCAACTGTATTGATAATTCACGATCATGTGCAACCTGATCCTCCTTACTATCAAATTCAAGTTCTTTTTCAGGTTCAGAAATAGATTCACCCTTAACTGGCTCCCCATTCTTCAAACTATTAGCCAATGGTTTATTTCCAATAGGTTCAATTACAATGGGAACAGTTGCAATAACAGAATCAGGAATTGCTAAGGTTCTACATAAGTTCAGCAGTGTACCATCAGTGGTTGTAGTAGCAATATGTGTATCTGAAGTAACTGTCGATGATATTACCTCTGAGGTTACAGCAGTGCTGTCATTTGTAGTATCACTAGATAGAGTCTGCACAACTTCTTCGTCTTCGTCTTCAACTGCAACATTAAAAGGTTCGACCAATTGTTCTTTTCCTTCCTCTACCAATCCTGCTTTTCCAACCTTCAAGCCTTTAACCAAAGGTTTACCCAAGGGTTTAGGACCAGTGGGTTTAAGTAGTATAGGAAAATGTGCAGTACCCGATCCAGTCCGACTGGGTAAGGTTTTACATAAGTTCATCAGGGTACCAGCAACCTCTTTCTCAACTTCATTAGACTTGGGTGGTTGTGTGACCGTGGTTGTCATTAAGGAGGCATCACTTATTTCATTTGTACTACCAGGGGATTCAGCAACAATAAGAGTGGTTGTTTCCTGCCCCACTTCTTCCTCTTCGTTTTCAACTACAATCTTTGAAGCTTCAAGCACGGCTTCTTTTCCCTCAATGTCAGTAACCATATAGTCACCACCATGATCTCCACTATCGAAATCCACCTCAACATCCATGTTTACATCCTCCCCTGAATCAATGATTTTGCTCCTCCCCTTTGAGGACCTGCCTTTCTTAGGCATCTTCGATACTCTAGTAGATGCAGCAAACCTTGATCTTCTTACTCTCTCCAACACATAAACCCTGTGCTTCAACCTTCTTATTGTATTTTCCATTTGTGTACATTTAGCCTTCAATTCATTCACTACTTGTATAACATTCTCACCATATGTGGTACCCGTGGGTTCAGAGACGGTGGCATTGGGTTGAGCGTCAGTGGTAGCAGGGGGATCAGCATCATTGGTTTGGGTGTTTTGTGATGCAGGTATAGGTAATGGTTTAGCAGTGGATTCTGATGGGTTAGCAGTGTGTTCAGACGTGGTAGGAGTTGGTTGAGCATCATTGCTTTGGTTGGGTTGGGATTCAAGTACCTCCTGATTATCAGGAATGTCTGGCAAGTTAATCATATTAGGGAATAAAGGTGTAAGCTTTCCTGAGAACTTGTCATTCTTTTTTCTCAAGTGTGTGAACACCCTAGAAGACATATGATGTACCTCATACTCCGTTTTATCACGAACGGGTTTTTTGATCTGTTTCTCCACTATTAATTGAACAAACCTAGGATATAAGTAGTATTTACCCTTTTCTTTAATGTTCTTCATAAACCCCTCAAAGATCATCCTAGACCAGTTAAACACCCTCCCATGTGATAAACATATGACATCAGTTGCTATTTTTTATGGAAACTCATCAAACCCAGTGGTCTTATTGCTAATACACAGAAGCAAAGTATGTATTAAAAACTTCCATTGGGTTGAGAACATACCTTTATGATACTTAATTCTTTCCACATTTTTCTCATAACCCAATCTTTTCAACCCCTCAAAAATATCTGCATCAGACAAATTGACAACCTCATCAGGATCCTCCAGCTTCAAAACCTCCTACCCCATCAGGATCCTCCAGCTTCAAAACCTCCTCTTCGACTATTATCTCATTCTTATCAACAACACTCCTTATAACCTCTGCTCCATCTCGTTCTTGAATTTCTGCCTTCAACCAAAATTGATTAATGTAGGCTTTAAGAATGATATGTTGTACACTTATTGCATAGTGAATTGGTGTGTGTTTGATAAAATCAATCATCTCATGGAACCCTTCAGTATGATTGTTCTTGGTTAGGTATGCAACGACGTTGTGTGTGGTGGGATATTCTTTCGCCATTTGTGTGATTTAGATGTAAAAGCCGTTTAACTATCAGTTTGGGAGTGGGTTAGGGTTTCTGTAGAGCGCCAATTGCAAGTGTTTAAAGATCAATGATTTGATAGCGCAGTGATTTGGGGATTATATACTTTTAGATCAACATGTTACATAACTGCCCCTTGATGTTTCCATTTTCATCAATAATGCACTAGCAGTGGTTCGAAATATACTAGCCGTTAGTTGCCCACACACAGGGGTGGTTAGAAAGATACTACCCGTGGGTTGCCCACGGCTATCCGTGGTTACAATTGTTCTATCAGTGGTTTCCAAAAAACACCATGTTTACTCCACAACAAGCCACACCTTATTCACATTTTTGTATAAGGATCTTGTCATGTTTATTTGATTATGAGAGGTAATGCGTTTGTTTTAATTGTACATTCTTTGAATAATTGAAAGTGCACTAGAAGTGGGATGCCCACAAACATTTGTGCTTACAGTAAGTGCTAATCACCAAGTCAAATATTCAATGACTTCATTTACTACACAACAACTCACACCTTCAGTTTTATAAATTAATGAATAATTTCCAAGTATATAACCCTGGAAACAAACATGCAAGTCTGGAAAGTGAAATATATGAAGTTTAAAGAAGTGAATTACATGTTTTTTTAAACTAAGATTAAGTTTATGAAAGAAACATACAAGTCTCCAGGCTGATAATCTAACTTTAACTAAATTTAACCTTCAAATAAGGGTCCAAGGTGACCTTATTCTATCAGATTCCACAGAACCTCGTGTTCCCGGTCTTGCCGCATTCTCTCTTCCATTTCTCTTTCAGCCCTATCTTGTTCGGCTAGTTGTTCCATTATTGCTTTATCTTCATGCTGCTTAGTAATCGACTTCTCACCATCAACATTTCCATTTATTTTGCTGTGCTCATCTTTATTCTTGTCACCTATTTCCTTGACAGCCAACGCACCTTTTTCATCTACATCCTTCTTAAATCTTTTGTTAACTTGTTTTGTATGTATTTTATGAAGCACGTCATCAGATGGTCGTTCCACTTCAAAAGACAAACGCTTACGCACAATCCCTTTTAATTATGTAAAAAAAATTAAGAATAATAAAATTAAAAAGTAAGGATCCTAAATATATTACTAAAACTAGTAATGAATTGTTACCGTTAGACATTACTACAAATATGAAATTTATATTACTTAAAGAATCTATATGTAGTTGGCATTAGTTACTAGTTTCATCCACTGGGTAGTTGGCAATTTTACTCAACTTAATAAAATTTTCACATAACACAAATAAATGTGTATCTTAGTAAATCTTAGGCAGTTGGCTCAAGTACACCATTAACAATAAACAATCACAAACGGGTGGTTCATACTTAATACACTCATTAAAGTGAATCTGTGTTGATACATTAAATTTGGGCAACCTTAGAAAGTTTACATTGTTGGGCAACCTAAGTAAATGCACAAATACAAAGGGCTGGTAATTTGGACTTGGCTTGCCTCAAACAGTTTACTGTAAAGTCCAAGAATTATTTCCACCTAAAATTGTTCAAAACACAACCATGGATTACGATGACAATTCTAATTTTAAGGTTTATTTAGTGCATCCTGCATCTAAACATGCAGTTAAACTACCTAAAAATATCACTTTCAATAAACTAGTGGCGTATGTGAAGAAAAAGGTTAACGGTGTGAAAGAAACACCAAATGATAGAGTCAGGTTATCTTACAAAGATGGTTCCATGGAAGTGGACGTTGTTGATGATGAAGACGTCCAATTCTTCATTCACGAACTATGTTGTAAGAATGAGCAAACTCAAGCTCTGTTAATTTCAACAAAAGAACCACCACCTTCAGAGGTAAAATCATCTTCGGCTTCTAATCATTTATCATTAGACCTGATATTTCCGCTGATTCACAAAGATAGTTACCATGACACACCAAAGGTCGAGGATACCTTTTTTCACCAACCTGATCATTCACTTCCTCCGTCGCAAAGAGACTCATTTAAAAATATGCCCACGCCACCAACAGCACCACAACCAGAATTAAAAAACATTGATTCCCAAAACAGCGATACCTTTTTTTTCAAACATAAAGAATTTTATAATAAAGCAGAATGCATGTTTACTATTGGAAAGAAATCATTACTTGAGCGCTTTGAATACAAAGTTATTAAATCAGAGCCCACTAGGTACAACGTGAAATGTATAAATCAAGGCTGCTCATGGAACATATACAACCGTAAAAAAAAAGTGGATAGCACTTTCTTTGTTTCTAGCATCAACAATATCCACACATGTTCAAGAACTGAATTACATCCTAATCATCGTAATGCGACAATGAAGTTACTTAGTCAGTTGCTAATCGAAAAATTGAAAGATACTCGGAGGGTATATACTGGAAAGGACATACAAAGAGATATGAGTCTTGAATGGAAAGTAAACGTTTCTTACAAACGAGCTTGGGGGGGGGGGGGGTAGGAATTTGGCATTTGAGGTGTTGAACGGTAAACATGAACAATCATTTGAGCAGTTAGCTTTATATTGTCATAACCTAAAGCTAAAAAACGAGGGGACTGTAACACACATCGATACAGACGAAGCTGGAAGATTTAAGATGGTTTTTGTAGCATTTGGTTTTGCGGTAAGTTTTGCGGCAAATTTATATTAATTGTTAGTATATTAAGCTTTAACGTATACTAAGCACTAATATATACTTAACGATACTAGATTCGGAGTTTTATAGCCTTCATGCGGCCATTGATTATAATTGATGCTGCGCATCTGAAAGGGAAGTATCTAGGAACCAACATGCTTGCTGTTGGTATGGACGGAAATAATCAGATTATTCCAATCGCTACCGGGGTCGCACAGGGTGAGACCGCTGAAGCCTGGACATTGTTTTTGGGGTGGTTGAAAGAATGCGTTGGCGAAGTGCCTAATCTGGCGATTATTTCAGACAGGCAGCATTCAATAACAAAAGCTTGTGACACAGTTTTTCCAAATTCCTTTCATGGTTATTGTTGTCGTCACTTGATGATGAATTGCAATATCACCCGTAAAAAGCAGAAGGCTTTGTACTGGAAGGTGTGCAAATCCTACACAACTGAAGATTTTGATAATGCAATTTCCGAGCTTCGTGCAAAAAAATCAGAAGCCATCAAAAAACTTGAAGACGCCGGGTATGAAAAGTGGTCTAGGGCATATTGCATTGGAAAAAGATACAATTATTTGACGTAAAACAGTGCGGAGTCAATAAATGCATTAACAAGGCACGTTCGAAAGGTACCAATAACTATGCTCTTGGAGTACTACAGACGTCTTCTACAGGATTGGTATTTCGAACGTCGCGAAAAATACTACGGTATAACTATATATTAGCCGTCTCACATTTACTTGTTCGATAAATGTTACCTTATGTATGCTTATTTTGCAGACGCACCGGAATTTGAACTTACACAATGGGCAGCTAGGAAGGTTGAGCAGAGAATGTGGAAGAGTGCTAATTGGGAAGTAAGAGGCATTGCCATGTGTGCTGTGTACCAAGTTATAGACAATCGTCGTAGTCATATTGTTGATTTTTTAAAGAATGAATGCAGTTGCAGGTACCTGCAATATACATGTTGTCAATTACGGTAAATGTTGTTTATTCGTGTATGGTTTTTGATTACGAAGACTCGTGCAGGAAATGGCAACTTTCGGGACTACCATGTGGTCATGTGTGTGCAGTGTGTAGAGAAGAAAAATTGACTAACTGTAACAGATGGGCGGAAACATGGTTTACAAAAACTGCACTCAAAGGCACATATCATGAAATGGTGTATCCTTTGGAAATAGAGTCAGAATGGCATGATCCACGTAACTTGCAAAAGGTTAAACCGCCGTTGATGGACAAGAGGCAGGCAGGAAGACCTAAAAACAAAGAGCGCTTCCCATCAAAAAATGAGGAGCCAAAAGATAGAAAATGTGGGAGGTGTGGTACCGTAGGCCATACCCGTGCAGCATGCATGGAACCAGTGCCCAGAAAAAAGGTAACCTAGATTGTTTGTTCAAATGTATATCTAATATTGTTTTTTAGTATTCTGACACGATTGGTTGTATATGTTGTTAGAAAAAAACGAATAGCAAGACAGACAAGGGAAAACAAGTTATGCAAGGGATGGCACCTGAACAGGGAACGAGTAAAGGTGGGTCAGGTGCTCATTTTCAATTGAAAGATGACCCACAATCGCAAGTGGACGACGAGTATTTTCAAAATTGGAGAATTTACCAGGATTGGGATGCCGTACGTTGGGATGGAGAACCAACTAACAGCGTTTCGGAGGGTTACGTATATAATTCTGGCATTAACCTAAATTCACTCCCTGAATCATCAAATACATATCACTTGGATGATTTCAATAACATGGATAATTACTAGGTCAATGTTCTCTTTAATTAACTAGTGTAATGGTTGCTAAAGTATGTGTATGCTTAAAGTTACACATTACTTCATATGGTTGTGTGATTTGATTGTTGTTCCAATATTAACGTACAAACTATCAATTATTGGTGTGTTGCACTTTGATAAGTGTTAGAAGTAATAGTTTTAACCAAGTATTTGTATTTTGTCGTGAATAAAAAGTTGTGTTTGTGTATGAATGTTTTGTTAAGTTTCATGTTCAAGGTCATGGTAAATAATTGTGAAAGGTTAGGCAAGGCAAAAGGCTAGTGCAAAACCAGCTATGATTTGTCCTGTTTTGTATGTTTGTTCAGAAATAGTAAATCTTGTGAGCATGTGTAAGTGAAAAAAAACAAATATAGTGACAATATGTGGATTGGGTTTAAAGTATTTGAAAGGCTGTAATTTTTTATTGGATGTTATTCAATAATATGGGAGCAGCTGTGCATCATGTGACAAATGCTATATGAGGACATGGATTGGTGTCATGATAATACAAATACAGTTAACAGTAACGTATGTATTTGCTGCTTGCCTATTTAAAGACTGCAAACCCATCTTGTTAGTTAACCAGTTTATTTTTATTTTTTTTAATTTGTGATAACGTATTGGTATAAGGAAATGTCTAGATTTCCTAGGTGTGATAAGCTTAGAGCCGATGCAAATTCTAACAACTGGCCTGATATGTTAGTCTTCTATTGCTACCAAGCCTCTGGCGAAGATGTTCGTATGGCACAACAATTGAATGCGCTTGCGGGAAGATTGCTTGAATTCACTGAAGAAAGGCTTAGCTTCATTCAAGAATTGGAGAGTGTTGGAAACAGGCATGCTCAAAAAATAGCAGAATATTTGAGGGGGGTAAATGGTAAAGATGATCAAAAGATCATGCAGATGCGTATCCTTTCACGGGAACTGGAGCTAAATGCTGCGAACAATGGCATCTTTATCGAGAGACTCAGGGGCATGATGGATCTCTAAGTGTGTGTCTTTTCAGTGTGTTCTATGTTGTTTGTTGTTTTTGCATTAGTATGCGTCCGTTATTTTATTATGAGTGTTCTTGTAGTGATTGTGTGTCACCCATGAAATGCGATTGTAAGATATTGAATTGAATAAAATGGGTAGTTATATTTGTATGAATTAAATTAAGCTATTTGTATAAATAAAATGTGTGTATATTAAGTATTGTTGGATAAAATTACCTCACAAGTACTAGTTGCATTGGTTTGTGTTAAAGTAGCCGTGGTATCTTTTCAAGTAGCCGTGGTTTCTTCTGAACTAGGCGTGGTTTATTCTCAACTAGCCGTGGTTTCTTCTCAACCAGCCGTGGTTTCTTCTCAACTAGCCGTGGTTTCTTATCATCTAGCCGTGGTTTCTTCTCATCGAGCCGTGGTTTCAGCATTGTACTAGCCGTGGTTTCTTCTCAACTACCCGTGGCTATAAGCATTCTTGAAACCACGGCTAGTAGGATCAAAGCACTGATCAATGTCATTTAAAAAGATGTTAACAAGAAAATTACTAAGTAGTAGTAAATTGGCCACCATGAAAAGGACACTTATCTTGCAAAATGAGATGAATTTCATCGACTACATTCTTTAACTTTGCAGCAGTTGTTTCTTCTACACAGGTAGCGGATACAACAACATAAAGCAACATGAAAAGCTTTTCATTATTTAAAGATAACTTAACAAGAAGATTAATAAGTTGTAAATAAAATGCCACCATGAAAAGGGCACTTATCTGGCAAAATGAGAAGCATTCCTTCCGATAATTTCTTTGAATACAGCTCGATACAAAAAACACAACCATGCGAACACTTATAATGACAACGATATTAACAAAATAATACTTCCCTGTTTGGGGTTCACATTAATTAAACTAGTTGATACATCAGTTTAGCTACTACATACACTGATACAAAATTCATCCCTTGTTACAAACCAAATATGACAACAACATGTCTACCAAACACATACCCTGTGTTTTAAAAAACAAATTGCCATATGCTCACGATATGCAAGGGCAGCCTGTACAGGGTTATCGACGGCCAATGACTTCCCATTTGACATTCTGTATAAGAATATGCATAGCCAGATACCACAATCACCAAACAGAGTCCCCTGATTTGGAACGTTGGGTGCATTCTTGAAGGTAATTGCATATGTTGTCGGATTTATACCTTTCTTCTGGAAGACACTGGCTTTGTCTAGAACAATTGGTAGTCCAGCCTGTATATACATCCAAACATATTTTGTTATTTTACATACCAACTTAACACAATACATAACAACTTAAATTTATACATCCAAACATATTTTGTTATTTTACATATCAACTTAACACAATACATAACAACTTAAATGTTTGCATCTGACACACTGAAGCTACGGCAAACACTAAAAACATAAACTACACCAAACTACAATGAAAAAAGACATCCTAATAAACCGCCATATCACGATGAGTCTGCAAAATAAGTGATTCACGTAACGGTTTGAACATAAAGGACCCAACATCCCCCTCGATGCCCAAGTGCTGGAAGTTCCCAGTAGCAAGCTTGTATAGTACAATGGTTGCGTTAAATCCTTCCTGGTTTCCAATTTCAATTACAGGGTCGTCGTTGTCGTCAAAACCGATTAATTTGAGTGCTATTGGGGTGGTAATGCTAAGAAGCTGTGTAGCAGATGCAATCGTACCACCCCCAACCGATAAAACCCATATAGAGAAAACAGAACTGACATCCCCTTGAATGTTTCCCGAAACGACCAGACTGTCTCGTATGTTTGAAACATAGAACGGTAAAGGAAGGTTGCCTATTAATTCAGCATGTATGTCCAGGACTTGGAAACGGTTGGTGAGCAAGTCAAAAGACACAATCAAATAGCTGTCGAATGTGCTACCATCGTTAGCATACAACCGTTGATAACCACACCAATAGATGTGACCCCCAACATTAGCTTGACTTGCTTTTTTGATTCTGATTGTGTTCGGAAGCAAGCAATGCTGATCTAACACCGTCCATTGTTTAGAGGAGAAGGTGAAAATTAAAACAATGCATGGCTGTGTTTGATTGAATGGGTATGAAATTTTTAGGAAGGTCGGATCAAAATTGTCAGGACGAATCCCAAAAGCCATAAAGCGTTTTTCATACTCCTGTGATGTCAAAACATAAGGGACAAACGTGGCGACTGATCGGTTGATGGAAGGGTTCCAAACGACCGCCATGGTATCACGGACAATTGGTCCATAGGTAAAACCCCAAACTCCATGTGACCAGCCAATTGGTTTGACGTCAGAAAATGAAATGTTTGAGGAAAGAGGGTGCAAGTCAAAATGTTGATTTACCAAACCCACGTAACCTTTAAACCTCTGCTTGTACATCAAAACGTATGAAACTGGTGGAGTGATTCGAACACCAAAACGGACGGTGAAATGCATGTTGTCTATGCAAGACTACCAAGCCTTGCAGACACTGCGGCATTGAGCCACACACCTCACTGAGAGCCTATTAACTATGTCCATTTGAACTTCAAGTGGAATGTTGTCAGACATTGTGAAATTTTATTGGGCAACTGTGAGATCAGTTAAGATGGGCAAGTTTCACAAGAATTTTGTGGGCAACTATTAAACTGTAAGAGTATTATAAATAGAACAATTAGAGCATTCATATCTAGGGACCAACCCATAAGATATGCATTTAAGAAATAGTACATGTATTAAATGGTTAAACAGTTAAGTTTCAGTTTAAAGAGTTGACTTGTGCTTAATACTACCATCAAATTAATGATCAAGTACAAGGGACTGGTTCATAAACACTTGAAAGTGTATGTTACATAATTAATTATAGTTGGGCAACTATGACGCATGGGCAACTTAGTCAAGAACTAGTTTGTTTGTAACTACTAGTTACAAAAATGTTGTTCCTTTTTAAAGTCTGATAGGCAACTTAGTCAATAACTAGTTTGTTAGTCAATAACTAGTTTGTTAACTTTGTTGTATTGACAAACATTTATCAATTAAGAACTTATAAGCAATGGTACCTGTAAACATGCACGCATCTTCTTGTACCAAGGACGCCACTCAGCTTCAGGCTTATAGCCACTGTCGTAAAATGTTACAACCCCCGTCCTAATATGGAATCGAGCCAGAAACCAATGTTTTTCCTTTTCATTGATAGGCATATAAACCTGCCGTATAACACAAAAGGCCAGTTTTACAAAACACATAACAATATATGTGTAAAGGCATGAACACAACTATTACCTGTTCAACATCAGCCCATTGGTGTTTGTACTTTTCCCCATTAACATACCAAATGGGGATGGAGTCTTGTAATAGCAGCTGAACAAAGTATGCAGTTACCATAGCCCAATCAGCGCCATCGGGTCTGAAATGCAACATGTATTCCACCCACAACTCTATGTGCTATAAAGCAACAATAAAAATTGATTAGGGTATAAAAGCAACAATATCAAATGAATATACCATCGGGGTGAAAGATATGTGTGACTGTTACCTCGTCCATAAGCCAACCTTTCTTAGGAGGGTCTAAACACACTAAGGATTCCCAAAATCTCCGATCCACACGAACTTCTTTGGACCAAGGAAACATACATCGAAGGGGCCCCTGCTTTCCAAGAAATTCGTCGTACTCATCAGTAAGATGTACTTTGTCGATAGCCTTGTTCCTTCGGGAAAGAACCTACACACACGTAAATTAAAAACAGTTTAAAAAAAATATATATTAAAAGTTGTTTTTAATACCTCAACCCAAGGTTTAATATTTTTTAACTGTGCAGTCATATCTGGATCCCGGCACCCATGTGTTCGATTATTTTCAGATTCCACAAATCTTTTTGACCAGTAATACGACGACTCAGCGCCATCTTTTTTACTCCTCATGTCAGGTGTTATGTCTGCCTTGGCTCTTTTCCAATGGTCTGAATTATAGAAAGCTATAGACCTCTTTTTCTTTTCCTTCTCAATCTTCAACAACTTTGCCTTTTGCAACCTGCGATTCTTCTCCTCTATCATAGCCATTAGAAAATCCTTTTCCATCATCTTTTGTTCTTCCATCCTCCATCGTTCTTCCTCTTCTTTCCTCAACCTTAATTCCTCTTCCAACAGATACTCCTGAGTAACAGGTGATGCATTTAAAATACATTTAATACAGTATGGCAAAAGTGTACATTTGGATATCACATTACCAGAACTACATCATCCTCATCATCACAATCTGCCGCCTCTGAACGAATGCTAGAAATAAGAGAGTCAACCAATTCGTGGAATTCACGATTTACTTGCTCTCGAAACTCATAGCTGAGGTGGGAAAAGGATGCAGTAAAGTCCAATTTATCCTGTAAGCGAAATAAAGTGCATTGTAAAAAAAACGGATAGTTCTTTCAAAGAAATAAAGATAATATATCGCTGAACTGGCCTACCCGAAATCCGCAAGTTCTTTCACTTGCAAGGACCTACAAAGTAATAAAGGGTATTATCCTTAACAATAATTCTAGTATAAACGTATAATTATTATTTAACGTTGACTAGAAAATTACCTGAATAATAGCCTCGAGTTTGAAAACACGAGAATTCAACTCTTGAATGACACAATCCTTGAGGCTGATTTCTGTTAGAAGACTACTGGTCTGTACCCTAGACACAATCGGTAAATACTTTTTTTCTGTCCTACCACGTTTCCGTGCAGCAGCCAACTTCTGTAGATACACATCGTAATCATGCGGTAATTTTGTTGGAAGAGTCCTTGGTATGTAGTGCAGGTAAAATTCCGTAAATTGACTATACCACTCCGACTGGTGCTCGTCTAATGTTGGTTTCAGATCATAAATTATCTTCGAGTCCTAAATAACATCATCAACAACAAGGAAATTAAATTGCATATACCAGTCCGACTGGTGCTCGTCTAATGCATGTGTTTTACCTTGCCAAATAGCAATCCATAATCCGATCTTGTAAACATTACTTTCCTTGACCACGCTACTGCCCTTGGTATGACATCTGGGACTTTATTCCACCAACGACTGCTTCTTTCAAACGACTCAAGAATCCATATCTACAATAATAAAGATGCATTACTCTCATACATTGGGTTCAATAATAATACTAAGAAAAGATAATATAAATAGGAATAACCTTGAATGCCCAAACAAATCCAGCAACCGTGTATGTGGGAACATACTTCCGGTCTCTTTCCAGACCCTTTAGGTGTTCCCACTTGTGGTTTGATACAACGTCTAGTATCTGGTCGTACAAGTGCCTCCAAATGTGCTCCCCCCATGGAAAGGAATTCCATGCTTCTAGGTCTTCGACCAAACGAAGGAGTGAATCATCCACCTCTTCAACCAATAAGCGACCCATAAAAATAACCTCTAACGATAACAATAGACACACACGGACTGCGTCTTCATCAGTTAATTTACCGAACAACTCTTCATCCTCAATAACACCAAGAAGATCTAAGTTGGAAAGTTTTACCCCTAATTTTTTGGGAAATACCCTCAACTTAAATGTTAAATCCCCTGAACTATATAAATCAAAACTTGCTGTCCCAAAACGAAAGCCTGTTATAAGAGAAAACTCTGGTCGACCAAAATGTAGACAACGACCATCAAGAGTATATATAAGGGGCATGTCATAGCTTGTTTTATCCACGAAACCCTGTATTTGTAAAACATAATCTAACATATGTGGTTCATGGTCAAAGAAGAACATATCCAGCCACCCTCCAAAACAGGTTGTCCTAAACAATTTCTTTCTAGTATGATTCAACTTTTCTTTAATTATTGCAGAGTGGGATGAGCGCAGATTTGAAGGTTGCTCTGAGTATCTTTACGACGATGGTTACGACTCTAACAACTCTCAAACTTGGGATCACCCGGATTATATTTAGTTGTGTCGCAATTTAATTTTCAGTGTATTTTGTTTCGTTAACCCAACCAGTTTGCACCATCATTAGAGTGCTTTATTCACTTACTACCACTTATCTTACAGTGGTTTGTCAAACTTAATAAGTAGCAACAAATCACTAAAACCACAACAATTAATCACCCAATAGGTTACCAGTTATCTTACAGAAACAATTAATCACCCAATAAGTTAACCATAAAATATCGAAACCCAAAATCAAACAAGAACAATTACGTTAAAGTTAACCCTAAATTAGCGAAACCATAAATTATCGAAACCCTAAACTAGCGAAAACATAAATTAAGAAAACCATAAATCAATAGATGAAAATACGTAAAATTACTTACCCTAGCCCAAAACGTTTTTCTGATAGACATTAGATCGGACAGTGTCGTGCCGATGTACTGCCGATGTGATCGGACACTGAGTTCGCTCTTGCTGAGAAGTGTGTTGAGGAAGATTGTGTTGAGGAAGTGTGTGGTGGCGATGTGGTGGTTTCAAATAAGAAGTGTGTTGAGGAAGTTTATCTTCTCTGTATAAATGTATAAATGTATAAAGGTATAAAGGTTAAACTACTTATACCTTTTTTAAAATTTTTTTATACATTCAATGCATTCTACACTTTATACATCAAAAGTTGCCCAAAGTACAACCTTGTGGGACCCAGTTGCCCAATATTTATGTACTTTTTAATAATGAAAAAATGCATTACTTTTTGGCTAAAAGACAAAATTTGTCAGTTGCCCAACATTAAAAGTCAAAGTTGCCCAACCGAAATTTTAGTACACTTGTACTAGATAAGTACAAGGTTGCCCCACAAGACACATGTCATGTATTTAAGATAGTTGCCCAAATATTCAGTTGGGAGAGTTGCCCATGGGGCATTTTGAGAAGTGAAAAAAAAAAGTGGGGCATTTGGGGTAATAAAGTTGGGCAACTGGGGCATTTTGAGAATTTTCCCTTTGTTTTATTATATAAAAGATTCGGTTGTTTTAACTTAATTAATAGCTAAAAGTAAAATTACAAAACTTAAATGTAACTCTAAATAATTGGCTAAAAATGAAACTGTCATTATGAAAAGTTAGATATGATTAAATTGTGTGATTATTGTTTGTCCATAATTATTTTGAGACGAAAGGTATGTTTAATTAACGTATGTGATAATTTTTTTTACAACTTTCACGGTGATAACATGTTAGGAATTAGAAATTCCCGGTATTAAAGAGTCGGTCACCTCAAGTATATGTAATCGTTAGAAAGCTCGTAGTCGTAGTTATCTTAAGTTAAGTAGTATTTAGTTTTGTATCACCGTGGAGGACGGACGGGTCTTTACCCACTGTATGCCTGATCCACAGCCCGATGTGTGGCGATTTATGTAAGACTATAAATACTCTCTACCTCCCAAGGTAGAGAGTTGGAGCTCATAATAATATCTTTCACTTTCTCTCACTAAGTTCCCTAAACCTCTAACTTTCTCTCTCTAGAATTCCACTTATTCGCCACATGGTTGTTATGGTTTGATGTGTATGTGAAAAGTTATATCTTACAATTGGTATCAAGAGCCATGGTTAGATCATATCTTGCACATCTTTGGATTTCTAGTGGTTTTTAGGTGGTTTTTGAGTTTGAAAAAGTTTAGTGGTTTTTGCATCATTTGGTTGATTTCTTGTGTTAAAGTTTGAATTTTGTTAGTACTTTTATGTTTAGAATCATCACAAGTGTTTAGGTTTTTATTTGGTAAGCTTGAATCATCTTGGTTGGGTTGTTTTTGGATTGAAAAGTGATGTTTATATGGTTTTTCATGCTAGCGACTTAGTTCACGGATAATTTTCTTCGTAGCGACTTGCTTCACTATTTTATAGCGAGTTACAGTTTCAGACCTAGCGAGTTACATCTAGCGATTTACAGTACAAGTAGTGGACTCTCCACTACGGGTAGCGACTTGGTGGTAGCGACTTGGTCTGTAGCGAGT
>BPTQ01000004.1:262332144-262441545 GCA_019973895.1 Chrysanthemum seticuspe | reverse complement strand
ACTGTTATAAAAAAACTTCTAAAAAGCTTAAAAAGTTTAAAAAATACCTAAAACTTTCAAAATATAAAAAGATAAACTAAAAACTTCCAAAATATTAAAACATAAAACAAAAAGCTTATCTATATATGTTCTCTATCTACTTCTATCTGGAAATGAAGTGCAGAAGGAGGACTTCTGCAAACTCTCAAAGACCAATTTCCGAAAAGTTCGGTTCAGCACCTTCTTATTTGAGTTTTGCAAGAGAACCTTCTCGAAACCACTTCTACAGACGATTGACTATAAGTCTGGAGTGTTTTATATCAAGGATGAGATCTCAATTATCTGACTATGGCTTTGAATTCAACAAAATCCCTCTGTACTGTGATAATAAAAGTGCTATTGCTCTCTCATGCAACAACGTTCAACACTCAAGAGCAAAGCATATCTACATTCGACATCATTTCATCAGGGAACAAGTGGAAAAAGGTGTGGTGGAACTATATTTTGTGAGGTCTGAATATCAGTTAGCAGACATCTTCACCAAAGCTCTTCCAAGAGAACGTTTTGAGTTTATTCTTCCACGACTTGGCTTGAAAAGCCTTTAACCAGAAACTCTCAAACGTCTTCAGGAGGAAGACGTGAAGTAAAGGTCTATCTTCATCTATCTCTTGTATATATCTATTCGAAAAACAAAATACAAAATTATAAAACCTTCAAAAATCAAATAGAAAAATATAAAACTTTCAAAATCCATAAAAAATTTGAAAAATTCGAAAAATCTTCAAAAAAATATTGTCATTTTGTCATGTTTCTCTCGATTCGATAATATCTACGGTCTTGATGTTGTCATTCAAAGAATGACACGGGACTTTAGATGTTGTTCGAATTTATATAAAAAAAAAAAAAAAAAAATCAAAAAATCAAAAAATCAAAAAATATTTTTGGGAGAAAGAGAAACTATGGTTTATTGTCATTTTTTTTCAGGCAATAACCCGGTTTTAAAAGAAAGAACAGATCCATGTTTTATCATGTTTTCAAAATTCCATGCTCTGATTCTAAAACATTTATCTGCTGAAAACTAAATGCTTTGAAAAATAACTCGATCTCTATTTTTGATAATCATCAGGACTTATTTGTCAAAATCTCTATCTCTCAATCAACAACCTATGTCATTGATTGAGGGGGAGAATGATTTCTATTAAATTAAAAAGTTATTTGGCATTAAATTGTTTTTCAAAAGATATTCATGCATGTTTTATCAATGGAGTTTAAAGTCTTAAAATCCGATCCTTATCAGTTAAAACGCTTTCATAATCAAGTCACAATTCCCCTTAAAAAGCTTTCAAAATCAATTTAAATCTATAAGAGATCACAAATCTCAAATGATTTGATAATTGTGATCGGGGGAGAATGTGTGATTTAAATTGGATTTAAACTGATAATTCGGTAAATGGTTTTATAAGGAAGTACATGCTATCCTGCCCACATGTGACAAACGATTTCAATTTTTCAATGCACATGTTGAGGGGGAGCATCTATCTTAAACCAATGATTTGAAATGTGATCAACTTATCTCAATGTGCAGGTTCCCTCTAGTATGTGCAAAACTCTTTTCAAACCTCGAGGCACATATTGAGGGGGAGCAAATTCATGGAAACCTCATCCTTCCCGGAAATGCTATACCTACTTGATTTAAGGTGGGAAGTGATGTTGATATCTTTTAGAAAATGGTAATCAAAGAAGTTAATTCTTTCTCTTGCCTCCGTGTGCAAAACTTTCTCAAATACTTGATGCACATGTTGAGGGGGAGTTCTCGTTCTAAAAATATCAAAAACAATTCAGGTACAAAATGCTTTGATAATATATCACAAGTATCTGAATTGATTTTCAAATGGTTTTCAATTGGTTCCAATGGCAGATGAACAATACCAAATAGACCGACCAACTTTACTTTATGTACGGTGATATAAGGATGATAAGGTTAGGTATGTGTTCCCATGATCCGCCAGAACCGGAGGGATCTACCCAGGGACAATCCACTAGTTAGTGTAGAAGTCCTTAGGTATGATGATAAAAGGAGAAAAATGAGATATGGGAAGAGTGCAGACTAAGACTGAGCTAGTACTGGAATAAACCCAACAAGGTTCTAGCTATGAAGTCTCGGTAAGCACTGAAGGGGTTGAAGAATTAAAAAGAATTGAATGAGGAAAGGGTGAAAACAAATAGCCCTCCATTTATTCAACCTTAGGGCAGAAACCGGGTTCAATTCATATGCTACTGATGGTAACATCGGTATTGAAGACAAGACGTTATGGACCCAGTGACGCACTGCACTTCAACCTTCCAAACCACTCAAGTTCCTCTTAAAAGGACTTGTTTCATTCTCACTGGGAACCGACATTATCTATCGACTTTCTCTTAGAGATGGTTGATATTGAAGAAGGAGACCCTCTCCCTAGTCTCCGGCACAGGATCCAAATATGCACAAATTGAGTCTAGAGCCACGAGATCATCAATAAATCTCATTAGGACACTTTCAATGAAGACTCTCTGTCTCACACAATGTGGAAAGAGAGATTATATCTTGAGTCCTACGCATTATCCTTGTGGTATTGCCAGAACATCTGAGTGATGTGTATACATATTCACAATGAAGATGGAAACCCTTCTGGAGCCAACATCAAACAAGCTCCTGGTAGGTGGCATGTGAGATCTATCTTATAGATTAACCATGTGACAACTGAACAGAAACAATGGGGCGATTCAATCTCTTGAATCAATCCTGGTTCAGGTTATGGATTGACGGATACCTTTGAAAAACCGGTCGTTGTGCTTAAAATCTCTTTTCTTTAGCACATCGACCGTGTACTCATTTTTCAAACCAAAAGGTGTTTTTATGATTGATAATTGATTTTCAATAAAACCTTCGTTGTATTGCAAAAACAATTTCTATTGAGCAATACACGATTGTTTTTCCAAATCTCTTTTCATCAATCAGTGGACTTAAAATTCGCTGGTTCACTCACTCCGTGTTGTCTTCTTTGAGACGCTCCGGTTTGAGAACAGCTAGATCAGCTGCGAAACCCTGTCAAGGAAATTCTTCGGAATTATACCTGATCACAGGCAGTACTTGTACTGATCAACGGGGAACCGTGGGCCGTGTACCTCAATTCAACGAAAGTGATCAAAGACAATTTCGTGCGATTTATTGCTAACTGTTGTATGCAGGTACACCCGACGTTTGCGGCTGATCAAAATGAAGCGGTCAATCCATAGCCGCATGCTCACTTAACACATTCATCTCAAAAGAAATCATGATTAGTGCATCAATGACTCTGATATTTTCACTCCATGCTTCTGCTACGCTGCTGCCAATATCATGAATCAACTAAAGCTTCCGCTACTCTGATGAGAAGATTTCATGATCCAGAATGTGAGCATGTCGGTCCTAAAGTCACAACATCACAAAATACCAACACCACAAAGGTTGTGTCAGAGATTTTTGATTGCTGATGATCTCTAATGATGGCTCAAATTCATTATCACGTGGATCAGTAAAAGACCTCCACTTGAAATGACCAAACATGCAATGTGAAGAATCAATGACTACTAGCTTAGAAGCAAAGGTCTACATCAAGAATGCAAGAACAATTTTTAATGTAATATCTAGTTGTATTCATTGTAATTTTGGTACATGATTGAGGTGACCTCCCTTAGGGGGAGATTGTTAGGAATTAGAAATTCCCGGTATTAAAGAGTCGGTCACCTCAAGTATATGTAATCGTTAGAAAGCTCGTAGTCGTAGTTATCTTAAGTTAAGTAGTATTTAGTTTTGTATCACCGTGGAGGACGGACGGGTCTTTACCCACTGTATGCCTGATCCACAGCCCGATGTGTGGCGATTTATGTAAGACTATAAATACTCTCTACCTCCCAAGGTAGAGAGTTGGAGCTCATAATAATATCTTTCACTTTCTCTCACTAAGTTCCCTAAACCTCTAACTTTCTCTCTCTAGAATTCCACTTATTCGCCACATGGTTGTTATGGTTTGATGTGTATGTGAAAAGTTATATCTTACATAACATGTGATGTTTATTTATTCAAACGTTATGCTCTAAGGTTTAGATCTAGGTCTTTGTTGAGAAATCCTAACCTCAGCAAGACTAAATGAAACCATTAGTCATGCGATTGAATATTTCGTCACACGAAGTATTGGTTATTACTTGTATCGTATCATCAGGCCCCGACTATAGGGGAGTGCATAAGGTGAGGTGGCATAAGGCCTGTCAATTTTGTGAGGCCTCCAAATTTATAACTTAGCACTATAGATGTACGTTTACAAACAACAATAATAAGTCCTTTAAGAGAAAGGAGTACCATGGCATGCCGTTTGCGTGCCACTTGTGCCAAATCAGCGTCACCTCAGCTTTTCACAATCCACACACCAAAAATATCCCTTATACCATATCACATGCTGTTTGTGTGCCGTTTCACACTTTTTGGGCCCCACATCATTTTTTTTTTATTATTTTCACACAAACTAAATATTCATTCATAAAAAAACAATAGAAAACTACCCGTTTGAATTTCAAACGGGCAAAAAATTTGAATTTGGTCGCAAATGGCGTGCGTTACTGTTAGCCTTAATAGTTTTTATTAGAAGTGATGGTCATTCACGTTTAGGAACTTTGTAACGTGTGTTAGATATCGTGATAGAATAGTTAACGGGCTCGTGGATTGGGCTAAGCTAAATGGCTATAAGTTAAGATAAGCTAGCCTTATATCAAATCCAAGTCCAATCCAATCCCACGAAGCCCATATACGGCCCATGGCCAAGCCTTAGGGCATCCTCTCTCATGTACTATAAATACCCCTCAAGTATGTCATTTGAGGGGTGTGCTTGAAAGTGTGTGTGTGTGTGTGTTTCCTTTGAAGCAATATAACATCTTATTGTTTTCATCTTTCTTCTCTCTACCTCTCTAAACATACATACGAATATACATCTCTTGTCACCATATCTTATCTTAATCTTTCTCTTTATTTAAGCCTACTGTTTGTATAACGTGGGTGTTTGTGTGGTAAAGGTTGCTATTTGTCACCATATCTTATCTTAATCTTAATCAAACAAGATGCTTTCTAATCAAGTAAATCCGATTTTTCACACTTCACATAAAATGGCTCTTGGTAACAACCCTTCTTCGTTCCTCAAGAAAGCTCAAAAATCTCAGAATGTGTTGAACAACGGAAAACCTTTGCATGAACCCATAATTGTTCGTGATTCTCTTGAAACGTTGGAACTATCTGAGGAGAGTAGATCAAAAATGAAACAAAAGAATCCAGATCTTAAACCAATTGATTATAACAAATGGAACAAAATTAATGGAATTACTTTTGTTAATCAAAAAGAAAAGTCAAAGTTTTCCATCACACCAAGTGTTTCAAACAATGAGTCAACACCCGTTTCAAAACCAGTTTCAAAACAAGTCTCAACTCCTGTAGTTGTCTCAAAATCTCTTTCGAAAATCGAACAAATGTCTTCAAACAATCCTTTTAACACAAGTGATACTAGAAGCATTTTAGATGACGTTGAAACTAGAATTGGGTATCTTCAAGAGACTGTTAAAACTAAAACCAATATTACAACAAACATCTGGTTTAATAGTTTTGATAATGAACAGAAAAAGTTTTTTGAAACTCTAATTGCCCCTCAGCTGAATGCCATCAGTGCAAGGGTAATTCATGTTGAACAAGAACTTTTAAAAGAAACAGCTGACTTTGTCAAGGACCATAAATCCCTGGTAAAGCAAGCTAATGACAGTGTTGAACACATCAAATTTTTGGAAACTTTGAATGATTCTCTCTTCGAAGATGTGATGACTACCGATATCATGTCAATTATTTTACAAACATATTCTGTTGAAGATCATGAAAGACTCCAGTATGAGACCTCCGCAATTGTTTCAAAATATGAAAAAGCTCTTGAAAAACTTGAAAAAGAAAACGTGTCCTATTTTAAACAACTTGATCGAAAATCTGAGGAATGCAAGTATGACAAACTGTCGTATGAGCGTGCCTACAAGGACATGCAAGAGCAAAATGATCTTTTGAGAGTTCAGCTGGAAAGTCTTAAAGGAAAGGCTGTGGATACTAAGTTTGGAAAACCATTGACTGAGGAGAAGGCAAATGTTCCCAAACCGGTTTTCAAACCAAAAATGTCTATTTCTATGCCTCCTCCAAAAGTCAATGAGAAAATTGATTTGTCAAAAGCAGTCACTCCACAGACTTTGCCTATCAAAAAACGAATTATCCAAGCGTTTGAAAAACCTGTTTTTGAGAAAGAAAAAGTGATTACACATGGCACTTCTAGGACTAGTACACGGAATGTGACCAAAAATCCAGTTAAAGAATCTGTCGGCTCTAACGACATGGTCAACAATCACTATCTAGAAGAAGCTAGGAAAAAGGTACAGACTCGAAAAGACGGAATTTTTGGTGCACCATCTAGGGTGATGAATTCTACAAGATCTCAAGGCACTGCTAGTAGTAGTAAACCATTACCTAGGAACACTATACAAAAGACTAGGGATTGGCTTGCATCTAAGAGTAGTTGCACAAAAGAAAATGCTATGCCCTTAGAAAACAACACTAGGAATTCTAAGTCTTTTTCGAACAAGAATCAATTTCCAAAAGACTGTAGTGACAAAGTTAAAGCTGCTGTTTTAAACAAGAATATTGAATTTGTCTGTACTACATGTAAAAAATGTGTCTTTTCAGCTAATCATGATGCATGTGCCTCACAATATCTCAAGGAAGATAATTCTCATCCCAAGGCACAATCCACTAAGACACCAAATAGAAACAACCCCGTTGATAAAATGTCAAACAAAAAGAAACCTAATAGGTGGATCTCTTCAGGACGTAGTTTTTCCAAAAATGAGTCTTCCGCTGCATCTGATAAGAAAACAACTCCTCGATCTTACCTTAGGTGGATACCCACGGGCAAAGTTTTCAACCAAATAGGTCTTAGATGGATTCCCACAGGAAAGATTTTTGATACTTGCTCCAACACAGATAATAGTGAAACTCATCAGGATAAGGAAGTAGAAACCACTACAACCGTTGATAGTGATCACCCTCACCGTGAGGAATCTTGTACTTCTAACACTGTTATTTGTGAAAACTCTTCTTCTTTGGTTGCAGGTGAATCAAATATCTCAGAACCCAGCTCATCAGAGGGTTCCAATTCTGTAAAATCTTCTTCTTCATTTTCTCTATCTTCTATTTTTGATTTTCCATTTCTTTTATAAAACCATCAAAAGCAAAATACAAAAATAGAAAACTTTCAAAAAATACAAAAACAATATAAATTCAACAAAATCCAAAAATATTCTTCTTACGACATGTCTCTCGTATAATCGATATTCTGTACGTTTCTAGAAATGTCATTCAACAATGATACGGGCATGTACAGATGCTTGAGCGAGAGTTCTTTAAATGTTTTCCAAAACATGTCGTTTCTCAAAATTTCTTCAAATAATGGCTTTCGTATACTTCAGTACGAAACCCGGACTTCAACATAATGGCTTCTGAACACATCAGTTCAGGACCCGCGCTTCAAAGAAAGGAAAGTGCTTATCAATATAAAAGGTTTTAAATATTTTTTCAAGCGCTATCCCTAAAAACAATGGCTTGCAGTTACTTCAGACTGTAACCCGATCTTTAAAGAAAGGAAAGTGCTACGCAAAATCGATTTTCATAAATATCGAGCCCTTATCCTAAATCAAATGAAGAACATTCTTCTTCAATATCTTCAAAAGATTTTTTTAAATCTTCATCTTGCGTACCGTTGATTAAAAAATTTTCAAAATCTCTCACATTTGGTACCAAGATAACTCCCTCTAAACCCTTAATTGATTCTAAATTTTCTGTCTGAAAAATATGCTTTCGTTAAGGGGGAGTATAAAACCAAAATTGTTCCAAAATTCATGCTAAATCAGTTTCTCTCCAAATGCTTTTCGAAAAACATATCTTTTAATCATTTTGTTTCAAAAACATCATGGATATGCTATTTTTGAGGGGGAGAAACGTGATTAAAATGTGATCAAAAAGGTTTAATGATCGTTGTTTGAATCTCAAAATGAGCTCGACTCAGTTGAAACCAATGAATTGACGAGGAATCAAAGTCAGTAAATGTACCATTTCGAGAAACTTTCTATGGACTTGACCAGGACAGGTAATAATTTCAAGCTAGTTCACTAGTGATGTAAACGTGTCTCGAATCGGTCTAGTTCATTTAAAGTCGATCATTCAAAAAGTGCGAACTCTACTCTCACTGTGCAGATTTCTGTCAAAACTTATAAGCACATGTGAAGGGGGAGTGTTTCTGAAAATACAAAACTCACGGAGTGTTGCAAACATGTTTTCTATCATAAACACTCTGAGAGATTTTCAAGGAAAATGGTCTTATGGCAACAATAGGACAGTCATGGAGTTATAAGGTGACTAAGGATAGGAATATTCGTCCTATGATCCGCCAGAGCCGGAGGGATCTACCCAAGGACACCACCAATAGTTAGTATTAGAAGTCCTTAGGTATGATTGAAAAAAGGAGTAATGTGAGAAAGGAGAAAGAAGGGGTTGAAGAATTAAAAAGAAAAGTAAAAGAAAGGGTGAAAAGAAATAGCCCTCCATATTCAACCTTAGGGCAAAAACCGGGTTCAATACATATGCTACTGGTTGTCACTAGATGACACTGGTATTGAAGACAAAGACGTCATGGACCCAGTGACGCACTGCACTAAACCTTCTAGCCACTCAATTCCTCTTAAAAGGGATTTGTTTCATTCTCACTGGGAACCCTACATAATCTATTGACTTTCTCTTAGAGTTGGTTGGTATTGAAGAAGGAGACCCTCTCCCCAGTCTCCGCTCAGGAAAACCAAAATGCACTATTGAGTCTAGAGCCACGAGATTCATCAAAAGATCTCATAGGAACACATGACATGACATCGCTTGTTGTTCATCAATAAGGACACAAGTGATATATTCTAGAGTCCTACGCAGATCTTAGCAATCTGCCAGAACATTTATGAGAAGTTTCACATTTGTGATCTTCAATGATTGAATGGAAACTCCTGCCAGGGTCAACATCAAGCAGCCTGACAGCAGGTCACTTCGGTAATTCTTCGTGGATTACGCTTAGTGTGTCTCAAACGGTCTATAGTCGTGGGGTGATGCTTCGGTGTACCTCAGCGACTCATCTGAACTGTAGGTGTATTTCGGTACATCGCGTTATCTCACTTGTGGGACTCCAGTTCAGGAACGGCCACTGTGAGAATTAGAGACGTGTTTTCACACTATGCTGTTAACACCCTCGAAATTCAAACTTGTAAGTGCCGGAATCCGCTTATTACTAACCTGTTTTTATGTTTTCTTCTTATGGAAGCTCCGGAGCGGATGGATCGTGTAGACTCGCCACATGCTCATACCAACAACACATGAAAGTTCTCATCAAAATCAAAGGCAACTCAAAGTTAAAGATGATTCTTCGTCTATGTCAAAGAATCTACAAAGTGTAAAGACTCGAGAACTTCATCATTGGAAACTCAAAGTCAAATAGAAGTGTGAGCATGGTGGAGAAAGACGTGGAGACACCTAACCAACGAAGTTGACAACGGCAGACAACCACATTATCTGATCACAAAGCATGAAGGAACAACGAATTAAGACTATTCTATATCTACACGCAAAGTTCAAGCTCAAAGAAAGTAAAGACCTATTCAAGTGGAGCATCTTTTGAATGACCACCCCTTAGGGGGAGATTGTTAGCCTTAATAGTTTTTATTAGAAGTGATGGTCATTCACGTTTAGGAACTTTGTAACGTGTGTTAGATATCGTGATAGAATAGTCAACGGGCTCGTGGATTGGGCTAAGCTAAATGGCTATAAGTTAAGATAAGCTAGCCTTATATCAAATCCAAGTCCAATCCAATCCCACGAAGCCCATATACGGCCCATGGCCAAGCCTTAGGGCATCCTCTCTCTTGTACTATAAATACCCCTCAAGTATGTCATTTGAGGGGTGTGCTTGAAAGTGTGTGTGTGTGTGTTTTTCCTTTGAAGCAATATAACATCTTATTGTTTTCATCTTTCTTCTCTCTACCTCTCTAAACATACATACGAATATACATCTCTTGTCACCATATCTTATCTTAATCTTTCTCTTTATTTAAGCCTACTGTTTGTATAACGTGGGTGTTTGTGTGGTAAAGGTTGCTATTTGTGATAAGGTATATGTGATAAAAGGGGCTTTACAGTTACTAAACTGGCTTGGCAAACGGCGCCGAGTGGTTGTGGTGTGGTCACGCAAGAAATGGCGGCGCCATTTGGGTGCCACATGTGAATGGCGCCGGTCCATTGTGATGACACCCCTTCCCCTAAGATTTGCTAAGAATTTTTGTGTATTTTACATTTTTGTTATTTCTCTTTTTGCTGCGACGAAGGGAGGACATGACTTCTCTTTGTTGAATATTGAGGACATAACTAAATCAATTCATTTTCCAAAATTACGAGTTTGATAAGTATTTAGTAGGAGGTGTTCACAAATTGGGAATATCCGAATCGAAAACCGAAATTGAACCGAATCGAATTTGTAACCGAATCGAATTTGTCAAAACCGAACAGAACCAAATCAAATATTCGATTTTTGGTTTATATATGAATTTAGTAGAATGAAAACAAAACCGAACTGAAAACCAAATGCACATAAATATTTATATTTTTTATATATTTATATTAAAAAACCTTTAAAACAATTTCCTAGTATAAATATAACATCTTTAAGCTTAATTTTTTTTTGATGCTAGAAGTCTATATAATTAAATGAATAAAAATATAAATTATGTAATTCCGGTTATTCGGGTCAACCCGAAAACCAAAGCGAATTCAAATTCGGTGTAGTTCGATTTTTGGTTCAGTTGAATCTAATTTGAATTTGGTTTCGATACGTTTTTGGTTTTAAGCGTAAAATAGTTTAACCGAACTAGAAAACTGAATAAATCGAATAACACGATAACCGAACCGATGAACACCTCTGTTACTAGTTATTAAATGCCTTTTTTCTCCTTGTTTTTAATAGTATTATATTATGTAAATTAGATTTTTTTATTAGCAATACGTTGATTTTAATTTATAGTGTTAGGATGGAAGTTATGTAATTTAATCTTAAATAAAAAAAGCTACAACATAATCACACATATGTTATTTGGATATACTGAACAAGGCTGATTTTAAGATTTAATTAGCCATTATCTTTTTATTAACTTCTATATACTAATACATATCACTTCAACTTGAGAATAAATTTTTTTAGACGTGTATACACATGGAAAAGAAAGTTAAAAGAAATAAGAAGAAAAAAGGAAGTGCGCTTCATAGATAAAGCTAATAACTAGTAAGAGTAAATTGTAAATTGAAAATCAGAACAAAGACCAAAAGTAGTAAAACACCGAAAGTAAACTGAAACCCCTTAACGTGCTAGATTTTAGTGGTGTTGTTGGTTGATACGAAGAATCAATAACCAAAATGATGTAGTCGGCCGGTTTTGGTTTTTATTGTGATTTCAACGTCCAACGGTCTCTGGATAGATTTAAATATAAAACAACTTTAATATAACATAGTCGTTGAGAAATACTTAGCATAACTCTTTCTAAGTTTTTGATGACTAAAAGTCTTCACTTCAGCGCAAATGCAATTCAACTATTGAAGTACAAGTTTCAAAAAAGGTTCATTGCGGTTTGACAATGCATCACTCAAGGATCTCTGATCTCCTCACAACCCACGATGTCGAGAAATAAAATCTCAACTATCTAGATTATCAAAGGCTGAAAAATCTACAAAATTATAAAGTGATAAAGCATGTCTTCAAAGGATTCAACACATTTCTAGAATTGATAAAAATGTACAACAATGTTTTCTAGAAAAGAGTATATCTTTTACCTGAAGTAGAAGCATTTATTGCACACTTTACCTAACCATTGAATATTTACATGTGTAAAATAGGAGTATTTGTAAATCATAATTCTCTGCTATAAATGAAAATGTTTGTAGTGGAGTAAATACTATCTCTTGCAATTAATTTGAAACACATTTAAGAGCATTTACTCATCGAATTAAACTTAGGTCGTTGAACTTTTTAGAAAGTATAATTTCACACTTAAACCACAACTTAGGTTTTATGTTTAAATTAAAGAGAAGATCACATCAATTTTTATTTAACTAAGATTGTTATTCCTCAAACAATCTTTGTCAAATTATTTGATTCATTTTTAATAAGAATTTTAAATGTTAAAAAACTCGTATAAATTTTGTTAAACTATTTACGCTTGTGATTTATAAAACTGTTTTAAAAGACATTTGTTAACATGAAGAGTAATTTAATAACTTAGCTATCATGTTATAATCACTTTAAAAGGAACAACATAATTCGATTAGATTTAGGTGGGCTTTTTTTTCTTTTACCTTGGTTTTGGCTTTTTTTTTGAACGGTGGCTTGCATTAAAAACTAGCAAAAACTAGTAAAAGCTAGATTTGGTTTTGGCTTGATTCGAACTGAGATCGAAAGCCACAAATAGTTAAAACTGACAGCCTAACTAGTTTTTGGTTGATCCGCTTCGTGTATGTCGGTTTGGTATTTAGATTTGGTTCGGTCTTTGGATGCTCGGTCCTAATCGAGGCACAAAACCATAGATAGAATAAAGAGTAGAAATAAGTAGAAACTAAAATAGAGCAAAAGTCCAATTGCAACACAAGTTGGTGATCCTTGGCTTGTCGACATGGCGGCCGTTGACCAATCAATAAAAGTAAGAAGAATTATTGGTGATCGCCATTACAAAGTATAGTTGGATCCTCATTGGGCATTTCAATTCACACTTTCAAATAAATTTAAATAGACGGCTATTATTATTATAAAATGAAAAATTGCATAGCACAAACAAAGATATTTAATGTCAAATTTGAAAAAAAAAATCAGAAAAAACAAACAGTGAGTATAATTTTAAGATGGAGGTAGTATATACCGTTTTGAATTTAACCGCTTCAACAAACTAAATATACCATTTTTATCGCATGTTTTTTACTTTTAGACATAACCCATAGGGTATTATAAAACAACGAAATAAAAAAAGTAAACCGAAATTATTATGTTTGATAAGTCAAAAATATTAGTATACAAAAAATACCGCAGAATAGTATAATACTTTCTTTGTTATGTTAATAAATGAGTAAAAATGTCAAAAAAATGTTGAACAAAAACCATAAAGTCAAAGTACTAGAAGACAAAATATATCAACAAAAAAATTTAAAAGTGATAGAGGAGGTCGGAGGAGTAGATGATGATGTACAAACTTATGACCCTTTCATTTGAACCGATCCTATCCACAAGTGTTCCTTTTTGGTCCCAATTTATATATAGAGATACAAGCACGTCACTATTAGCCGAAAAATGAAAACAAGACAAACACGTACATTACGTTGCATATTATTCGTATGGCTATGACACATCTTGCTCATAATTATATAGCATTGCAGTCTCTAGAACTGCTAGTAAAGGCTCGTAATATGATAACAATAGGATGCTTAGTTGATACTTGGCACGGCATCATAAAACAGCCAACCAAGAATACAAAAAGAGAAAGAATCGAACGAAAAACAGTGTAATAATCGACAGTAACACAATCTACTCGTGATTGCTACCGCCACGATTGTTCATTGATGACTAAAAGGGTGTTTCTTTTTTCTTTTTTTTTATATAGGAAGAGCATGAACCCACTAAGCTATTTAATATTTGTTTCTTTTGTAAGTGAGGCTCATTTTTCTCTTGTTTCATTTGCAATGCATCAACAAAGAAAGAAAAATGATACTCTCTCAGCCCCACACATTCTCTTAGCTAAAAAATAAATAAACGCTCCTTAAGTTATTGAAGAAATAAAAGTTCTTAATGATGGCGAAAATCTATAACTGCGAGTCAGTGGGTCACTACAAATGTACGTTACATACTTACATCACTAGCAAATCTACATATGTACGTTACATCATAAGCAAAATCATGTTTGTCACTATCCTTCTATCAAATAGTTTTTAGACATATACGAGTAGACGAACATGATACAAACATAAACAAAATTTGGCTTCTACGTACTTCCAAGTTTTTCCGCCTACCACTTTTTTTTCCAATTCAATTCAATGACTGATATCTATTGGTCCTAGCTAATATATAGCTGGAAACACGTTATTGATTATCTAAAAAACGAAATGACCAATTGGATTCTCTATTGTATGCAGGGCCGTTTTTAGGAGAGTGCAAAAGGTGCCATTTCACAGGGCCACCATTTGATTAAGGCCACAAAATTCCGTGCAATTCTATTATATATACACACAACATGTGGCTCGATTTTAATTAGTTTACACATTATTGATAAAAGTGTACTTTGTGATGATGGCATGGGGCCACCGAAATTCATGAGAGGACACTGATTGTATGGCTATAATGGATCGTGTTTATAGTTGTCTAACATAGTAACATGCCCTGTACGTACTCTCTCTATATATAGATAAAACTACTAGTAAAGGGTCCATAAGATAATTTCAACAATGGCATTGTTTTTTATGTATATCTTTTTGCTCTTTCCCATCCTATATCTCATCTACCTTCTTCCGAAAATTAGCAAAAGATCGAGCAGACTAGCTCCGCCAGGCCCTCTTGGACTACCCTTCATTGGAAACTTGCACCAAATTGATAGTTCAAGCCTGCATACTTCTCTATGGAACCTTTCTAAATCCTACGGTCCAATCTTATTTCTCCGCTTCGGTTTTATCCCATCTATTATTGTTTCTTCGGCAAGTTTAGCAAAAGAAGTATTGAAAACTCAAGATGTTATCTTTTGTAGTAGGCCATCATCGGTTTCCCAACGAAAGTTAACATACAATGGTCTTGACGTGGCTTTCTCGCCCTATAATGATTATTGGAGAGACATGAGAAAGATTGTTAACATTCATCTATTAAGTTCTAAAAGGGTACAGTCTTCTATGTACATTCGTGAAGATGAAGTCTTGCATGCTATGAAGAGAATACACCAGCTAGCACTTTCTTCTAAGCATGTAAACTTGAGTGAAATTATGATAAATGTGACGAGTACTATTGTAATGAGAGTAGGCTTTGGCAAGAGGTATGAAGATGGACATGAACGTAGGGAGATTGTTCGACTCCTTGGCGAACTTCAGTCGATGATAACTGATTTCTTTGTAGCTGATCTTTGGCCTGGTTTGCCTTTTGCTAGTTTGATTGATAGGTTAATGGGCAAGACGGATCGGCTTGAGAAGTGCTTTCAAGATTTAGATTCGTTTTACCAAAGTTTAATTGATGAACGCCTCACCAACGATGAGAACACAAATTCTCATAATCAGGAAGACCAAGACATTATAGATATTTTAATTCAACTCAAGAAAGATCAAGTCTCGAATCCCATTGAGCTCACTAACAATCACATAAAAGCTATGCTCACGGTAATCACTATCTGCTCTAGATCTCTTTATTTATCAACTTTTTTTTGTCATTTCTTGTGGTGTGCAGACAAAATTGTCAACTAAAATGCGTTTGTAAGAGCATGGGGTATGGTTCTCGTTGGTTTTCGCCATTGTCTAGGTGGCAGCTCGCCACTTGATATCTTTTCTCGCTGTGACACCACAAGGACTCGCCAATGTGGTTTTCGTCGTTCAAACGAAATGAAAAGGACAAAAACATTTGCTCCTCGCCACTTCATGCCACCATACCAAGGGTCCATATTTTGCTCCTTGCCACTTTGCATTTGTTTTAAAAACACTGGTTATATGTTTTTAAAAAAAATAAAATGAGGGTGGGTGGGGCCCAAGTGAAGAGAAGTGAGTAAGTTGTGATTGGGGGGTATTTTTTTGTTAGTGTGTTGGAGTGATGTGGAGGTGATGTGGCACACGTGGGGCTCAAGTGAAGAGAAGTGGTGTAGTCACCACACCCCTTGCTCTAATGTGCTTATTACCATGTTTTCTATGACAAAAAGTCTAAAAATCGATCTTTAGTTTATCCATCTTTTTGTTTCATATGCTATGCTTTTAGGATGTGCTCGTAGCTGGAACAGATGCTAGTGCGGCTACAGTGGTTTGGGCAATGACGGCCTTAATGAAGAACCCAAAAGTGATGAGAAAAGCACAAGAAGAAGTGAGAAATGTGGTTGGCAAGAAAGGTGCAATAGATGAAAATGATCTTGCACAACTCATATATTTGAAGGCAATAGTCAAAGAGATAATGAGATTATACCCTCCAGCTCCTCTTCTCGTACCTCGAGAAACAAAGAAAGATACCATTTTACATGGCTATGAAATCAAGCAAAAAACACTGGTTCATGTAAACGCATTTGCCATCGGAAGAGACCCTGAATCGTGGGAGAACCCCGAAGAGTTCTTACCAGAGAGGTTTTTGGGTAGCGATATTGACTTTAGAGGGAATGATTTCGAGTTGATCCCGTTTGGAGCTGGTCGAAGAATCTGTCCTGGAATTTCATTGGGAGTTCTAATGGCTGAACTCTTGCTTGCTAATCTTATATACTTGTTTGATTGGAAATTACCAGTCGGTATGCAGATCGAAGATATAGACTATGAGGCTAAGCCTGGATTAACCATGCATAAGAAGAATGAGCTTTGTCTTTTAGCCCATGTTTACATGTAATTTGCTGTAACTCAAGTTGTTTAGGACTTTGCAACAACAGCGAAAATAAATAAATCCTTCACGATGTGGTCAAACAATTTTTTTCCCACATATATTTGAGCACCGACCCTTAGGCTGGTCCAATCGTGACCTGGGATGAACCAGGTCTCCAGCGTCACGTCATCTTTCTCTTTCCTACGACCAGACATGACCCAGATGCCATAGTCGATGACCCAAGTGTTTTTTTTTTTTTTTTTTTTTTTTTTTTTTAATTCAAACATTTTAAACAACAAATTTAAAATTCATTAAAATTAAAAAAAAAAACATTACATTACGAAATTCAAATAAACATTAAAAACATTACGTAACGTATTCAAATAACGTTAAAAACATTACAAAAACTCTTCATCGTCTTCGTCATCGTCACTATCGACTTGATTCACTTCATCGACATGATGTCGACGATTTCTCCAAATGTGTTCGACCAAATCAGATTTTAAGTTTTGATGAGTTGATGAGTCTATTAGCTCCTGAGTAACCACCAACGATTCTTCATGCGTTCTTAAGGGATCATGATCTTGGTGTCCCTCATCTTCAAACCATGTAGGACATATCGCCCGCTGCTTGTGTCGGATGATCATATTATGTAATATGATACATGTATACATAATATCTTGGATATCATTTTTATAAAACCCTCGAGCAGGAACTTTAAGCATTTTCCACTTTTTCTTCAACACACCAAAAGCCCGTTCCACATCTTTTCTTGCTGCTTCGTGCCTCCTCTTGTACAATATTCTTTTACGATCACCCGTGGGAGGATTTGAAATAGACTTCATAAGAACGGACCATTGTGGATATATCTCATCAGTAAGATAATATCCCATTTTATAAGCCACATCGTTAGCCTCGAATTCAAGGTCTGGTGCTCTCCCAGATTTGATATCATTGAAAACAGGTGAACGACGTAAAACGTTTACGTCGTTATTCATTCCGAAGACACCAAAGAACGCATGCCAAATCCATAAATCTTGGGAAGCGACCGCTTCCAACAAAATGAATGGATGTGGCCCGTGATCACCCCTACAATGTTGAGCTCTCACACTATTCGGGCAATTCTCCCACTCCCAACTTGTACAATCAATGCTTCCCATCATCCTAGGAAAGCCATGCTTATGCTCGTCATGAGCATATATTCTTTCAAGGTAAGAATACGTGGGCTTTCGCAAATACTCACGACCATATAACTCCATGATAACCTCGCAAAACTTACGAAGACATTCACGGGATGTGGATGCACCGAGTTCCAGATTCTCGTCAAGAGAATCAGGAACGGCCGCGTATTGCAATTGACGAATGGCCACAGTACACTTGACCAATGGGCTAATACTAGGTACGTCCCTAGCATCAAGAGTTTGTCGAAAATAAGTAGAATGATCGGTTATCGAACAATTTCTGTGAATAGCTCTCGGCTCATACGGAACCGCCGACGGAATGTTCTTGCGTCGAACTGCGGGTTTTCGAAGAAGTATGCCGCCACTAAACGATTATGAGCACCCTCATGATCCCTACGTATGTACCTTCGTCGGGTTTTTGGCTGTGATGCTTTGTAAGCCTTCCAAGCAAAATCCGCAAACTCAACAAACTCACTAAAAACTTCTTCATCGTCGGAAGACGAAGAAGAACCGAATAAATGCTCGAATGACGACATATTAAAGATTGTGTTTCGTGGGCATTTCGTTAGAATGGTTGATTGAAATTGTGTGTTTTAGAAATGTTTTGAGATAGTATTTATAGAGTGGTAAAGTTTTTAAAATAAAAGTTTTTTTTTTTTTTTTTTTTTTTTTTTTTTTTTTTTTTTTTTTGCAACGGTCGAAATGGAGCCAATTTGTGAAATGTTAACGTTTGGAAATCGGTTGCTTTTTAGCCCGATATTGTGTTTTTCCTCTCCACGACCGATCTCATGCTCGATGTCCACAACCCAATTGACCGATGTTCACATTGGTCATGGGTGGTTTTTTTCGTTGCCCAACCGATGTAGGGGTTGCGATTGGGACCAGCCTTATCGAAAGTCTTTCCGAAAGAAGTCACGCTACTCTCGAGTTTTTTTTGACATAGAGGCATTATTTGTCTATATTCTACCGCCTCATATCCCACTCTAGCAAGATTATGTATTGTTGTTGTTGTTAGAAAGCGAAACTACACTTGCTCAAACGAGACTTTAGCCTCAATTTTTTTTTCACATTACATGAATTTCTGACTCGACATTGCGAGCCGACTAACCGTAGACCGATTACACTTTTAGATAGCCCGAAGTCAGCGCTGTGAACCTCTGTGGCCACAAAAATATTAATTTTCTCTATGTTAAATTCGAACCTTTCACCTTCGCTTTGAAAGATCGGTATTTAACCTCAATTTTCTTGTTGGAAAGTAAGGCTACAATCCATTTGATTTGGTAATTTTATGTTGAAATTGTCTTAAGTTATTTTTACAACTTGAGTCAAGTTAGGAGAATGTGAGCTATTGGATTTGATCCAATTGCTCAAATCAAAAGATATTTTTTTGATTTGAGCCATTAGATCAAATCCAATGACTCACACATGTCCAACTTGACTCAACTTGTAAAAACAACGTGACACAATCTCAACCCTTAATCTAATGGTCCTTATGATGTCTTAACTAACCATAAATTGGTACAAGCTCCCCCATAATGGGAACATGTAAGAACATTAGGGTTTTGTTAATATCAAAAGCTTTTATTAATAGTTTCTTTCAACAAGGAAAATGATGTTTGGTACGGCATCACAAAATAGCTGTCCAAGAAAGAAAAATGGGAAAGAAGAAAAACGACGAATAACACCATTTAGTGGTGATTGCTACTACGACGGTTGTTGACTTATATAAAAAAGGAAATAACAAATGTTATACAATTAAGATTTTACTACTTAGGGTCCGTTTGGTTTGTAGATGGGTTTATGATTAGGATTTGGATTTGAATTTAAATTTGGTTTAAGATATGGATTTGGATTGGATGTATGAGAGAGAAAATAATATTTAAATATATATAATATATATTAAAATATAATTAAAAAAATATTGTTATTAATAATAAAAGAAAAAAAATAAACTTTTTGTTCTATAGTAATAAAATAATAAAGAAAAGACAAAAAATATGTGAAGAACAAAGCACAAGGTCTTATAATTGTCATAAACCCACTACATCACCCAACTTTTCTACATCCCCAAATATTTATCATACAAATCAAAACCCAAATCCCAAAAACACAACCAAACATATGATTTGCATTAATTAAATCTTAAACCCAAACAAAACCCGCATACCAAACGGGCCCTTAATAGGCAAGAGGTTATATTTAATTAAAAAAAAATCATGAAATGAATGGTAATACATTAGTTGATTAAGAGAAATTAAATACACGAGTTAAAGAGTTATTTTAAATATACGAATAATATATGTATGTCAGAATTTTTTAAAACCTAGCCCTGGGGTTATATTTAGCATTTTCCATATACTTATACTATTTTTTATTTTTATTTTAATTTCTATATCATGATATTTCATTGTTAACACAAATAATTGCATAAAAATGTTATTTCTATTTAATGATTTCTCTACATTTTGTTAATAACAAATATAAAATCATATTAAGAAAAAGTTTACGTAAACATGAATTAGACATATTTTTTATCCCCAGATCACTTAAGGTATGAATATAAAGTTTTAAAACTAGCATAATGATCAAAGATCCTTTTATCATACATAACGCATCAAAACTATTGCATCATTTTATTAAAACTCGCATCATTTTATAAACACTTACATCAATTTTATTTACTTCCATTCAAAATTAAGGGTTTTATAAAATGCATTTTACAACTAGCAAGAATCCTCCATTTGATGAAGTGTTTCAAATCTCATCTTGCATTGAAAGATGGATTAACCATACTTGTAATAATCCAAAACAAAAGATGAAGACATCAAATGTGTTTTTGCATTAAACCTTTCATAATCTATTTTTAGCCATTAAGTGTTCAACAATTTAAGAAAGCAACAAATATGTTTTTGATGTGCGCAGAAAGACGCGTTCGGGGTCGAGAAAACCTCGTTTTCTACGAGCAAGTTTTTCAACCTCCTAGGCAGTAAACCTAATCGTTGTAGTGTAGTATGGGGTAAGCCTCGGGGATTGATATCGTTCTCTAGGGGAATAGGAATGCTAGCAAGAAATATATGACGAAAAAGTGGGGTTGAGGATAAGTTTTTTTTCATATATATATATATATATATATATATATATATATATATATATATATATATATATATATATCTTTTTATGGTTTTTTAGAAAGCTAATGTAAAATCTCGGGGCAATTGGTTGGGGGGTGGTACTTCTACCGATTACTCTACTTCTAATTATCTAATTATCTAACTACTACGGATAGCTATGTTTAATTGAGGTGTGCTCGTATGATGATTAAAGATGTGTTCAGTTAGATACTATTACTCCCTAGTTATCGTTTATTGTTTGGTTGAGTTGTCACGTCCTTTATCTTAACGCGTTGTATTCCTAAAAGTCGTAGGGTGTGCGGATCCCCTAGTTCTATGAGGTTATCTCCCATATATGATTCACGGAATCGAAAAACCTAAGCTATTCCATCCGATCACCATATCATCATAAAGCATACTCAAGCATTAAATACAACGAAAGCCTAAACGCACTATTTAAGCTTATATCAATTAAGAAAAGAAACAACCTAACAACAATCAATAACTAGGTTTCATAGATCTAAGCAAACACACAAGTAATTTAGCTAGACATGATAGACAAGAAAGCATACACACAATCATATGAACATGGGGTAGACATAATGATAAATTGAATTAACAAACTTATCTTGATGTGTAAAATTGGGTATGGGACCCTAGAACACTGTCCAAGTCGGACTACAACTGAGTTAGGGTTTGCTCTCCAAAATTCTACCTCTTAAAATACAGAAAAATCGAATTTTATATATAGATTTACAATCGCGGCGCGTCGCCTTTTGCATGTGACGCTGTCAGGTCTTCGTCATTAGGGTTTCGTCTGGGCCAAGTCATCGATGGGACGACGTCACTTGAGAGTTGTGACGTCGCCGGTCTTTAGTTGAGACGTCGTCTTGGTTCTAGATCTGGGCCGTCTGGAGTGAAAACTATGAGTGACGCCCTCCATATTTAAGCGTGACGCTGCCAGGTCTTACGATCAGGAATTTCACTGAGTCGTCGCGTGCATGTTTTGATCAAGTCTTCATAGAGGGACGACGTCGCCCTTTGGATGGGACGCCGTCAGGTTCTGCTGATCAGTCTTGAGTGGCTTCGATTTGGACTTTGCCATTTTCTTCGTGTATTTGCTCCCTTTCGTCCAAATATGCTTCATTCCAGCATTTTGCTTCCAAAAGACCTAAAAAGTGAAAAGGAACGAAATTAAGCAGTAACGGATATAAAATGTGTCGAAGTAGGGCTTAAATGACCCCCTAAAAGCGTACATTTTAAATCCTTATCAAATATCCCTACACTTGGTATTTGCTTGTCCTCAAGCAAATGTGCTTTTGACCAATCAATTTATAAGTTAGGGGGCATGAAGCATTGGTTTAAAATAGTTCATAACAAGTAAGAGCGCCACAATAAGCATAACAAGCACGGAAATTATATACTAGCACCTCACAAGTGGTGTTTGGATTCTCTCATCTCTCGGGTTTATATGAAATATAATATGAATGGAAATAGAAGATAAACACTCATTACCTGGCATAGTACATAGATTATCATAAGCTTGAGAATAGATCAAACCTCCACCGCTTTGGCGTAAGCACCTAGGAACAACTATCTAAGAGGTCTTTACAAGGGTTGTAACGTTAGGCTTAGGGTAGGGAAACAAAGGGTTTTGTTGGATAGGGGATATTTAGTGGTGGCAAGTCAAAAATCTTATGTTACAAGCATGTAAAGCGTAGCGTTGTTAAGCCAAGACTCGACTTACTAACACTAGATAATTTGAAACAAACAAACATAAATTTAAAAACATAAACATAAAGATAGATGTAGGATGTTAGCCCGTATGTTTTTCTTAAATTTTTTTCATTTTTTTTACATCTCTTTTTTTTTTCTCTCTTTTTTTCAATTTTTATTTTATCATACATTTTTACTCTACCATCCTCTATGATAACATCAAAATATAAGGGATTTATAGGAGCATCCCTACACTTGAGTTTTTATTTCTTTAACACTAATTGACCCGATTTGAAAAGATCAAAACACTTGGAGTATTAGGGAATTTGAATTTATCGTTCTTTCCCGTTACTCCATAAAATATTACTTTTACTCATGAGTCCCAATCGCCCCAAAACTGTGTACAAAAGATATGACTCGATTTAGCAACCATGCAAGTAACTATATATTTGAACTAAGGGTTTAGTAATGATAACAATAATGCACTAAAGATGAGTGCATACTAGGTAGGTCTGTAACACCCCCAAAATGATGGTTTGCAACGGAAAATGATGTTACTGGGGTGCTCCTCGATTGATATCACGACACAATGTATAAAACAACGGTTTAACTTGAGAAATCTTATTTTATAAAGATTTATGTTTACATCTTTCAAAATGTATATTGTGTAATGTAGAGAATGTTGCCGAACTTCAGCTTTCGCAATGAAAACTTGTTAAATAAAGTTTTTTAAGTGACAATATGGAATCGGTTCCAAGTTGGAGGTTTACATGTGAATCCAGGAGTCGTTTCTTAATTTCAAATAGTTCTAACACCTCAGCTTCTTGTAAATGATGTATCAGTACGTTCCTTAGCAATTTCCCATTAACGTTTATTATTTATTGTTTCATAACAAAGAGTTTGATCTATTCTGAAGATTTGGTTCAATTACAAAAGAAGATATTGGTTATCCTTATGAGGAAGGTATTTTATTATTTGCAAATTAGTGGTAAATCATAGATTGTGATTTAGTATCGAAGCAACAACTTGATAATGTGACTTTTAAAACAACTTATAGGATAATAGAAAACGATTTATCATTTATAGAATAGTAGTGAAATCGTAGTTATATTTTCGTGATGTTTCGGTAAGACAACAAATCAGGTTATAACATAACTCGTGAAATGATTTGGAATTAATCTTGACTATGTTTGACTTTGGATTATTTGGTATTGAGATTTTGGGTCTTGTTTCGGATTTGGATTAGCTACTTTATTCTAGCCTTGCCTTGATTGTGGTTTTGTTACAGACCCCCTAACCCAAGCCTTATCTTGGAACGAATGTTGTTTATTTTTCCGAATCGATGTCGTACACTCGATATTATTCAATCGACGTTATCCACTCAATGTTGTTAATTTTCTGAATCAATAATGTTCTACTGACGTTGTTCATCAACAATACTCGATTAAGGTTATACCTTACGCTTTATCGATGTAGTACCTCACGCACTATTGATGTTGTACCCTATGCCCCATTGATGTATTCCTATCAATGTCATTCTATCGACGCTGTTTTATTGATGCCATTTTATCCATATTTTCCTACCATATTGTTTCATCGATGATATTCTGCTGATGTTGTTCTATCGATGCTATTCTATCGATAGGTACCTTACGCTCAATAGATGTGTGATCCTCTTTCGTACCCATCGGGAACTACTGACGTTTACTCGTATTTGGAGCTTCGCTTGATCTCGACTTATAGTCGGATTTCTTTTGACACTATGATTTTGAACTCGAACGTTGTATCCTTCTTCGTTAAAGTACTGAACCGATCGACTGATTTCTAGTAGTAATTAACTCTCTCCTCCGGAGTTGTACCCTGAACTTGCTAACCTCTTCCTTTAACATAGATTCCATACTCAACAGAAATAATGTATAACTATTTAAACATTACTTATGATATATTAAATCACTAATACTGGGTCGTTGCAACACCATGTCATCTCTATCCCGTCCCATTATCACTTTCTCAGACATTGAAATCGAAGTTGCCTCGTCACTCATTGCTGTAATAGTTTTTCCTTTATCCCAAATTGTACTCAATTGATGAGTCTGAATACATCCCTTTCCGTTCTAGGAACGACACATCACGACACCTACGAAGGGAAACCCTCGTTGAACATAAATAACGAGTGAACTACTAAACTTTTAACAATCTAGAAACATACCACGAGTTAACTTGTAACTCGAACTACTATTTATGGGAACATATATCTAATCCTCTACTTATCCCCAGAAAATACCAACAGTTTTCTCAACTACTCCCCCTTATAAAATAGTAAACTGTGTCGTTTTCTAACGCACAAAATGTAATCAATCATCTTGTCAACTATTTCGTGGTCAATCTACCAAATGTTGTACTACTTGATCACTGAATCAAAATTTTTGACCTTACCGGTATTTTATAAACAACGAGCCTTTCTTAAATTGTCCTACAAACTTTCCGTACAAATCACCTCACGGACTACTATATTGTAATGAATCGATTTACCACTGTGCTTCTATTTCACTAAACAACAAACACTTTTGCTAACATTTTGTAAACTAAGTTACAATTACCCTACAAGTTTACCACAACTTTATGAACAAGCTTTGCCATAGAATCACAAAATGAACTACATATATTGCTACTATTGGGCAATTAATAAATTGTTTTCTTATTGGGTATACATTTGGGGGGTGGATTGTAAACAATGTTCTTCATTAATATTCCAGAAAACCGAAACATCACGAGAACCGCGAAAAGGATAGGCTCTGAGGGGTTAACTAGGGGTATCGTGTACTAAAGATGAGTACATCGCAAGGGTGTGGGGTAATTACTCAACCGATATGGAAGATGTAATTATAATACAGGTTTCAAATAAGGGTTATCCTAATGCCTCTTATCATTTAGTTACTCCTAACTACACAAGTGTAGTCTCACTAGCGATCTCGGAATGCATTACAAAACAAGTTTTAGAATCTATTATACTACCGGTACACTCACTAAGCATTAAAGGTGAATGCTTTTATTCCTAAATATCTAGGGGCGAACCTCACATTTTGGGGTGGAATTTGAGTGGTAAACGTTGTTGGAATCACTCCTAAACTATAATTCAAGTGTTAGTCATTCTTATGTAATAGGTAGCTTATTATGGCCTTTATGTTTGTTTAAGGTCAAGCTTATGTAGAAGGCCCATAAGCTTAGGCCCATGTCCAATAAGGAAAAGGGAAGGAGTAGGAGTGTTGTCCTAGCTCCTTGCCTATAAATACTCTTGTAAACCTTCATTTGAAGGTTGGTTGTTCAATTTATCCTTTCACTCACATCTACGAATAACCGGTCTTACTCTTAACGTGTGTGTGTGTGTTTGGTTTACTTGTTCAATCGCCTTTATCTCTTTCTTGTAAGCTTGTGTTGTAAAACTAGTGACCTAACAGTGGAAGCATACGACCGAGATGCAATGTACGGGATTCATCATTGGCCGGAACGCCGAAGAATCTACTACCGAAGCTGCCAGGTTCAGAAGTCTCAACATGCAGTTTTCAGTACTAAGGATATCGTTGCCATCAAACACGTTGATCTGTCGACCAAATGGGACTACACTTTTCTCAAGAAGATTGTGGTCAAAAGGCAAGATGAACGGGATTATGCATTCTCTGAAGCTGACTTTGAAAATTTGTCTCTCAACTACATTGAAGACATGTACCTTGCCAAAGTACAGGGTCGCATGAGGCAATTTTCAACTGAAGTACAACGTGAATTCATCAAGTCACTACTCATCTTCATCAGAAGGATAGTCATCAAAGAACGTGTAGAAGATCTCCAACTGGCTGTTGAATCATATCAAACCCGTGTTAACTTCACTCCACCTCAGCTTGATCTTCCCGACATCAACCAGCTCTCACAATATACACTCATCAGCAAACCATTCGGAGTCGTTTACCGCAGTGAACTTCAACGAAATTGCTTAATGGCGTGTAGTGATCTTCACAAGTTTGGGGATCACACTTTGAAGATGGTTAGGGATGGATTGGCTTATAGGTTGAAGGATATACGTCAAAAGATTGGGTCTCCTAAGCGATGGAATTCTCAAGATCGAAGGGATGTGCGGAGGATCATCATAATGATTGATGAAAGGTTGTTTCGAAGGGATCAGTTCAGAACGTTGGAAAGCTTTGTTGGTGGTCGACCCAGGATTAACATCACCGGCTATCAACGCCCTGTTCGCACTCCTGGCGACATCACTGCACTTCCTGGTACCCCTTGAATTGCTTCTTTCATTCTAAATTTGGATGTGTGAGTATATATGTGAATGACTTGTGCACACATAACAGTGTACAACCCGTAATTGTCAAGAAAGGACCATGTGGTACGCTTCAGTGACACAATCCTTATAAAAGGAGCGAAAGCTTCTTATTTTTGAGTAAAACCTATCAAACCTTTCATTTTTCAAGGTTTTGCTCAAAAGGACAAGTACTTCCCCATTTGATTTTCAAAACCTCAACCATTTATATCACTTGTTGAGGGGGAGTATTTGAGTTAAAACTTTGTTCACAAATTGTTCATAGTGGTCATCTTCCCGCAACACTCGAAATGGTCATATTTATTGTCAACTTTTCAAAAATAACATTTGATATGCCATTTTTTAGGGGGAGAAAATTATGTGATAAGAAATATGTTGTGTAAATGCAAATGAATCTTTGTGTAATAGAATTAACCAACGAATTGACGATACTAAACTGTTAGTAACTCGAAAAGACTTGTCCTGGACGGGTAATAATTTGAAGCTAGTTCGCTAGTAATGTAAACGTGTCTCGCAAAGGACTTGTCCGAGTAGAATGTACCATTCGAGAAACTCTTGGTAGACATGAACTCTGACGGGTTTGACAACCTTTCGAGGTTTGTTTACACCTTCAAGGTAGTTATTAGAGCTAGTTGTCACCTAAAAGCTGACAATGTAACTCTTTAACTATGCAATGTAACCGTGTCTCGCGGGGGATTGTCTATCTTGAGTGGATCAATTCAAAAAAGTGCGCGCTCTTTCCTCACTGTGCAAATAACCGTTAAAACTCTTAAGCACATGTGGAGGGGGAGTATTTATGCAAAATCCTATCTCAACAGTGGTTCAAAATGTTTTTCATTCACAAACACTGTGAGAGATTTTTCAAAAAAATGGTTTTATGGCAACATAGGTTAGTCATGGAGTGATAAGGTGACTAAGGTTAGGAATAACCGTCCTATGATCCGCCAGAGCCGGAGGGATCTACCCAAGGACATCACAAATAGTTAGTACTTAGAAGTCCTTAGGTATGATTATAAAAAGGAGAAAATGAGAAACGGAGAAAGAAGGAGTTGAAGAATTAAAAAGAAATGCAAAGAAAAGGGTGAAAAGAAATAGCCCTCCAAATTATTCAACTTAGGGCAGACACCGGGTTCAATTCATATGCTACTGGTTGTCACTTAGTGACGCCGGTATTGAAGATTAAAAGACGTCATGGACCCAGTGACGCATGCACTAAACCTTCTTAGCCACTCAAGTTTCTCTCAACAGAAGCTTGTTTCATTCTCACAGGGAACCCTACGTAAACTATTGGCTTTCTCTTAGAGATCGCTGGTATTGAAGAAGGAGACCCTTTCCCTAGTCTCCACTCAGGAAAACCAAAACGCACTATTGAGTCTAGAGCCACGAGATTCATCAAAAGATCTCTTAGGTATACTTGACATTTCATCACTTGACGTTCAACAATAAGAATTTCAGTGGTACGTTATCGAGTCCTTCACAGATCTTTGCAATCTGTCAAGAACATTTATGAGAGGTTCACATCTGTGATCCTCAGTGATTGAATGGAAACTCCTGCCAGGGTCAACATCAAACAGCCCTGACAGCAGGTCACTTCGGTAACTCCCCGTGGATTACGCTTAGTGTGTCTCAAACGGTCTACAGTCGTGAGGTGATGCTTCGGTGTACCTCAGCGACTCATCTGAACTATAGATGTACTTCGGTATATCGCGTTATCTCACTTGTGGGACTCCAGTTCAGGAACGGCTCTTGTAAGAATTAGAGTTGTGTTTTCACACTATGCTGTTAACACTCTCGAAGTTCAAACTTGTAAGTGCCGGAATCCGCTTATTACTAACCGTTTTAAATGTTTTCTTCTTATGGAAGCTCTGGAGCGGGATGATCGTGCAGATTCTTCTCATGCTCACGCCAACATCAACACTAATGGAAGTTCTATCCAAAAGCAACACAACAGTCAGAATGATTCTTCATCAAATAAAAGAATCTACAAAGTTAAAGACTTAAAGAACTTCATCAATACTAAATTCCAACGTCAAAGAGCGTGTGAGCATGATGAAGAATGACGTGGAGACACTGTAGCAGCGAAGCAGACCTGAGGCAGATTTGATGCAGACAACAACATACTATCACTTTCATCACAAAGAACAATGATCAAAGAACAAAGTTAAAATGACGTCAAAGCATAACCGTTTAAAGAAGACAATTTCTCTACACTGGGGAGATTGTTCGAATCAAGGCATTTCTTCTCACAAGAAAGAAGAATGTCAAAAGACGTCAGAGCTACTATTACATCAACGCCTTCACCGTTCATCACCAACACTTGAGGGGGAGATTGTTGGAATCACTCCTAAACTATAATTCAAGTGTTAGTCATTCTTATGTAATAAGTAGCTTATTATGGCCTTTATGTTTGTTTAAGGTCAAGCTTATGTAGAAGGCCCATAAGCTTAGGCCCATGTCCAATAAGGAAAAGGGAGGGAGTAGGAGTGTTGCCCTAGCTCCTTGCCTATAAATACTCTTGTAAACCTTCATTTGAAGGTTGGTTGTTCAATTTATCCTTTCACTCACATCTACGCATAACCGGTCTTACTCTTAACGTGTGTGTGTGTTTGGTTTACTTTTTCAATCGCCTTTATCTCTTTCTTGTAAGCTTGTGTTGTAAAACTAGTGACCTAACAAACGTAATTTGTGCTAGTCATATAATTTCTATCCATGAGACGCTTTATTAAGACTAAAGTTTTACTCGTAAATGCCATAAAAAAATTTAAATTTGGTGCTAAAATTGCCCTAACGAATATTTCTCATAGTTTATTACACAAATTACCAAGGACAAGACATGATCAAGTGAGTGAATAGTTTCTAAGTTCCCGTTTTATTCTCCCTCCCTACACTTAAACTGAACATTGTCCCCAATGTTCCCCGAAAGCATCAAAGTAATGATAAAGGAAGGTAAGTAAGGAAAAGAAACTAGTACTCCCCTGATTAGCTCGGTAGGATACGTGTGAAGTTGCGGTTAAATTCTTTTCCAAGAAGAACGCATAAGTAATAAGATTCATCCAATGTGTGTTTCTTCTTCTTGCCTAATATAACCTGCACACTTATAAGAAAACAAACGTAACATTCGCGTAAAATCGACGGTGACACACAACTACACTAGAAAGCAAGTAAGATATAATGCTTGTGGAATGGATGTTTGCAGTTTTTCTGGAAAATTAAGACCTGAGAATTTCCAAAAATTTATAAACTTCACAAAAAACGAAAAACTGAGTAATCTGTTTCTACATAGCCTGACGTCATCAGGCTTTAATCCTGACGCCGTCAGGTTGTCCTGACAGAAAGTGGTCTACTGCTTTTTTCTGAAAATGGCATGTGTTCCAAGGTGTTCCAAGGATTAATGGCATGTGTTCATCTTCCTCAATTTCTACAATTGCAAAATACACCAGATAGATAACATTTGCAACCTCAATTAAAACATCCTCCACTATTCCTAAGGGAGAAACATATGAATGGTTTGCTAACGAAAGTTTAAGATTGGTTTTGGTTGGTTTTTCCTTAGTCAACTTATTATAGATTGATAGAAGCATTATGTTTACATCGGATCCCTGATCGGCTAAGGCTTTTATATTCTCTAAGTCACCAATGTCACATGGTATTATGAAGTTCCCACAAATCTCTTGCTTCCTAGTTATTGGTTTTTTAAGAATTGCCTCGTACAAAGGTCCCATAGGCATGGTGTCATATTCTTCCTCCTTTATTTCACCTAAGAGGGTTTTCCTAAGAGTATCGTTATACCTAAAGTTGTTCACTAGGTTAACAATTGGTTTTTTATTGATCTCATGCTTAAGGTAATGCCCTATGGTTTTGGGTTTATCAGAGTTCTGAGCCTTATCTTCATCCTTACTATTCGAGTTGTTCTTGCTAGTCTCAATGTCCTTTTCCTCAACTATCCCATCTTTTTCAGGAACAACTGAAATGGTGTTAACAAACAAAGTGGGGGCAGCGCGGTCATCATCTCTCACTAGCACCTTCTCGGGAACCTTCGTCTTGGTGTACTCCTTCACTAAGTTCATCATCTCCGCCATTTTTTCATGTATTTCTTCCCTTTGCCTATAAACCTCTTCCTCAAATTTGGCTAATCTTTCTGAATGGGCTGCCATGTATTCTTTCATTTGTGTTTTGAAGCTTGGTGAGAGTAGGATTGGAGAGGTAGAACGGAAGCGTCATAGGGAATTGGGATTTTGTTCACGGCTAAGTGATTCAGAGAGAGGTATTGGGATGTTGGCAGAGTCAGTGAAATTAACCGTTGCTCGATGGATTGGTCCAGGTGCTTTCTTTTGCCTCTCAACTAGATAGCCGATCCTTTTCTCAAGAGCACTAACTTGCTTTCGGTGATGTTGGAAGGCCCATGAGGTATTGATATGGCATTTACCGTTCTTTTGGAGGTTTCATAGGATTCACTCCAATCTTCATAGCTTTGACTGGCGAGCTCTTCTATGTTATCCCATGATTCTTCCACGTTGAGATTGTTGCGCCTTCCACCGACAACTCGATCAATGGATCGCTTGGTGAGGAAGTTGGCATGATCGAAAAGATTTGGACTTGAAGCCAAAGATCGATGCCGTGATGAGGGACTTTATGGAGGAAGTCCTTGAATCGAGTCCACGCCTCGTAGAGAGTTTCACCTTGACGTTGTTGGAACATCAAGATGTCGTTTCTTAGTTTGGTAGTTCTCCCCGGTGGGAAAAATTGGGCGAGGAAACGAGTGGTGAGATCATCCCAACTTGAGATGGATCCGGCGGGAAGTCGCTCAAGCCAATTACTAGCTTGGTCCCGTAGAGAGAATTGGAAGAGACACAAACGCGTGGTCTCCCGTGTGGTAGCATCAAGGTCGATAGAGTCAACGATATTTAGGAAGCCCTTGAGATGCTGATTAGGATCTTCGGAACAAAGTCCATGGAATGCACATCCGTTTTGCACCAACCGGATGGTGTCGGATCACAGGGCCTTAGTTTGAGCTTGAACGGGGAGCTCAATGGTGTTCCTATAGCCTTGATGACTCGGTCTAGAGTATTCACCAAGAGTACGGCCTCTTGGCGGGACAAGTGGTGGTGGGTTGAGTGGAAGTGGTTGATGTGGTGGAGGATTGTCATTTGGTGGTGGATTGTCACCCATGGTGACAAGTGACAAGGTTACGAACAAAAACACAAAGAAGGGGGATAGACTACAAGGAAGCTAATGAAAAGATAAAAAATCTTACTTGATAGAAATCAAGAAAGGGAACCTAAACGAGATAGATATCTAACTAGCTATTCTATTCCTCGGCAGCGGCGCCAAAAACTTGATGTGCGCAGAAAGGCGCGTTCGGGGTCGAGAAAACCTCCTTTTCTATGAGCAAGTTTTTCAACCTCCTAGGGCAGTGAAACCCATCGTTGTAGTGTAGTTGGGGTAAGCCTCGGGGATTGATACCGTTCTCTAAGGGAATCGGAATGCTAGTAAGAAATATATGAAGAGAAAATGGGGTTGAGGATGATTCTTGTTTTTTTTTTTGTTTTTATATATATATATATATATATATATATATATATATATATATATATATATATATATATATATATATATATATATATATATATATATATATATATCTTTTTTATGGGTTTTTAGAAAGCTAATGTAAAATCTCGGGGCAATTGGTTGAGGGTGGTACTTCTGCCGATTACTCTACTTCTAATTATCTAATTATCTAACTACTACGGATAGCTATGTTTAATTGAGGTGTGCTCGTATGATGATTAAAGATGTGTTCACTTAGATACTATTACTCCCTAGTTATCTTTTATTGTTTGGTTGAGTTGTCACGTCTTTTATCTTAACGCGTTGTATTTCTAAAAGTCGTAGGGTGTGCGGATCCCCTAGTTCTATGAGGTTATCTCTCGTTTATGATTCACGGAATCGACAAACCTAAGCTATTCCATCCGATCACCATATCATCATAAAGCATACTCAAGCATTAAATACAACGAAAGCCTAAACGCACTATTTAAGCCTATATCAATTAAGAAAAGAAACAACCTAACAACAATCAATAACTAGGTTTTATAGATCTAAGCAAACACACAAGTAATTTAGCTAGACATGATAGACAAGTAAGCATACACATAATCAATTGAACATGGGGTAGATATAATGATAAATTGGATTAACAAACTTATCTTGATGTGTAAAATAGGGTATGGGACCCTAGAATACTGTCCAAGTCGGACTACAACTGAGTTAGGGTTTGCTCTCCAAAATTCTACCTCTTAAAATACATAAAAATCGAATTCTATATATAGATTTACAATCGCGATGGCGTTGCCTTTTGCATGCGACGCCGTCAGGTCGCCGTCATTAGGGTTTCATCTGGGCCAAGTCATCGATGGGACGGCGTCACTTGAGAGTTGTGACGCCGTCGATCTTTAGTTGAGACGTCGTCTTGGTTCTAGATCTGGGCCGTCTGGAGTGAAAACTGTGAGTGACGCCCTCCATATTTAAAGCGTGACGCCATCAGGTCTTACGAATCAGGAATTTCACTGAGCCGTCGCGTGCATGTTTTGATCAAGTCTTCATAGAGGGACGGCGTCGCCCTTTGGATGGGACGCCGTCAGGGTCTGCTGATCAGTCTTGAGTGGCTTCGATCTTGACTTTGCCTTTTTCTTTGTGTATTTGCTCCTTTTCATCCAAATATGCTTCATTCCAGCATTTTGCTTCCAAAATACCTAAAAAGTGAAAAGGAACGAAATTAAGCAGTAACGGATATAAAATGTGTCGAAATAGGGCTTAAATGACCCCTAAAAGCGTACGTTTTAAATCCTTATCAGTTTTGCTTCAACTTTTCTGTAAGAAATCTAGAATGTAAACAATGCAAACAAAAGTTAAATGACATATCAAAACGTATAGTTTCTGGCATCTGCAGAACCCACGGATCCTGCAAGGATCCGTGGAGCTCTTTGACTGGTTCCTTTTTGTCTATATAAACAAGCCATTTTCTTTCATTTCAACTCACCCCTTGCAAACATATTTCCAGCATTACATAACACTTTCATACATACATTATCTTTGCTTATTATCTTGATTTATATTAATTCAGAGTGATCCACTTTTATCAAGGGAAGAATGTAAGAATAGTTCAAGTTGTTTGTGTTATAATTGTAGTTTTTGTGGAAAACTAGAAGGGGGGGTTGAATAGTTTTGCCAATTAAAACTTCCTTTTAAACTATTTAGATCGACTTATGTCAATCTTATTTGGATGTGTGTGTTGGATGTTGATAGACAAACATATAAAGGTATGTAATGAAAGATAAGAGTAAGAAGCACAAAACCACAACGCGAGTATTTATAGTGGTTCGGCTACAAGGACACCTTCCTTGCCCTACTCCACTCCCCGAGTCACCTACTCGAGAGTTCGTAAACACTACACCAATCTCCTTATGGCGGAGAAGCCTTCACAACGTCGCCTACCCTTTTTCCGGTGCTAGGCTAACCACCAGGTTCTTTCACTCCAAGGTGAACCAAACCTACACAACGTCGCCTACCCTTTATAAGGTACTAGGCTAAGTACCTAGTTCTTTCACACCAAGGTGAACCACACTTACACAACGTCGCCTACCCTTTATTAGGTACTAGGCTAAGCACCTAGTTCCATTGCAATGGAGGAACTACTACCCAACACTACACCAACGACTAATCCCAAAGGAGATCCACTCCTTTTTACAATATCATCAAGGATATCAATATCCTTGGATCTAGTACTAATCTATCTTGTACATCGAAACACACCATATCGAATGTACATCTAAGGCACCTTTCACTAATGCCTTTAACTAGATCTTCAAGACACCCTTCACTAATGTCTTGTGTCTTGACTTCTAAGCACCCTTCAATAATGCTTCTAGTCTTGACGTCTAAGCACCTACCACAAGTGCTTATGATATGGACGATATATACCCTTCACTAATATCTTCGTCTTGACACTTGAGACACCTTTCACAAATGTCTTCAACACTTCTTAGGAAAAGAAAAACAATCATCAACAAGAAGACTTCAGTAGTCCTGATGATGAGGAAGCATGACAACTCATGGACTTGAGCTTGCTCGACTTCAAAGGTGGTGATCTTGCCTTTAAGAGGAACCTAGAAGATCACACAAAAACAAAACTACAAACATAGATCTCTTGGATCTGAAGTTAGAGAGTTTTCAACTCTAGGGGAAAGTATGTTAGAAAGGGGTAAGAAACAATGAAGAAATGGCTCACTATTTATAGAGGAAAAATTCTACTGTTCCCCGGATCTCACGGATCCCATCCACAAGGGATCCGTCTAGCGTAAAGCTAGGGATCCGTGGGACACTCCCCTTTACCCATGGGTATTTTGGTTATGGGTCATGGGTCATGGGTTGATCCATGAGTCTTTAGCTAGATACAATGTATCTCTTGAGTGCAATGCACCTAGTCACATGGGTATGGGTCAAAACCATGGGTTATGGATATTATCCATATATGATATAAGCATGATGTCATGCAATGGGTTATGGGTCAAGCTCCATGGGTCATGGGCTTTGGGTTGTACCCAACTACATTTAATGTATTTGCCTAATGGGTTATGATACTTAAGTTTCTACCCATTTATATTACCCAATATACTACATACTAGTTATGTGTATATTTTACCCAAATATGTAAACACTAGTTGTTGTACATATGTAATATTAAATCATAAAATCACTTATACTTGTTTTAGTGTTTTATGTGAACATGTTAATATGTTAGAAACTATTAGTTCAAACCATTTACGTATTTTATTTGTTTCGTTAAAATAATTTTACGTTTGTTATCGACAAAACATTAGAAGATCGTAAAATATAAATAAACGTTTTCACGGCTTATTTGTATTAACAGTTTTGTATTTGCAATTTTGTTGTGTTACCATATTCCACTATGATACTCCAAATTCATAATTATAATTATATACCAAATTAGAGTGAGATAGGTTTTTTAGGCCTCAAAACACCTCAAGAGAAAGGTTGGTTCTACCTAGTTAGAACTGGATATCTAGCTTAGTATCAGTAAAAGTGTAATTGACGTTGTATAATTTTCTAAGCCAAGAAGGGAGCTTGTTGATTTAGTAAAGTAACTCTCGAGACAGAATCTCGGGGAATGGAGTAGCGAGAAGAGAAGTTTCGTGACCAAATCACTATAAATTCTCGTGTTCGATTTGATCTTTCTTTTATTTATTTTCTTGCATTTATTCACTCATAATATATTACATGTTCATAATAAGTTTCAAACCAAAGTTTTTAAAGACCAAAACTATTCAACCCCTTTTCAGTTTTTCACAATTGGCATCAGAGCTACGTGACCTATAAAATTTTCTTAGGAATACTTGCTAAATAGTTTAATAGAGTATGCAACTCATTTTAAAGGAAAATAGGACCGGTATGCTTTTGAGTTGTGATAGCAAACATTCTTAGAAGTTCAACATAATTGTAATTTAATCATAATACTAAAATCGACTTTTACGAGCAAGATATGTAGAGTTTGGGACCCGCATTACTTATTAATGGGTCCAATTGGCTTATGATTTATCTCTGGGTCAAACGGGTAAAAATAATATATCTAAAACCAAAACTTTGAAAGCAACCACTTTGGTTTGTGTTCATGTTATTTCGTTGATTATAGGAAACTTTCGAGTGTTTATATTATAGTTTTTTTTCTCTCAAACAAGTTGTATATTAAACTTTTTTTTATTACTATATTAAGCACACATTATGAATTATGATAGTCTCTTTTGCCGCATGTGTTTAATCTATTATAATTGGAAGCTTATACTGCTGGCATCACTTTGTGATATAATGTGCACAATACACTTAACTTTGGTTTGCTTATGTTAATCACATGGGAAATGAGTCAACAGCCTTGGTGCATGGTCGTAGTTGTGTAGATCTTAGATTTAGTTCTGGAAAGATTGCAACTTTGTTTAATGTTATTCATGTTCCTGATATAAAGAAGAACTTGGTTTCAAGTAGTGTTTTGAATAATCATGGATATAAACAAGTTATTGAGTCTGATAAATCTGTCTTGTCTAAAAGTGGTGTTTTTATTGGTTTTGGCTATTTGTGTAACCAAATGTTTAGGCTTAATATTGTCACTGATAGTGTTAATTCAGCCTTTGTGACCACCTCTGACTTGACTGTCTCTACCCTTTGGCATGCTAGACTTGGCCATGTACACTATAAAAGAATGCAAGATATGTCTAAGGATGGGTTAATCCCAACATTTGACATGAAAACTGAAAAATGTAAAACTTGCATGTAGACCAAGATAACTAAGAAACCTTTTAAGGGTGTTAATCGTGAAACTAAGCTCTTGAAGCTAATACACAGTGACCTGTGTGATTTGCATGCCACTCCCTCTTTAGTGAATAAAAAGTACTTTGTGACATTTATTGATGATGCTTATAGGTTTTGTTATGTCTATCTGCTACATACTACGGATGAAGCATTAGATAAATTCAAAGTATTTAAAACTGAAGTTGAATTACAACTTGGGTCCCTGATCAAAAGATTAAGGACTGATAAAGGAGGTGAGTACATGGATACTCAGTATTTTTAGCATGGTGATAGCTACCGTGGCGGTTGTTCATTGTTGACTGATTAAACGAAGAAAATAAAAATTATTGATGATTATGAAATTCCATATTTCCGGCTAGTTACAATGTTAGATATATATCAATACGATATTTCATGTGACACTATTAAATAGTTCTACATAATATAAAAGAATTTAGATGTCTTCTACATACTTCTAAGTTTGCCGCCCCCTACACGGAATACCCACCATGTTTCTACTGGTCCATATATAGCCATAATAATACCTAAAAACCGAAATGACCAAATAAATTCTTTGTTGTGTGATCGTGCTCATAATATGATTCCAATAAGGTGAAAGCTAAAAATACACAATATAGTTTTTCAAAACAAACGATGTACGCAATAAACTTTGAAAATTACTATTGTACACAAAATACTTTCAAGTTTGGAACGATGTACGTAATATGACCGGGAACTAGTAGGTTATCAGGTCACAAAGTTTGAAAATTGGCAGAAATGGTCCATGTGGTTTGCGTTGACTTTCACCGGTCATCCATTAACTTTTTTTCCAGTTAAAAAAGTTACAGTGATGGTCCTTATAGTTATTGACTTTCAGATTTAGTCCGTTTTTATACTTTTTCACCCGTTCGCTTACGTTTTTATCCGTTTTTCTTACGTTTTGTCCGTTTCTCTTACGTTTTTACCAGTTTTCATCCGTTTTTGTTCATTTTCTTATACTTTTTTTTTTTTTAATTTTTGTCCGCTTTTATCCATTTTTCTTACGTTTTGTCTATTTTTATTCGTTTTTGCCCGTTTTCATCCGTTTTTATTACATATTTGTCCGTTTTTCTTATGTTTTGTCTATTTTTCTTACGTTTTTGTTTGTTTGTTTTTTTTTTTTTACTATTTCAACATATTGAAAATTTTTTTCAAGAAGAAAAAATTTGAAAAAAAAATTTCCAAAAAAAAATTTGGAATTTTTTTCGCAAATTTGAAAAATAAAAAATTCCAAAAGAATTTTGAAAAAAAAAATCCGAAGAGAAATTTGAAAAAAAAATTCCATTTTTTTTCATAAATATTTTTTTTTTTGGAAAAAAAAGAAATTGGAATTTTTTTTCTAAATTGTTTTTTTCGAAATTCCTTTTAAAAAAATAATTTTTTCGAAATTTTTTTTACAAAAAAAATTTTGTTTTACAAAATAATTTTACGAAAAAAAAAACGAAAAAGCAAAATCAAAAATATTATTTTTGTAAAAAGAATTTTGAAAAAAACAATTTAGGAAAAAAACTCCAATTTTTTTTGAAAAAAAAAGTATTTACGAAAAAGAAAATTTGGAATTTTTTTTTTCCAAAATTTTTTTTTACAAAATAATTTTTTTTTCAAATTTTCTTTCAATGTGTCCAAATTTCGAAAAAATTATTTTTGTGAAAAAAATTTCGTAAAAACAATTTAGAAAAAAAAATTTGGAATTTTTTTTTTCAAATTTTTTTTCCAAATGGAATTTTTTTTTCAAATTTGCGAACAAATTTCAATTTTTTTTTCAAATTCTTTTACTTTTTGAAAAAAAGTTTTCAAAATTTTCAATATGTTGAAATAGTACAAAAACAAACAAAAACGTAAGAAAACAGACAAAATGTAAGAAAAACGGACAAAAATGTAACAAAAAGGGACAAAAACGGCTGAAAATGGGCAAAAACGAATAAAAATAGACAAAACGTAAGAAAAATGGATAAAAACGGACAAATTTTTTAAAAAGGGGTTGGAAAAACGGACAAAAATGGATGAAAACCAATAAAAACGGACTAAACCTAAGAAAAACGGACAAAAACATATAAAAACGAAAAAGAACGGGTGAAAAAGTATAAAAACGGACTAAATCTGAAAGTTAATAACCATAAGGACCATTACTGTAACTTTTTTAACTAAAGAAAAGTTAAGGGATGACCGGTGAAAGTCAACGCAAGCCACAGGGACCATTTCTGCCAATTTTTAAACTTTGTGATCTGGTAACCTATTAGTTCCCGTTCATATTACGTACATCGTTTCAAATTTGAAAGTATTTTGCGTACAATGATAATTTTCAAAGTTAATTGCGTAAATAGCCTGTTTTGAAAAACTATGTTGCTTCCATTAATGTCATCCTCTTTTATGTATATCCTTTTGCTCTTTCCCATCCTATATCTCATCAACCTTCTATGGAAAATTAACAAAAACCAATCGAGCAGCTCAATCTACCAGGCCCTCGTGGACTACCCTTCATTTGAAACTTGCAACAAATTGATAGTTCAAGCCTGCATACTTCTCTATGGAACCTCTCTAAATCCTAAGATCCAATCTTATTTATCCGCTTCGGTTTTATTCCATCTATTGCTGTTTCTTCAGAAAGTCTAGCAAAAGAAGTCTTGAAAACTCGAGATGTTATCTTTTGTAGTAGGCCGTCATCAGTTTCCCAACAAAAGTTAACATACAATGGTCTTGATGTGGCTTTCTCGCCCTATAATGATTATTGGAGAGACATGAGAAAGATTGTTACCATTCATCTATTAAGTTCTAAAAGGGTACAATCTTCAAGATACATTCATGAAGATGAGGTTTCGCTTGCTATAAAAAAAATACTCAAACTATGTTAGTTTTATGGATATAAATTAGTAGACGTGAGTTAGGATCGAACTCGAGACAATGGGATTGCACACTTTACGTATGAGAATTAAAGTTAAATAATTAAATATAAACGTTGTATTTATTTATTTATTAAACGAAATAACTAACGGACGTTAAGTAATTAATGTAATAGGCTAACGGGCGTTAAATGTATTTGGAAAAGGACTAGAATGCAAAGTTTGGGAAGGTTCCAGATCCCCTTGGTGAGGCTTAGAACCAATCGGCCAAGGGTAACCCAAACCCAACCCATATCAAACTCTAACTTGTTCGTTTGGTTTAGTATATATACAAGGCTAGGGGTCTTGTATTTTGCATCTCTTGTACTCATAAGCTAAAACCCTAAAACGTTTGTGTGTGTTTTGTGCTCAAACCGATCGGCCACCTCCTTTAGGATCCTCAACCTTTTCCCAAAACAAGTTATTTGGTTTAATAAAACTAGCATTACTTTAATTTGTTTTAGTCCGTGTGTACAAGAACGTGGTAATAACACATTATTGTTATTATTCTTGGATTGAATTAAAAAACGGTAAGGGGTAATTCACCTAATCCTATAAACCCTAATTAGGGTTCATCCAATTGCTAGTTTTGTGGATTTTAATGAGTAATTAATTACATAAACGCGTAATAAAACAAATAATTGTATGTTGTTTGATATGTTAATCTAGGGTTTATGTTTAATTTTTGTTTGGTCGATTTTTTTTAGTTAATTGGGGCGTACCCCTATTTTTTATGGTCGACACATACATAAAATTTTTAGGGTTTTGAAAATTGTTTGCTAACCTTATTAAAACCTAGAAATAATATATTAGTTACGTGATTAATTTATGAATAATTTGTTATGTGTCATGGAATTTTTAATACGCGATCTTGTGACTATTTGTATAATTGTTATGATATATCCATGATTATACATGCATGTTAGTCATGGATAAGTTACTTTGATATTGTTTAATTGTTAAGATATATTTATTTACGATAAATCTTAAATTAGGGAAGACTCCAATTATAAATATTAATGAATCAATTATGTGCAATTTGGTATATTATTAATTATGGGTTTACGCAATCGATTTTTCGATGTATGTGGCTCACTCTCAATTGAGAGAGTGAAAGCCCTAATTAATATATACATTAATTTAACCTAGATATTGATTGTTAATAGGGTTTTATCGAATAAGTTGCATGTGGCTACTTGTTTACACGTATAAATTGTTTACTATGTGCGCATTGTTTTTTAGTAGTTTATTTTTTATTGGTATTACTTGTTTGTTTATTATGTGCGACAGTTTTAAACAAAGGATAATTTTGAATAGAAAAATAATACGGACTAAACAATAGCGAAATTTGATTTGTTTTGGAAGAGTTAAGTTTTCAATAGTTTAATTGATTGGTGACTTTGGTACAAATGACTGAACGGCTCACCCATTAGAATGAACTATAAAGGAGTTAATAAAGAAGTGCGCACAGTCACACTGAAAGGATGTCTTAGGTTATACTTTGCGCTTACCTGGTCCTCTGCCCCCTGTAAGTTCGAATGGAGCTACTTAGTAAGCCATAAAATGTGCAAACTCATCTTAAGGGCGAATTAGTTTTAATTCCATGCGCCACTTCGGTGGTAATTACCCGAAACACTAAGTGTTTACACTTATGCAAAAGTACGGTATAATGGACGATAATTAACACTAAATTCCTTGATTGGTGAACCCAATACCTCAATCAAAACTTTGATAATTTGATCTTTATGAATTGGTAATAAAAAGTTTTTTATTAAATTTATGCTACAAGATGAATGCATGACATCTTTGTACATATTTGATTTGACCACATAAAATCAAAACTAGTACCCTTTTAAATTAAGTTATATGCCATCTAATTAAAAGGAACACTTGAAGTTGCAATTTATGTCATGAGAGTACTTGGCTAGATTGTGATGGAGAGGTAAATCTCTATGTAAAGTGAGACCTTACATGGACATATTTGCAGTTCTTTAAGTTAGACACTTAAGTTGAGTAGGAAGTGAGACTTGAACTCAATGGCATAAGATGGGATGAAACATGTTTATATTTGCAATAGCGTTGGAAAATATAAATCCCATAATGATCTAGGAGTTGGAAATTGTTTGCCAATTAATGTTCGACAGATTACCTTATTATATGCGTTCGTTGCTAGCAGATCAACTGATGCAATGAACCTATGATAATTTGGATCCTAGTTGTTAGGAATTAGAAATTCCCAGTATTAAGGAGTCGGTCACCTCAAGTATATGTATTCGTTAGAAAGCTCGTAGTCGTAGTTCTTTTAAGTTAAGTAGTAATTTAGTTAAGTAACACCGTGGAGGACGGACGGGTCCTTACCCACTGTATGCCTAATCCACAGCCCAAAGTGTGGCGATTTGTGTAAGACTATAAATACTCTCTACCTCCCAAGGTAGAGAGTTGGAGCTCATAATAATATCTTTCACTTTCTCTCACTAAGTTCCCTAAACCTCTAACTTTCTCTCTCTAGAATTCCATCTTATTCGCCACCTTGTGTTATGGTTTGATGATGTGTATGTGAAAAGTTATATCTTACAATTGGTATCAAGAGCCATGGTTAGATCATATCTTGCACATCTTTGGATTTATAGTGGTTTTTAGGTGGTTTTTGAGTTTGAAAAAGTTTAGTGGTTTTTGCATCATTTGGTTGATTTCTTGTGTTAAAGTTTGAATTTTGTTGGTACTTTTGTGTTTAGAATCATCATAAGTGTTTAGGTTTTCATTTGGTAAGCTTGAATCATCTTGGTTGGGTTGTTTTTGGATTGAAAAGTGATGTTTATATGGTTTTTCATGGTAGCGAGTTAGTTCACGGATAACCTTTCTTCATAGCGACTTGCTTCATTAAATTGTAGCGAGTTACAGTGTTAAATCTAGCGAGTTAGATCTAGCGAGTTAAAGTACAAGTAGTGGAATCTCCACTACGGGTAGCGACTTGTGGTAGCGACTTGGTCAGTAGCGAGTTGCTCTTTAGCGACTTGTGTTTCTAGCGATTTGTGTAGCGAATTGCTGCCAAAATTTGGTTAGCGACTTGGTCCGTAGCGAGTTACTACTTAGCGACTTGTTTTTCTGTTAGCGACTTGGGATTCTAGCGACTTGGCTGTCTAGCGAATTAATTGGTAGCGACTTAGTGGATTTGTTTCTAGCGACTTAGAGCTTTATCATCTAGCGACTTGAGTGATTGTTTACGGTTTTCTCTTGATTTAGTAAAATCCCGTGAAAGAATCTATTTCCCGGTTTAATCATTGAGTTATAAAATCCCGTATAATCTGATAACATATCCACCAACGTCTCTACTGTCATCTCCACAGTTGCCGAGGATGTACAAGCAGCTGGATCAGATACTCGTCCACCCATGCTTGACAGAACTGACTACGATTCTTGGGCTCAACGAATCAGATTGTATTGCCTTGGAAAGGAAAATGGTGTCAATATTCTAAAATCCATTGATGAAGGACCATATCGAGTTGAAACGACTAGAGACATACTTGATACTAATGAAGATGGTACTCCTATTTACGGAATGGACAGACCTAAGATGTATGATGAGCTTGATGATAAGGAGAAAAAGAGATTTGATGCAGATATCAGGGCTTCAAACATTGTTCTTCAAGGTCTTCCTAAAGACATCTACAAGCTGATCAATCATAACACTGAAGCAAAGGCAGTTTGGGATAATGTTAAGATGCTTCTCTCAGGTTCAGAACTAACTATGGAAGACAGAGAATCCCAACTCTATGACGAATTTGAGCACTTCAAGATGAAACCCGATGAGAGTGTCTATGAGTACTATGTGAGATTTCATAAGTTAGTTAATGACATGAGGAACATCAGAATGACTATGCCTAACATTCAGTTGAATTCAAAATTTGTGAACAACATGAATCCCGAATGGCACAAGTTTGTTACCGCTGTGAAGCTTACTAAAGGATTGAAGAACACAAACTATGAGCAACTCTATGCCTTCCTCCTTCAGAATGAGAGACATGCCATGTTTGAAAAATTGATTCTCAATCAGTTCAAAACCAACCAGGGAGAGACAAGTTCGTCTAATGACTCAACAGCTTTCTACTCAAACATTGGAATCACAACCAAAGCATCACAAGTCATACCCTTGGGTAATGGTAATCACAAACTCATTACTGATCCAATGTTCAAACAAGCTGATGCTGATGCACGCGTGGATAACATCGTTAATCAACTAGCTCTACTCATTAGTCAAAACATGAATTCTCTCCCACAAACCAACAACAACCTTCGAACTGCATCTAACCCACATAATCAAGCCACTGTTAAAGATGGAAGGATTGTGGTGCAACCAGTTCAGGAAAGACAGTATGATCAGGGAAGGGGTGGTGCTGGTAGAGGATATGTGGGAAATCAGAATCGAGGAAGGAATGGTAACCAAGGTCAAGCTAAGCCGATCAAATGCTATAACTGTGGTGGTGAGGGACACATTGCAAGGAACTGCACATCTCCAAAGCGTCCACAAAATGCTGATTACTTCAGAGATAAGATGTTACTGGCACAAGCTCAGGACAATGGTGCTGCGTTGGATGAAGAGGAATTGCTGTTTCTTGCTGAGGGTAATGCCAAGACCTATGATGCAGATGTGGATGAGCAGCCTATTCAGGAGATAGGTCACAATCATCAGAACGCCTTTCAAGTTGCTGACTGTGATGCATACGACTCTGATGTAGATGATGGACCTACTGCACACACAATCTTTATGGCTAGCATCTCTCCAATGGTTTCACCCAAGAACCCTTCTTCACCACAAGCTGGCCCATCCAAGGACAAACTCATCTCAGAGGTATTAAAGCTATACGATGATGCTGATGTGCAACAGATGCATGACAAAGCACAACCAACTGAAACTTTTGAATCAAATATTGAAAATATGGGTAATATCAATATTGTCCCATATGATCAATACGTGAAACAAAGTGAAAGTGAAGTTGTACCAAGTGATGCATCTTCTGCAGTCAACAATGACTATGTCTTTGATGAATACACTGCATGTGCTCCTGATGATTCCATAATTTCTGAACTAAATGCCTATAAGGAACGTGTTGCCATTTATGAACAACGTGCAAAATTTGAGTTGACCACTCGTGAGCAGGAAATGGATGACCAAGTACGTACAGTAATTAGAAAAAGTAATTTTAGAGAAGAAGTATTGAAACAAGAATTAAATTCTTTGCAAGAAAAACTTTCTAAAACAGCTAAGCAAAAACAAGAACTTCAAGAAAATGTGAAAATGCTTAAGCAAGAATTTAATGCAAAAGAATCAAAACTCTTGAGAGATTTTTCTAATCTGAAAACTTTGAAAAACAAACTTGAAAAAAAGTTGTACATGCAAGGAAACACCATTCAGACTGCTCACATGATCACTAAGCATAGAGTCCTAAGCGATAAGCATAGTGTTCCCATTATAGATAAACCCAACCCTGAGTATGGAAAGATAGCAAAAGCAGCTCAAAGTGTTATCTATGATGGAAATGAGATTCTTAAACCTAGACAAAAACCTAGTTGCGTTGAGTGCACAGAGGATGACAAAAAATTAGATGAAGTAACTAGGGAGAAGATGAATAAGAAACTAAATGATCCTAAGTGCAAAGAGAAGAAAGTAATTATCACTCCCCATGACTACAAGAAGGAAAACTGGATTTCCTTGAACAAGTTTAAGACTCAGACATTGTTGACTCCCGAACAAGTCTTCTGGAAAATGGATTTAGATAAGCAGAAAGCTGAAAATATTGTAGAAACAAACCCTCCCCTTCGGAAAATGCCTAGAGCGACTGTGTATCCTCCTAATACACCAATGCATCTTGTACCTAGAACAATTGCCACTAAAAGCAAGACATTAATTAGCCAATACGTTATATTTCAACTATTTGTTGATTTTGAGAAAACTTGCAAGAAAAGGATCACACCCACTGGTATAACTGAAGGAGAAAGGGGTTTTGAACAAATGAAAGAATGTTATTTAACTGAGGTCATGCCTTTCTTTAAACTTCTAAAGGATCACTTTGAGAGTCTTAAAAAGGGGATAGAAACGGATATTAAGGGAATGGAAAAAGAATTTGATGCAATAATAGTTGAAATTAATGACTATGAGCGTGCACTAAAATATAATGAGATTGAGAGAAAGAACCTGCATACATTAAATGAGAATCTTATTACTGAATGTGTTGCTCAAGATGTCTTTTTCACTGCTTCAAATTGCTCTATTACTGCTTCCAAATTTCATGAACTATCTGTGGCCCTGAAAGTCTCCCATGATCGTGTCATTGAGCTTGAAAAAACTAATTCTAAACTAAATGAGAAAATTGAACTGGATGATCATGATAATTTGGTTAAACATTTTTCTAAACTAGAAGTTGAGTATTTTAATCTACAACTAAAATATCAACATCTCAAAGAAAATGTCAAAACTTCAAATATCAAGACATCTTCATATGCTCCAGAGTTTGATGCAGTCTTTCAAATTAACAAACGAGATGAACAGATTCATGCTCAGTGTAACACGATCAGAAAGTTGAAAGCCCAAATCTCTCAATTAAAGGGTCAAACGAACAATATGACAGGCTCCCAAATGCCTCCTTCTTTAGATTCTCAGAATTCTCAAACGTTTCATCTTCAAAACCTAGTAAATGCTTTACAAAAGGAAAACGAAAGTTTTCTAGAAGAGAATGAAAAGGTTAAACGTCATTTCAATGAGTTGTTTGAATCAATTAAAGTCACTCGTAACAAAAACAACGAACAAATAACTTCATTGCAAAAGGAAATTGAGAATCTGAAGAGTCAGGTAAAAGGGAAAATGCCAATGATCAATGAGGAAAATGTTGTATCAAAGATTCACTCTGGTAATAAATATGCTTTATCTGTGACATATGTCCCCCCTCACCTAAGGAACAACAAACTTGCCATTCAAACATATTTCTCATCCCTTAAGGATTGCTTAGAATGCCTGCGTGAGATTGTTGAAGAGGACACGCTAGAGAAACCTCATGATAATGCAATTGGACATGCATGCTTATATGCCAAACGATCTCAAGAAATCTTAGAATGTTTGATCACAATATGCCCAAAGACATTAGGTGAGAGAGTTAACCCCTTGATTCCATGCTCAATGCCTAAGGCCAAACATGACATGCACTCGATTCCCAATGGTTTGAATGTGAGGAGTAGTGTACCATTGAGTTGTTCAGATTTTAGATCTGTCAATGCTAGGAAAGTGAACTCAAATGTGCCTTCTAGGAGTACTAATATCAGCACTTCTAGTGTTAAGAAAGTGAACCTTAGTGCACCTGCATGTAGTTCAGATCCCAGCACATCTAAACAGGTGGTGCAAAGAGTAGTAAAACAAACTAATGTTCCCATTCCCTCTACAGGAGTAATCAGTGACATTAAAGGGAGCAGGTCAAAGTCTCAAGACAATACAAGGAATGATAGGACCTCTCAAGCTAAGAATGTGCACTGGAAGAGAGTAGAAGAACAATCTAGGAACCTTAAGTTTGAATCGAATAAAACGAATCGTGTTGATTCTAGTATTAGCCATAGGCGTACTGTAATTAATTCGAATTCTGATACTATTTGCAAACCTTGTACTGATGATTGCTTGAATTCTGTTTCTAATCATGAATGTGATGTTAATGTTCTGCCTAATGATGTTAATTGTCCAGTTAATTTTTTTAATGCTAAAATTCATGCTAAAAAGGCTAAAAGGCAAAAGCGAAAGAGAGTTAGAAAACAATGGAAACCCACAGGAAGAACATTCAGCAGAATAGGCCTTTATTGGATACCTGTTGGTCATAAGACTAATCAGATAATGCCCACTAGAAAATGGATGCCTACTGGTAGAACTATTCCCTTAAGAAGTGGTCACACTGTAAATAGGGCTAATACAGATACTAGTATTGCATCTATTCACAATGATTCCATTATCTCACTGTCTGATATGAATGCTTCTATTTCTGATGTGGGTGGTCCAACTGCTGCTACTAACCAAATGGAACCTATTCTTGCATGGGGATCCCAATTATCCAGTTATCCATTCTTGTCTGTGTTCAACTGCAGATCGTTCAAATCGTTCTGTGGTACCTGGACTCAGGCTGTTCCAAGCATATGACTGGAGACCGGTCGCGGCTCATGAACTTCGTGAGCAAATTCATCGGGACTGTTAGATTTGGTAATGATCATTTCGGTGCTATAATGGGTTATGGAGATTATGTTGTTGGTAATAGTGTCATCTCAAGAGTGTATTATGTGGAAGGTTTAGGTCATAATCTTTTCTCTGTTGGTCAATTCTGTGATTCTGATCTAGAAGTAGCCTTCAGAAAACATACCTGCTTTGTTAGAGATCTTAACGGTAAGGAACTGTTGAAAGGAACTCGTGGCTCAAACCTTTACACCATCTCTATTGATGACATGATGAGGGCATCTCCAATCTGCTTGTTATCTAAGGCTTCAAAAACAAAGTCATGGTTATGGCATCGTCGTCTCAATCACTTGAACTTCGGCACCATTAACGATCTTTCCAGAAAGGCACCATTAACGATCATCTTTGTTCAGCATGTCAATTGGGAAAAAGCAAGAAGTATGCCCATAAACCCAAACCTACTAACTCTGTCACAGAAGTTCTTCATATGATTCATATGGATTTATGTGGGCCAATGAGGGTGCATAATATCTTTGGGAAGAAATATGTGTTAGTTGTAGTTGATGATTATTCTAGATTCACCTGGGTCAAGTTCTTAAGGACAAAGGATGAAACTCCTGATATCATCATCAAACTCATCAAACAGCTGCAGGTTAGACTAAACAAAATTGTCAGAATTATCAGAACAGACAATGGAACTGAGTTTGTCAACAAACAACTTAGTGAATTCTATGAAAGCGTTGGAATCAGCCATCAAAGAAGTGTTCCACGAACCCCTCAACAGAACGGTGTAGTTGAAAGACGAAATCGTACTCTTGTTGAAGCTGCTAGAACAATGCTGATCTACTCAAAGGTTCCAATGTTTCTCTGGGCTGAAGCAATTGCCACTGCATGTTATACACAAAATCGTTCCCTGATTCACACCATTCATGGAAAAACTCCATATGAACTTGTCCACAACAGGAAACCTAATCTATCTTTCCTTCGTGTGTTTGGTGCCTTGTGCTATCCAACTAATGAGGGTCAAGACTTGGGCAAACTAAGAGCTAAAGCTGACATTGGAGTATTTGTAGGATATGCACCAAACAAAAAGGGATACCGAATCTACAACAAAAGAACCCGAAATATCATGGAAACAATTCACGTTACGTTTGATGAGCTGACCGGTCAAATGGCTCCTGGACACTCCAGCTCAGGACCCGCACTTCAAAACAGTCCTATTGGTTCATCCCTTGTTCCAAACTCCTCTCAAGAAACACCATATGTACCTCCATCTGAAGATGATGTAAAGAAATTGTTTGATCCAATGTTTGATGAACTGTATGAGTCTACTACTAATGAGGTGCTGATCCCTACAACAGAGGATGCTCATATTCCAGTGAATGAAGTCAATCCATCAGTTTCAACATCTGTAAGTCAAGAAGCACCTGCTGCTGATCCTTCAATCTCATCAACAAATCATCATTCTTCAAATGTACGTCATGGAAATGTTTCTGGCATCAATGATGAAGTTAATCCCTTTGCGACTCCTGAAGATGCTCCATTTGAAAACATGTTTGCTACTCCTGAATCATCATCAGAACCATCTTCTTCAGGAGACATCAATTCAGCTACTTCAGTTCCTCAACAAATGCCACATGAACACCTCAGAAAATGGACTCACGATCATCCATTAGACAACATCATTGGAAATCCCTCTCGCCCTGTATCAACCCGGAAGCAACTCGCAACCGATGCCTTATGGTGCTTCTTCAACTCCGTACTATCTAAGATCGAACCAAAAGATGTTAAAACTGCTATGAATGAAGATAGCTGGTTCAATGCTATGCAAGATGAAATTCATGAGTTTGATCGTCTTGATGTATGGGAGTTAGTACCTACTCCGGACTGTGCTATGATTATAGCTCTAAAATGGATCTTCAAAGTAAAACTTGATGAGCATGGTGATGTATTGAAGAACAAGGCTCGATTAGTTGCTAAAGGATATCGTCAAGAGGAGGGTATAGACTTTGAAGAATCTTTTGCTCCGGTTGCTCGAATCGAGGCAATCAGAATATTTTTGGCTAATGCTGCTAGTAAGAACATGGTGGTATATCAGATGGATGTAAAGACGGCATTTCTGAACGGAGATCTTAAGGAAGTTGTCTACGTCAGCCAACCTGAAGGATTCGTGAACCAAGAGCATCCTACTCACGTTTATCGTTTGAAGAAGGCTCTTTACGGTTTAAAGCAAGCTCCAAGGGCATGGTATGATACACTGTCAAAGTTTCTTCTATCAACCGGATTCATCAAAGGAGCAGTTGATCCTACATTGTTCACCAGGAAGTCAGGCAAACATTTGATTCATGTTCAAATTTATGTTGATGATATTATCTTTGCCTCGACTGACCCAATGGAATGTGATCGTTTTTCAAATGAAATGAGTTCAAAGTTTCAAATGTCAATGATGGGACAAATGTCATTTTTCTTGGGATTACAAATTTCTCAAAGTCCCGGAGGCATTTTCATAAATCAATCTAAATATGCAACAGAGATTTTAAAGAAATTTGGATTTGATTCAAGTGACCCTGTTGACACCCCCATGATTGACCGAACCAAACTAGATGAGGACCTCTCAGGGATCATGATTGACCAAACGAAATATAGGAGTATGATTGGATCCCTGATGTATCTCACTGCTAGTAGACCAGACATCTTGTTCTCTGTGTGCATGTGTGCGAGATATCAGGCTAAGCCTACTAAAAAGCACCTTGAAGCAGTTAAACGGGTCTTTCGGTATCTCCAAGGAACCATCAATATGGGACTATGGTACCCGAAGGACACCGGTATGTCACTAACGGCATATGCAGATGCTGATCATGCAGGTTGTCAAGATACACGTCGAAGTACGTCTGGAGGTGCTCAGTTTTTGGGTGATAAGCTTGTGAGCTGGTCTTCAAAGAAGCAAATGAGTACTTCTATTTCCTCTACAGAGGCTGAATACATAGCCATGTCATCTTGTTGTGCTCAAATCTTATGGATGAGATCTCAATTATCTGACTATGGCTTTGAATTCAACAAAATCCCTCTGTACTGTGATAATAAAAGTGCTATTGCTCTCTCATGCAACAACGTTCAACACTCAAGAGCAAAGCATATCGACATTCGACATCATTTCATCAGGGAACAAGTGGAAAAAGGTGTGGTGGAACTATATTTTGTGAGGTCTGAATATCAGTTAGCGGACATCTTCACCAAAGCTCTTCCAAGAGAACGTTTTGAGTTTATTCTTCCACGACTTGGTTTGAAAAGCCTTCAACCAGAAACTCTCAAACGTCTTCAGGAGGAAGACGAGGAGTAAAGGTCTTTCTTCATCTATCTCTTGTAAATAGTTATTTGAAAAACAAAATACAAAATCATAAAAATCCTCAAAAATCAAATAGAAAAATATAAAACTTTCAAAATCCATAAAAATTTGAAAAATTCGAAAAATCTTCAAAAAATATTGTCATTTTTGTCATGTTTTTTTCTCGGTTCGATAATATCTACGGTCTTTGTGCTGTCATTCAAAGAATGACACGGGACTTTAGATGTTGTTCGAATTCTTAAAAAAAAAAAAAAAAAAAAAAAAAAAAAAAAATCAAAAAATATTTTTAGGAGAAAGAGAAATGGTTTATTGTCATCTTCAGGCAATAACCCGGTTTTAAAGAAAGAACAGAGCCATGTTTTACCATGTTTTCAAATCCTATGCTCTGATTCTATAAACTCCTATCTGCTGAAAACTAAATGCTTTGAAAAATAACTCAATCTCTATTTTTGATAATCATCAGGACTTATTTGTCAAAATCTCTATCTCTCAATCAACAACCTACGTCATTGATTGAGGGGGAGAATGATTTCAATTAAATTAAAAAGTTATTTGGCATTAAATTGTTTTCAAAAGATTTACATGCATGTTTTTATAAATGGAGTTTAAAGTCTTAAAATCCGATCCTTATCAGTTCAAACGCTTTCACAATCAAGTCACAATTCTCCCTAAAAGCTTTCAAAATCAATTTAAATCTATACGAGATCACAAATCTCAAATGATTTAATAATTGTGATCGGGGGAGAATGTGTGATTTAAATTAGATTTAAACTGATATTAAGGTAAATGGTTTCACATGAATGAACATGCTGTCCCTCCCACATGTGACAAACGATTTCAATTTTTCAATGCACATGTTGAGGGGGAGCACCTATCTTAAACCTATGATTTGAAACGTGATCATTTATCCCAATGTGCAGGTTCCCTCTAGTATGTGCAAAACTCTTTTCAAACCTCAAGGCACATATTGAGGGGGAGCAAAATTCATGGAAACCTCATCCTTCCCGGAAATGTTATACCCACTTGATCTGTTGAGGGAAGTGATGTTGATATCTTTTAGAAAATTGTAATCAAAGAAGTTAATTCTTTCTCTTGCCTCCATGTGCTTAACATTTCTCAAATACTTGATGCACATGTTGAGGGGGAGTTCTCGTTCTAAAAATATCAAAAACAATTCAGGTACAAAATGCTTTGATAATATATCACAAGTATCTGAATTGATTTTCAAATGGTTTTCAATTGGATCCAATGGCAGATGAACAATACCAAATTGACCGACCAACTTTACTTTATGTACGGTGATATAAGGATGATAAGGTTAGGTATTGGTTCCCATGATCCGCCAGAACCGGAGGGATCTACCCAGGGACAATCCACTAGTTAGTGTAGAAGTCCTTAGGTATGATGATAAAAGGAGAAAAGTGAGATATGGGAAGAGTGCAGACTAAGACTGAGCTAGTACTGGAATAAACCCAACAAGGTAATAGCTATGAAGTCTCGGTAAGCACTGAAGGGGTTGAAGAATTAAAAAGAATTGAATGAAAATAAGGTGAAAACAAATAGCCCTCCATTAATTCAACCTTAGGGCAGAAACCGGGTTCACTTCATATGCTACTGATGGTAACATCGGTATTGAAGACAAGACGTCATGGACCCAGTGACGCACTGCACCTCAACTCTCCAAACCACTCAAGTTCCTCTTAAAAGGACTTGTTTCATTCTCACGGGGAACCGACATTGTCTATCGACTTTCTCTTAGAGATGGTTGATATTGAAGAAGGAGACCCTCTCCCTAGTCTCCGTTATAGGATCCAAATATGCACAAATTGAGTCTAGAGCCACGAGATCATCAATTAATCTCACTAGGACACTTTCAGTGAAGACTCTCTGTTTCACACAATGTGGAAAGAGAGATTATATCTTGAGTCCTACGCATTATCCTTGTGGTATTGCCAGAACATCTGAGTGATGTGTTTACATATTCACAATGAAGATGGAAAGCCTTCTGGAGCCAACATCAAACAAGCTCCTGGTAGGTGGCATGTGAGATCTATTATATAGATCAACCATGTGACAACTGAACAGAAACAATGGGGCGATTCAATCTCTTGAATCAATCCTGGTTCAGGTTATGGATTGACGGATGCCTTTGAAAAACCGGTCTTTGTGCTTAAAAACTCTTTTCTTTAGCACATCGACTGTGTAATCATTTTTCAAACCAAAAGGTATTTTTATGATTGATAATTGATTTTCTATAAAACCTTCGTTGTATTGCAAAACAATTTCTATTGAGCAATACACGATTGTTTTTCAAATCTCTTTTCTTCAATCAGTGGACTTAAAATTCGCTGGTTCACTCACTCCGTGTTGTCTTCTTTGAGACGTTCCGGTTTGAGAACAGCTAGAACAGCTGCGAAACCCTGTCAAGGAGATTCTTAGGAATCCTACCTGATCACAGGCAGTACTTGTACTGATCAACGGGGAACCGTGGGCCGTGTACCTCAATTCAACGAAAGTGATCAAAGACACTTTCGTGCGATTTGTTGCTAACTGTTGTATGCAGGTACGCCCGACGTTTGCAGCTGATCAGAATGAAGCGGTCAATCCACAGCCGCATGCTCACTTAACACATTCATCTCAAAAGAAATCATGATTAGTGCATCAATGACTCTGATATTTTCACTCCATGCTTCTGCTACGCTGCTGCCAATATCATAATTCAACAAATGCTTCCACTACTCTGATGAGAAGATATCATGATCCAGAATGTGAGCATGTCGGTCCCAAAGTCACAACACCACAATGGATGTCTCAGAGATTTTTGATTGCTATGATCTCCAAAGATGGCTCAAACTTATCATCACGTGGATCAGTAAAAGACCTCCACTTGGAATAACCAAACATGCATTGTGAAGAATCAATGACTACGAGCCTAGGAGCAAAGGACTACATCAAGAATGCAAGATCAATTGTTAAATGTTATATTTATTTGTATTCTATGTAATTTTGGTACATTATTGAGGTGACCTCCCTTAGGGGGAGATTGTTAGGAATTAGAAATTCCCAGTATTAAAGAGTCGGTCACCTCAAGTATATGTATTCGTTAGAAAGCTCGTAGTCGTAGTTCTTTTAAGTTAAGTAGTAATTTAGTTAAGTAACACCGTGGAGGACGGACGGGTCTTTACCCACTGTATGCCTGATCCACAGCCCAAAGTGTGGCGATTTGTGTAAGACTATAAATACTCTCTACCTCCCAAGGTAGAGAGTTGGAGCTCATAATAATATCTTTCACTTTCTCTCACTAAGTTCCCTAAACCTCTAACTTTCTCTCTCTAGAATTCCATCTTATTCGCCACCTTGTGTTATGGTTTGATGATGTGTATGTGAAAAGTTATATCTTACACTAGTTTTTGAGAAAATTCTATGGTTATATGAATATTACCTTGGGTATTTTATTTTCTTGAAAAGTTTTATTATCGAAAATACTAATACTTGAATTTTGAAAATTCTTTAAATGTATTAATGCAACATTAAACCGTAAATGTAGGTTATTCCTGTATTGGTAAATTGATCTACACCTGTAAGGATTTTTGGTAGAGTCAACTTTGCTAAAAGGATAAACCTAGTCCTCTTTATATAAGAAAGAGTGAGATTCAATCCTATTCCTTTTCATGAATGAGAAAGGTATGATAGGACAAATTAAAATTGTCTAAATTCTAAATACATAACTCGTAAGCAAATTTTAATAGTTAAGAAAATTGCATATTTTCTGAGTTATTAAATTAGAAGCTAGACTAATTACTGTATAATTGGTAAAAGACAAACTAGCATATTTTATCTAGTTGTTTTGTTTTGACCATTTAAAAGTACTACTTACAATTGTTGGAATAGTAGAACTATTAAGAAAGAAATTGCATGCCCAATTTTTCAAGTTAATAGCATTGATGGATAGTTCATCATCTACATAGTAAAATACACTCTTTAAGTACATAAGTAATTGTTATGTATGGACTTTCTCAAAAGTGTAGGGAAGTAAATAGAACACTATTTTCTTTCACTGGTTAATGAAACACTTTCAATGTTGTCAAATCCAGTGGGAGTGTTGTGTTCTTATTACTGAATAGGGAATTAATGTAATGATCTCTAATTCAGTGGGAGTTACAAGCTTTGTCATATTGGTAGTAACCCAGATTATCTCTAGAATGTCTTAAGATAATTATTTTCCACATGTAGACACTTATGTTTTCAAGGATAGTCATGTACGTTTCCTTATTAGACAATGAAGTGGTTCTACATCTACTAGTTATGCTAATATCAATGACACAATCATATTAGTCACATAAACAAACATATGTCGTGTTGTTTATCTGCTACATGATGTTGTTCCATGCACAAGTGGGAGAAATCTATATTTTGTGCAAGGTACAACATATAGGTATATGATTTAATGGATTCTCTTGACTGCAAGGTAAGAGACTAACATTCTAATATAACATTCTAATATAACTTGTACATATCTAATTTAAGAAACACTTGGTGTTGCAATTTACGTCATGTGAGAACTTGGCGAGATTGCAACAACAAAGTAAATCTCTATGTGAAGTCAGACCTTGCATTGACATATTTGCAGTTTTTAAATTAGACAAGTATTTAGAACATGTGTCAAAATGATATATAAGACTACTTCAAATTAAATATTTATGTATTATTAGAATGACATAAAATTAAATGAAGTAATCTAATCTTATTTCAATCTGTTTATTTATGTATTTTGGAATGACATAAATGAAAAATAATGTAGTCTTACATTATTGTGAAGTAAAATAAATTAACTTGAAATTACTGTTGAAACCAAGAGTTGTGTTCATAATTACTTTAGTTAAACATGTTTATGATTCATTGTAAAGACATAAACATAAAGTCTTTTAAGACTTATAATAAAGTAAGACGTTAACTTGTTATGTTTTTTAATTAAGACATATACAAGAAGTCACTGAGTTGATCAATGATTTATAACGTATAATGGGATTATAACTGTTTATGTTTTCTTGATGAGACATGGATATGAAGTGACTTGGTTAAAGAGTACTTGTGTTATAAAGCATGCAATTGGCTTGAAAAGTCTATTATACCATTAAGTTGACTTAGTTGGTAAATAGGTAAGCCAAAAGGAATATGTTTATCTTATATATTGTTAGACTATCTTACAATATTAATTCTAATGAATACCATGTTCAGTTAGGAGAATCAAACTCTATTTGATTTGTTTGATTCAAGATAACCATAACTTCTTTCTTAAAAAGTAACAAGGTTAGAAATTGAGTATGGATTGAATATACTCAATATGACTCCAACCTAAAAGATTAATAAAACACCATTTTAGTATGGAATGTGATGAATCACATTAAGTTTTAATATTGAAGATTCTGATTTTGTTAAACTATTTATGAATAGGTTATTAACAAACTTAAGTCAGGAATTATCAATGTGTATTTGTAATGTCCCAAAAGAGAACAATGTAGTTTTGCTATAACTGCTAAGTATATATAGATAGTCTATATATTACAAAAGGCAAGTGAGAGTTTTTTTTTATCTTGAAAGATAAAATTACAAGATACATAATCTTCTAAAACACACAAGTAAATATCATGTTGAGGTTAAACATATAAATGATAGACCTCATGATGATGGAATTTTTATTCATAGATCTGCAAAGATATCTCAGATATTTGACTTATATGCTGAGAAATATGAGTTACAGGATTATAGTAAACCTGATAATCATTATGATGGATTACCAAATATTGAATTGGGAAAATTACTCATACTATGAATGTTAAAGATGCTGTCCATAAAGATAATCAATTTTGGAAATTTGGTTTATCTTAATAGTTAGACTAGAGAATGGAAATGAGTTTCTTCAAAGAGATGAAAAACCCTAGTGGTTTGAATTTCTATGAAGAAATCATATGGACAATATTGTACACATATTTAATGCATGACAAGATTATTGATCACACTTAAGAAATTAATTATGATTGAATATTTCTTTCTAGACACATTAAATATATAAAGATGATAATTGTCATACTTGTTTTCATTAATATGAAATATGACAATGGAATATCAAAACTCTTTCTTGAAGAATTACTTGAGCGAGGACGGTAAGTAATTGAAAGGTTTTTTGAATTCATGTAATCTTTGGAAGTGTACGAAGTGCAATAATTCATGAATGAATAAATGCATGCATCTATAAAATTATTCTTATATTTAATTATTAAATTCTAGTTTTGATTTATAATTGAAATTTCCTAAAAGCTAGTGGGAGTATTATGTTAAGGTTTTAAATCTTATATGTTGTATAACATGTAGGAAGTAACATTCCTTGAAAGCTAAATGTTAAGTCTTAGATTGGAATGAAACTTCACTTGTAAGATTTAAGAATTAAAACATACAACCTTTGAATATATGTTTATTATTAATAAACATGTGCAGTAAAATAAATGATTCTAATAAAACATGATATATCATTTGGGAAATGGATAAATATCTTTTGACAAGATAGAACATGAATGAAATCTAAGTTTGACCTGTACATTCATCATGTACACCATGATGTGTATTAAAATTGTTGTATCATTCTTGAATAAGAAGTGATTTGACAACATTGATATCTAACTAAAAGTTATTAGATAACTTGTGTAATGAATATTCTAAAAGAATTACATCCTCAGCCTCGAATTGCTCCTAGATTCTATGGATGAACAATATGTCAAAATGTTGTGCAAATTGTCACCAGCTTTAAACTTGAAAGTTAGGAAAGCATCAAACATTACACAATAAGATATTAAAGTTTACGGAGTTTTAATGAGCACATTGTTGTTTGTATACAATGATGCTGGTTTAATTGAGATGACACTCAATACTAGTCATGGTAGGATTTCATCCTTGTTAATGATCATGTGAACTAGTTGTGCTACTAAGAGCACAGTTGCATTATACATTAAAAGAATAAGAATACTTTAAACTTTAAAATGTTTGAAAGTTTAAATTGTCATAAATTGGTGATAGAGGATGTCACACACTTTATGAATTATTATGTGGATTGGTGAATGCACACATACAAGGACTTCACTGATTGAATTCTTGAAATAAGTATTTTCAAAATTACGATAGATCAGGTTGGTTGATTTATGCCTTGTCAACAAGTATGATTGTCATTACTTGAGGCATAATTCATCAACTGGAATTTTCATGCATTGATCTATTTGGTATTTGGATAAGGGATGTTAAACAATTGTTATAATAAATCAAATATACTTGGTATGTTTGATTTTATAATATATTGTATCCTATATTTGCATGTTTAATCCGTGAATAAATTTATTTATTCTAAATCGTCCATTGTCAATTAATGATATGGGAGTATTATTAAACTAAGACAAATCTGAGAGATATGGTAGAATATACTTGAAAGTATATTGATGAGAATGCATACCAATTTCAGATGATATTCAATGAATTGAATATAGGACTTATCCCAACTACATAATTTACTTTGTGGATATTGTTATAAGTAAATTATGAATAGTTATCCTCATACTTGAGATACCAGATAAGTTTCATGAATGTAGTGCACTTCTGTGGAGCAACTTAACACTATACGTAACTGGTAGTCATAAGGGTTGTTTTCAGAAATGTTACAAAGTTTGTGGGTTATTCTCGTAGTCAAGATAGAATTTGTTCCTTCAAATTTATTTGGAGTTTAATACTGCTGGGCCCCTCGTAGGGTTGACAAGATGTTTGTGTGGCCACACCCAAAATCTCCCCTAAATATGTTTAGAGGAGATTTGGTAATCTTGTTCAATCACTAATAACGAGAAACAGAATGGTTGAATAAAGAATGACTTAATTCTATATCTTTATTTAACATGGTATTAGAAACAAAAGAATAATAATAATGAGAAATCATTAGAAGGTTTTTCCAGGAGACCTTACTCGAGTTGTACTAGAGGCATCGAAGTGTTGCTAGACGCTAACCGATGTGATCACTCTATTAAGATATATCCAAGTGGGAGCTGTTATTTTTATGGATATAAATTAGTAGACGTGAGTTAGGATCGAACTCGAGACCATGGGATTGCACACTTTACGTATGAGAATTAAAGTTAAATAATTAACTATAAACGTTGTATTTATTTATTTATTAAACGAAATAACTAACGAACGTTAAGTAATTAATGTAATGGACTAACGGGCGTTAAATGTATTTGGAAAAGGACTAGAATGCAAAGTTTGGGAAGGTTCCGGATCCCCTTGGTGAGGCTTAGAACCGATCGGCCAAGGGTAACCCAAACCCAACCCATATCAAACTCTAACTTGTTCACCAAGTTTGGTTTAGTATATATACAAGTCTAGGGGTCTTGTATTTTGCATCTCTTGTACTCATAAGCTAAAACCCTAAAACGTTTGTGTGTGTTTTGTGCTCAAACCGACCGGCCACCTCCTTTAGGGTGTCGATCATCAACCTTTTCCCAAAACAAGTTATTTGGTTTAATAAAACTAGCATTACTTTAATTTGTTTTAGTACGTGTGTACAAGAACGTGGTAATAACACATTATTGTTATTATTCTTGGATTGAATTACAAAACGGTAAGGGGTAATTCACATAATCCTATAAACCCTAATTAGGGTTCATCCAATTGCTAGTTTTGTGGATTTGATTCTTGTTCGGCTAGAATCAAGAAAGGTACGCATATTCTTATTATGTTAATTAATTATTTGTTAATAAATCATATACGCTTCCGCTTGAATACTTTGATGTTTTGTGGTTATTTATTTGAATGTCATGTTATATAATTCCAACAAACTAGCACTTTCTTCTAAGCATATAAACTTGACTGAAATTATGATAAATGTGACGAGTACTATTGTAATGAGAGTAGGTTTTGGCAAGAGGTATGAAGATAGACATGAAAGCAGAGAGATTGTTTGACTCCTTGGCGAACTTCAGTCGATGGTAACAGATTTCTTTGTTGCGGATCTTGTGCCTAGTTTAATTTGCCTTTTGCTAGTTTGATTGATAGGCCGGTTAACAGGCAAGACGAATCGGCTTGAGAAGTGCTTTCAAGATTTAAATTCGTTTTTACCAAAGTTTAATTGATGAACGTCTCGATGAGAACACAAATTCTCATGTTCAGGAAGACCAAGACATTATTGGCATTTTAATTCAACTCAAGAAAGATCAAGTATCGAATCCCATTGAGCTCACTTACAATCACATAAAAGCTATGCTCACGGTAATCACTATATGCTTTAGATCTCTTTATTTATCAACTTTTTCTTTTTTTGTCATTTCTTGTGGTGTGAAGACAAAATTCTCAACTAAAATGTGTTTGTGATGTGCTTATTACCATGTTTCATATGCTATGCTTTTAGGATGTGCTCGTAGCCGGAACATGTACTAGTGCGGCTACAGTGGTATGGGCAATGACGGCCTTAATAAAGAACTCGAAAGTGATGAGAAAAGCACAGAAGAAGTGAGAAATGTCGTTGGCAAGAAAGGAGAAAGAGATGAATATGATCTTGCACAACTCATATACTTGAAGGCAATAGTCAAAGAGATAATGAGATTATACCCTCCAGCTCCTAGAATCTTCTAGTTAGGGGTGCCAATTCAGGTCAGGTTCGGGTTGGCAGGTTCAGATTGACAAGTTGGCGAGTCATAAAACCTCAACACGAATCTGACCCATTTAAATCATCTGGTCAGCTATGTCAATCCTAATCTGGTTACACATAACCTGAAACTGACCCAGTTAACCCGTATATATACTTGGGTTGGCGGGTTAAATAGGTTACACGAGTTGAATAGGTTAAAACGGGTTTCAGGTTGACCCATTTAACCCGTTTTATATACAAAAATTGGCACATTACACGAGTTTAACAGGTTAAATGGGTTTGCGGGTCGACTCGTTTAACCCATTTAACCCGTATAATAAAATATAAGGGCAATTACATGTATTTCCTTACTAAAGTTCAATATTACATCAATTTCCTTCTCACTTTTGTAATTACGTCAATATCCTTCTCAAACTTTCTTAATTACATAAATATCCTACTCACTTTTGTAATTACGTCAATATCATTCTCAAACTTTTTTAATTACATCAATATCCTTCTCAAACTTTTAATTTCTCGTATACATCCCAAAATCAACATGTTCTTTCATTACTCGAAGCTAAATAGTATGTATAAACAAATAAATAAATACGAATAATAAGTTCTTTCATATATATATATATATATATATATATATATATATATATATATATATATATATATATATATATATATATATATATATATATATATATATAAACTTTTGTAATTACGTCATCATATTCTTTCATCAATCATGGCCAAAAAATATATATATAAATTATAATCATTATGATATATCAGAGAAATAGTTTTTGAATTGAAAATTAATATAATTATAATTTAATTGATTTCTGGATATATGTGAGAATTTAAAGTTAAAAAAAGATATTGATGTAATTACAAAAGTTTGAGAAGGACATTGATGTAATTATAAAAGTGGGAAGCATATTTATATAATAATGAGAATGATATTTATGTAATATTGAACTTTAAGAAAAAAATCTCAAATGGTTTGCGGGTCGACTTTAGTACCAACCCGAACCTGACCTGTTTAATAAACGGGTTAGATGGGTCGACCAAAACCCTATCCAAAATCTATTTAGACTCAACCTGAACCTGTTAATTTTCGTGTCGATTTTAGGTCGGGTTTCGTGTCGGGTCAGAAATTGCCACCCCTACTTCTAGTACCTCAAGAAACAAATAAAGATACCATTTTACATGGCTATGAAATCAAGCAAAATACACTGGTTCATGTAAACGAATTTGTCATAGGTGGAGACCCTGAATCGTGGGAGAACCCCGAAGAGTTCATAGCCGAGAGGTTTTTGGGTAGCGATATTGACTTTTGAGGGAATGATTTCGACTTGATCCCGTTTAGAGCTGGTCAAAGAATCTGTCCTGGAATTTCGTTAGGAGTTCTAATAGTTGAACTCTTGCTTGCTAATCTTATATACTTGTTTAATTGGAAATTACCGATCGGTATGAAGATCGAAGATATAGACTATGAGGCTAAGCCTGGGTTAACCATGCATAAGAAGAATGGGCTTATTATATTAGCCCAGATTTACTTGTAAAATGCTTTGATTTAATTGTTTAGGTCTAAGGGTGCACAAAGCAAAGTTTTTACAAGCAACTCGAGCTCGAGCTTGAGCTTGACTCGATCGAGTCGAGCTTTTATCGAGCTCATGCCCGAGCCTGAGCTCGAGCCCAAAAAACAAGCTCGAAACACATAACGAGCCAAGCTCGAGCTTTTAATAGCTCGAGCTCGAGTTTTTATCGAGCTTTCAAGAACATATATATATTTATATAAACAACTTAAAACTAGCGTGAATCTTGGTATAATAATTAAATATTTATAGAAGGACCATTTAAACCATAATTCTCCCAATTTTTTTTGTATATGTTATTTTTTTGAGTTAATCGCGTATTTTCTTGAATTTATTGTCGAGTTTTACTATCAAATTTAATGTTTATATATAAATTCAAGCTTTTGATGCCGAGCTCGAGCCTTACACGACCCGAGCACAAGCCTGGATGATTAAAGCTCGTCAAGCTATCAAGCCAAGCTCAAGCATACTTTAAAATTTTAAAGCCAAGCTCAAGCCCTGTGAAGCTCGAGCTTGACTTGACTCGATTACACCCCTATAGGTCTTTGAAACGAAAAAAAGTAATATAACAATAATTAATGATTTGCAAGCAACGTATGCATATGATAATAGCAAGTCTATCTATTGATTGTAAAGGTTTTGGACATGTTCTTCATCGATATTGTTAATACAAATAATGTCAAAAACATCATTTGCATTATTCGACCTCTATATATTTTGATAATCAAAAAATGTAAAAACAGACTATGTAAAAACATACTTGATAAGTTTGTAATCGGAAAAGCTCGTTTCGACTACAACATCACTTAAGGTATGAACAAACAATATATCAACTTAGTCAAGTGATCAAAGAATTTCTTTTCTCTTAAAACTCACATTTTCATAAATATGACAAACTCGTTTTACATAAATAACTTGTACAAATTAATTTTGTAATAATAAGAAATGTTTTATTCAAAAAAAAATATATATTTGAAATCTGGTTTCCCTCCCAAATCAGTTAAAACTTCACCAGATAAATATTTTAAAGTATACTGTATTTTAAAAACTTGAATCGATCAATGGATTTCGACAAATATCAAGAAGGGAAATCTATGTAAAGACCACCACTTTTCTAAGCCGATTGTTTTATTTATTGGAAAACAAGATTCGAAACTTATGTAAAATAAAAAAGATCTTGATCTTTGGCATGTTATTACTAAGGGTGACTTTAAAGCTATTGAACAAAATCCGGAAACTAAAAGGGATGAAGTAGTTTCTTATGAAAAAAAGTGATAATCTTAAAAAGAAATTAACAAAAATGATGAAGCAAAAATAGTTATTTATAATGCTTTACCTAAAAAGGAATTTCAAAGAATTTTTTTGTGTACTACGGCTAAGTATATTTGAAAAACTTTGCTAGTCACTCATCAAGTTAATAATCAAGTCAAAGATAACAAAATCGATCTTCTTGTTCTACAATATGAACAATTCGTCATTCCTGAAGACGAATCTATAGATAGTGATTTTTCAAGATTTAATACTATTATTACTAGTCTAAAAGCCCTTGATGAGGGTGTTCCTATCAAGAGTTGTGTCAGAAAATATCTCGAGCTTTACATCCAAAATAGAGAGCAAAGGTCACGACGATAGAAGAATCCAAAGACTTAGCTTCACTATCGCTTGATGAACTCATCAGGAACCTAAAATTTCACGAGCAAATCATCAAAAATGATTCCAAAATAGTCAAAAACAAAGTAGAAATGAGATCTCTTGCTCTAAAGGATAAAAAGGAATCTAGTGAGAATGAGAGCTCAAGTTCGGAGAGTGAAGACAAAGAATATGCCATGGCGGTTAGAGACTTTAAGAAGTTCTTTAAACGAACAGGTAGATACGTGAGACAACTGCGAGATGAAAAGAAGACGTCTATAAAGAATCGAGATGATAAATATAGTAAAGGTGAAAGAAGATGTTTTAGATGCGGTGATCCAAGACATATCATAGGAGAATGTCCTCAAGAACCAAGAGAAAAGAACCAAAAAACATACATCGGAGGTGATTGGAGCGATAACGACGAAGAGACCAATGACAAAACCAAAGACGAAACATGTCTAATGACAGGAACTTCAAAAGAGGTACGTTTTGAAACCGAATACTATAATGATGACACATCCTCTTTAGATTCATTTAAATTAGATAATGAGTATGATCGTTTTTGCAAAATGAGTCAAAAGTTAATAATCAAAAATAAATTTCTAAAATCTATTAAGTCTAAACTAGAGAAAGAAATTTTTGAATTAAAAGATAAAGTATCTAGACTCGAGAAAGGCAAAAAAATTGATATCGAGTGTAAATCGTGTCAAAGCCTTAAAATCGAAAATGAGGAACTCAAAGAGGAAGCCTCAAAGCTAACTAAATTTGAAAAGAGTACTCATTCTCTTACAGAAATATTAAACTTTCAAAAATGCTCCGATGATAAAACAGGTCTAGGCTATAATTTCTTTGAAGCATCAACAAGCGGGACAAAACAAATTAAATTTGTGAAACCCCTGGCAACCGAGTCTACTGCCGACGGTCCCCAAAAACAGGCAGAAGGTCCCTCAAATATAAAGGACCGTCCTTCATTAAAAGGATAGTTAGGTGTTAATAAAACTGTCTCTTTGTCAAAATCAATTTTAGGTAAAGCACCAAAACATTTAACTGTTATGAACACTAAGGTACCTATTGCTAGTATAAGTGAAGTTGAACGTTTCTATAAACCATCACAAAAACCCGGAGTAGGATTTAATAAAGCAGTGATTAGATCAAAAACTCTACCACCTAGGAAAATAAATGTCTCTCAAAGACAAGCTAGACGAACACAACCTAGAAAACATAATCATCCAAACATGTATCCCATAGCATGGAATAATAGCTATGTACCTTTGGGATTCTACTAACCTCTTCAACATCCAAGTCAAATGCAACAAATGCATGAGATGTTTAATGCTAACAACTTTGGACCCATGAGATATTGGAGACCATATGTTTGAGTTGTTCTATGATATCATTAGATTTTCTTGGGAGTCGACTTGGAGCCCGATGAATGGATTAAAGATAGTGGATGTACTAATCACATGATGGGGAATCGAAAGCTATTCTCATCATATCAACCATGCAATGGAGGTAATGTCACTTTTGGAAGTAAACTCAAAGGTAACATTATTGGCAAAGGTATGATTACTCACAACTCTCTTACAATCACTAATGTTGAGCATGTAGATAACTTAGGATTTAATCTACTAAGTATTAGTAAAATATGCGATAATAAATGCAAAGTGACATTTTCCGAAGATGGTAGTGAGATCATTAAGGATAGAAAAATCATTGGCAAGGGAATTAGGAAAGGTGATCTAAATGTTATGAAAATGGGAAATAGGTATAGTAATAATATATGCTTATCAATGATTAACGATAATTCAACATTATGGCATAGGAGGCTAGGTCACGTAAATATGTGTTTGATACAATCATTAGCCTCTAAGAATTTAGTTAGGAATCTACCAAAACTTAAGTTTAATCAACACTTTTGTGACGCTTGTGAAATTGGAAAACAAACACACTCTAGTCACAAAGCCAAGAATGTAGTCTCGACATCTAGATGCCTAGAACTTCTTCATATGAATCTCTCGGTCCATCCATCGTACGGAGTTACGGAGGAAATATCTACACCTCAGTAATAGTAGATGATTATCCTAGGTACCCATAGACAAGATTTCTTAAGAATAAGACATAAGCTTTTGAGCAATTCAAAACATTTAGTAAGAAAATCCAAAATCAACTAGGTTGTTCTATAGTTTCCATTAGGACAGATCACAGTAGGGAATTTGACAATGACGTGCAATTTGGAGTTTATAATGATGATAATGGTATTACTCACAATTTATCGGCTCCACGAACTCTACAATAAAATGGACTATGTTAAATGAAAAATCGTACTCTACAAGAAATGAGTAGAACAATGTTAAATGAACAATCCATACCACAAAGTTTTGGTGTAATGTCATAGACACCTCTACTTATATACTCAATAGGATTCTCATTAGGATAATCTTAAGAAAAACACCATACGAAATCTTGAGATGTAGGAAACCAACTCTAGATTACTTCAAAGTGTTTGGAAGCAAATGCTACATCTAAAACACAAAAGATTATCTCACCAAGTTTGACCCAAATTCTTGCGAATGTGTATTCCTAGGATATTCACAAAATAGTAAAGCTTATGTAGTTCTCAATAAGGAAACAATGATGGTCGAAGAATCACTCAACTTGACATTTGATGAAAGTCTTCCCCCACCTAAAACATCACCTTTGATAGATAATGATTTAGACGAAAAAGAAGCCATCGATGATAATAACAAGAAAAATCTAGGGGTTAACAATATGAATGAAACCTTAGAAATAGATGAAACTACAAACATTAAGGAATCTAGAAATCACCCTTTAGATAACGTTATAGGAAATTTAAACCAAAGAACCCTTAGATCACAAGCCCAAGAAAAGAGCAACTTCTTTTGCTTTATATCAATCATTGAACCTAAGAACGTCGATGAAGCATTGATAGATGAAAGTTGGATCGTCGCAATGCATAAGAAATTAAACCAATTTTAGTCTAATGATACTTGGGAGTTAGTACCTCGACCTAAGTATACAACCATAATAGGAACCAAATAGGTATTTAGAAATAAATTAGATGAAAATGGGGTTGTATCTAGAAATAAGGCAAGATTGGTAGCACAAAGTTATAATCAACAAGAAGGGATTGATTATGATGAAACCTATGCACCCGTAGCTAGGTTAGAGTCCATTAAGATATTACTCGCTTACGGTTGTGTCTTAGACTTTAAGCTATTCCAAATGGACGAGAAAAGTGCATTCCTAGATGGTTTCATCAGTGAGGAGGTATATGTAGCACAACCTCCGGGATTCATTGATTTTGAGAAACCCAATCATGTTTATAAACTCAGGAAAGCCTTGTATGGTCTTAAGCAAGCTCCTAAATCATGATATGATAGGTTAATAGCTTTTCTTCTTAAACATGATTACATAATAGGAATGGTCGATAACACTATTTCACTAAGAAGAAAGATTCAAATATCATAATTGTTCAAACATATGTCGGCGACATCATATTTGGTTCAACTTGTCGAGACATGTGTGAAAATTTCTCAAAAAACATGCATGACGAGTATGAAATAAGCATGATGGGTGAACTTAACTTCTTCCCTGGACTACAAATAAAACAATTAGAAGACAAAATATTTTTTAATCAATCTAATTATATTAAAGAAATGCTTAAGAAATTTGGATTAGAAGATAATAAGCCTATGAAAAACCCATAGCTACGGATACAAAACTCATGGGAGACAAAAATGGTGAGTCCGTAGATATCACTAAGTATAGAGGCATGAGAGGTATTTTGTTATACTTGACGGCATGTAGGCATGCTCGATATCATGTTTAGTGTATGCCTTTGTGCTCGCTTCCAAGAAGATCCCAAAACTTCTCACCTTAAAGCAGTTAAACATATCTTTTGATATATTAAAGGCACTATACACTTAGGATTATGGTATCCTAAGGGGACCAGCATAGAAACTATAGTATATGCCGACTCTGATCATGCGGGAGATTATGTGGATCGAAAGCATACTAGTGGCATTTGTACCTTCATAGGTTGTTATTTAACTTTTTGGTTCTCTAAGAAACAAACAGCACTAGCAATCTCCACAACCGAAGCCAAATATGTAAGTGCCGGGAAGGCATGTCAACAAGCAATATGGATGAAACAAGCTCTCGTAGACTATGGCATCACACTTGACGACTTCCCAATCATGTGTGATAACAAAGGAGCCATTTACTTAAGTAAGAACCCCGTGAAACATTCTCGTACAAAACACATAGAAATTTGTCACCACTTTATTAGGGACAAAGTCCAAAAGGGGAACATTTCCTGTGAAAAGGTTCCAATCGAAGAAAACATTGCGGATATCCTCACCAAACCTCTCAAACGTGAACCTTTCTATTATCTTCATCTAGGCTTAGGAATGAACACATTCCTTAAATTCTTCTTAAACACATTGTAAGTCTCTTCCTTCTAATCTGAGTCTAGGATTCTATTGAGCACAAAATCAAAATTGGAGAATTTGTTTTTAGAATTTAGAGTAGAATGAGTATACTTCCCATAGATATAGTTTTTGGATGCTTAAACTAATTTTAAAGACTCTATACTCACATGCAAAACCCTGATTAATTTTCTCAAAACTTCTCATATTTAGGAAAATCATTGTTTTGCATTGTTAATATAATTCAAAAATGTTTTTCTCATGCATGCATAATGAACTCACAATCCTTGGTCGGATCATATAACTAATATATATAATTCGACATGAATAATGGAGCAAAATTGAACTAAGGAGACTTTGGATTATCTCTTAGGTTTTCCTTTCATTAGAGTCGAGATAATTACATCTCCACATATGTTGCATGTAGACACACAATAGAAATAATAGCTCCTAGATGAATATTTGCTCACTCTGGTGGCGGTCCCTTATTCGTTGAACGGTCCCTTACATTTAAAGGACTGTCACCTATTTAAGGGAATGTCCCTAGCTTAGCAATCATTATTAGCTTTCTGATTTATTTTTCTGCACCTTTGACCAACCACCTTCTAGCTCACCCTATACTTCCCTTCATTATCAAACACAATTTGAATTTCTAAAACTTCTAATGCATGCTTTGCCAAAATTAGAGCCTTCATTCCTTATTTAATCTTCATCTTCCTCATTCATCTTCTTGACATAACTCATTCTTCTCATTTCCTCTCAATTTCATCCTCTAGGAAGCCTAGAATTTCCGTCAAACCTATTTGGCGGAAGAAACAAACTCTCGATAATTTCATGGAAAATGATACTACCAACTCCAACAATCAAATCCCAACTTACACTGCACAACCTACCCCTTTCAAGGAAGCATCTTCCTCTTCTTTCTCCTTATTTGCTTCACAAACCATCAATGAACCACAATAAATTCACAAAAAAAAAAAAATCCTCTTTTGACCTAAAAGATCATCCTCTACCACCACCACTTCCACCTCAAGTTACAAATCATACCACCCAACAATCAATTAGGGCTCAAGAATTCTCAACTCTTCTTGATTTGCATCTTCTAAATGCAATCATTTCCCAAAAACTACAACCTCCACTACTAGACCTCAGCACTAGACTAGGATTATTTCTACAATGTAGCATTATGATGTACTAGTCATACTACATGTATGACTCTTTTCTTATTAAGAAATATTTCCTTTTAAGTTTATCTTATGACCACTTATTGAAATCTGCTCATTCTGTCTAACCCACTGCGGGTGGTCCCTTAAATACACGGCGGTCCCTTATTTATATATGGGACCGTCCAACATTTATAGGATCGTCCCCCGTGATTTCTAATATTTCTCTCTTCTTTTTATCTCTAATCTATATAATTGCTTCTATGAGTTGAATATACATATTTTTGCACTTGTACTCTAACTTGTTTTTGTAGCACAATATCATTACTCGATTCCTTAGTGCCCTAAACAAGGGGGAGCACTAATCAAGGGGGATCATTTGCATTGTCATTTTCTTTCCTCTCTATACATTGACGATACCTTTTTGATTGAACCAAAAGAGGGAGAAGTGAACTAAAACTCATTAAAAACTAATTAAAACATGTTTTTACATAAAATGAGTTTATATTTTGTAATCATAAAAAAAGAGGAGATTGTTAATACAAATAATGTCAAAAACGTCATTTGCATTATTCGACCTCTATATGTTTTGATAATCACAAAATGTAAAAACATGCTACGTAAAAATATACTTGACAATTTTTTAATCGGAAAAGCTCGTTTCGACTACAACATCATTTAAGGTATGAAAAAACAATATGTCAACTTAGTTAAGTGATCAAAGAAGTTATTTTATTCTTAAAACTCACATTTTCATAAATGTGACAAAACCGTTTTACATAAATAACTTACAAAAATTAATTTTGTAATAATAAGAAATGTTTTATTTAAAAGAAAATATTTAAAATATGGTTTCCCTCCCAAATCAGTTAAAACTTCACCAGATAAATATTTCACCACATCATGATAAAAACAGGAGTGTCATATGAGATGGTTCCTTATAGGTGGACGGTCCCTTATATATATGGGACCATCCATTTTTAAGCGACCGTCCCCCGCTCCTCCTAGTTCCTATAAATACTACAATATTCTCAACAGAAAACTTCACCTCTTGAGCACTAAAGTTTTATGTCTTTCTAAATCTTTCAAATCTCACTTCTTTGATTATATTAACTTGTTGTAATTTGTTTACAAGTGATTACATCCATCCTACCTCAAAGTGCAAGAGAAGAACACTCGTATTCGTCAAGAAATAAAGTGTTGAAGAATAGTCATTCACCTTGTAACCTTTGTTACATTTCTCTCCTCAATCTAAACTCTCTATATCTTGATTCTTGTGTAATTGGGTAGATCCGACTTGTGTGTAAGCTCGGAGTTGTGTTGTGTAGAGATTCGGACTTGGTGTTGGTCCGTAAGGTGTTACATGTAGTGGTTGCTATTGTGTGTAGTGTTGTGCATATTGGTTCTAGCTAGGATTAAAACTCAACATTCCACTTAGTGTCAAAATTTGGTGTAAGCGAAGGTGTGCGGATTTCTCTGACTTAAGGGAGATTGTTGATATAGTGTTTGTAAACTTTCTAGTGTGATACTCGAGGAGTGGAGTAGAGCGAAGACAGAGCTTCGTAGCCGAACCACTAAAAATCTATGTGTCTTGATTTGATCATTCCTTCTCTTTACTATTCTATCATTCCTACTTAGTTATCATTGTTATATTCTTTGTATTCATATATTGTTGTTTTGATATCACATAAACTTCGAATCTAAAAATCTTTGAAAAGAAACTTGAAAAAGGTTTTAACAACGTAATTAAAAAGGTGAAACTATTCACCCCCTTTCTAGTTTCTACAAATGTACTAAACGGGTTCAAGAGGCCGTTTCTAAGGATCATCCTATGGCTGCTACTAAATCAAATACTATGTAGGATCATGAAGAGGGTTTTATTGATGTCAATAACCAGATAAACAAATGGAAAATTCTTCCTATTGATGAGGTTCGTCTTAATAAACCTAAACCTATCTTTATCGTGTTAAACAGGTGACTAACAAATCTGATAATGATAAAGGTCCTCCTGTGAAGGCTAAAGATCATGGGAAGTCACCCCCCATGTCAAATCTGATATGAATACTACTCCTTTGTCAAATCCGTTTAATATTTTGAATGAGTTGGAAAAGGCGGATGATGTCGATATTCCTAATGAGCCTAATGCTATGGAGGCCAATGTAGCGTCTACTAGCGAATCTGGGCAACGGGCTCCTTCCAATAAGGTACCCAGGAATACCCGGTATTTGGTCTAGCAAACCTGATATGTCTCTTGGGGATTTTGACTTTGGTGAGTTTGGTGAGTCTGATGAGGATGAAGTATTTGAACCTAATGTTGATATTTCTAGGTATATGTCATTGTCTAGAGGAGGTCAACAACTTGAAGCTGATGATTTGATTTTTCAGATGGATACGCGGCTCAGGTCTATGACTTACTTGGAAAACTGGATGCGTTTGTGATCAATTTGATATCCGGATTAAGAATCGTGTTAGGAAGTAGATGCACTTTCTTTGGTTTTTCATAAGATTGGCATGTCTTTCTTATATGGTATGTAGGTTTGTAGCACTTTCGGTGCTTGGTTTTGCCTATATAACGGGCAGAGATGAGAGATTTCACTCTCATTCGTTGTACTAAAATATTATTTTGAATAATATATTTACCGGGTGATAACGCTCAAAATGAACATGTTTTTAGTAGCGTTATTGTTGGTTTTGTGTATGATAATAAGCTATATTTACTCATAACTGTTGCAAAAGTGCAATAGATGCGTATTGTGTATGTGTATGTAGCCAGGTATCACAAAAGACAAAGAAATGAAGTTTTCATACACGTTTGGAAAATTCCCGAGGAAAGAAGTCGAATAAGGAAGCTCTTGGACTCAATGACTAGGAAGCGCAAAGATTTCTAAGTATCTACAACAAGTTAAGATCCAGTTTCGTCTTGGAAATCATCAACGAAAACAAAGAAAAAGGCGCAAATCAAGAAAAGTCAACAAAAGTCAAAACTGGGGGTACAAGAGGCGCCCAACCGTTCGGTTGGAGCCCGCAACCGATCCGGTTGGGCGAAGTGAAGAAGTTGCAACCGATCCGGTTGCATGAACTGGAGTTACACAAATTTGCATTTAATGTTGCCTTAACTCCCCATAATCATTGGAGGCCGATCATTTCCTGTTATTTACTTGTAGAGAACGTTTTTGGCCAGTTAGTTATGTTTCTTTGGCTATATAATGAACCTAGACTTAGTAGTCTAGGTGTGACACAACCCAAAGTGTAATAGTTTACACCAAAACTATTACCAACCATTTTATTCATCCCAAAAGTTTAGTTATTACTGTAAAACGTCCAGGAGGTTGGAGAGACTCATTCTCATCCATTGTTTTGATCATTCGGAGTTATACGGTTAAGCTAGGTGATTGGAGGCGTGTGGTTGCTATAATCCACGAATTCTAGTTCTTGTAATCCCAGAAGTTTAGGTATTCTATGAAACTTGTTATGGATTTCTATTCTTTTGAGTTATTGGAATTACTTTGTTATTACTTGTGTTTTGTTATAATTATCATGGAGTAGTTCTTGAATATACTTGTATGTAAGGATGTAGGAAATCATACTAGTGGTCTCATATGTGATGCATGTATAAATGATCTTGTTTAAATAAGTTTGTTGGAAAAATACTAGTCTTGTTTGATGTGTCGGTAAAACATGTTTTAAGAAAAAGGACCGAAAGGATTTCTCTTGTGTTTTATTCCAAAAAGTTAAGTGACAAACTAGTATGGGGATATGGTGATTGACAACCACCATGTTTACTTATTAAAAGAAGACTAGAAACATTTTCATCACGAAAGGTCGAAAGATTCATAGGAACGAGTTTTATAAGAACATTTTACAAACAAATGGATTTTCTAAAGGATAATCATTAGGATAAGGATCGAAAGGATTACCTATATGTTATTGTTCTTAAAATGATTTTACAGACATAAACCATGGGTTGGAAATCATTTGCTTATGATTTGTGCATCACATCAAGAGTTTACACCAAGCCTTCATGAACACTTACTATGATTGCCTATAGACTACACACAAGTATATATTTCTTTATATTGAATTTCACTAAAACCATCATTTTTGGAGAGAGCCTTGACAAAGCTTTCTTGTTACCAATCTTTTAAAACAATTTCAAAAGCAAAATCCCTTGGGACGATCTCGACTTACCCACCTTTGCTATCGCGAACGAGTATAATTGCTCGTATGTGTTTATAGTAATAACCGGGAAAATCCGTGTTTATAAATTTTTAAAACTTGCACACGGTAAGCACATCAAGTTTTTGGCGCCGCTGCCGGGGATTTGGATTTTTAAGTAATTTGATTTTGTTTAGATTCTATAAAATTGGTAAATTTAAAATTGAATTTCATCAAGAAAAGAAAAAAAAAATTGGGTTTAGAGGCTAACCGAACCGGTTAGTGCTCTCGGTAAAAGTTTTATTTTTGATTTTTATAGTTTTGCTTTATCTAGTGTTTTGTGTTATAGTTTTTAGTTTAATTCTTGTCATTTCAGATTTTTATAGATTGTCCTATAGATTGTTTATGCTTTTCTTAGTGATTTTTAGATTTTTGATATTTTAATCATTTTTAGTTTTATTTACTTTTTAGTTAATTTTGTCTTAATTGCAGTTATTAACTTAGTTAATTTTCAGTTTTATAGGTTAATAGTTTTAATGAGTAGTTAAGTAGACTAGTTAATATAGTTTTGATTAATTAACTTAATTAATGTTTTTAATTAATAAGGATAATGAGTAGCCTCAATTAATTAAGAGTTTAAGTACAATTAATGGTCTTTAATCAAATTAAATTAACAGGTTTTATTATTATTATTAGAGTAAATTACACCGTTCGTCCTTGTGGTTTAGGCCAAATCCCTACCCAAGTCCCTGATCTTTTTTTCTTGCTTGTTTGCTCCTTATGGTTCCAATATTGCACGCTGCCCATCCTTATCTCAAACGTCCGTTAAATAGTGACGTTAACTCTTCTAACGTGCCTTTCACATAAGGGTAAAAGAGTCATTTACAACTTCCTTAATAATTAAATGAAATAATATAATTTCTTTTGTAAGTGTTTATATTAAGATGTTGCAGAATAAAAATGGTAAAATATTCTCTTTTTTTTTGCAAGAATACATTGAGATGTAGCAGATTCTCATTCCAAATTTTACATAACAAATTTCTGAATCAAACTCAAAAGTCACAACAAAAGTTCAAATCAAACCCATCTGTCACCATTCACCACCACCCCCAACTCCTTATCTCCGGTCACCATCGCCTCATCCACACCACCCACTTTAACCTCCACCCACAACCCACCACAACCATCGAGAAACACACCGACCACCACCATAAATTCCCCATCAATCTATCAGACATGTCACAGAAATTCTCAGATCTTCAAGCAAAAGATTTACTTATATCGGTCTCCATCTTTTTTTAGGATACCAAACACCAGAAACCCACATCACTATTTATCAATCACTAAACCACCATTTACTTGAAACCCACATCACCATCATTCCGCCGAGTCAGCCACACACCAACCATATCACCATCATTTCGCCGTCACCCATCTCACCATCCTCTTCTTGTCTTCCTTACCAAAACGAACCACCACTGTCACTCCATTCTATGTTTATATCTCTATTTGGGTTGTTGTTTGTAGTTATTAATTTAAGTGTGTCTTTTGTAGATCTAGAGTTAAAATATGTTGTATTTTGAATGTATGTGTGTGTTGTTATGAAAAATTTGGCATTATTTCTGTTGATTATTTTGCAAAAAAAAAAAAGAATTACTTGTAAAAAGAGATGGAATAAAAAAGAAAGGCTAGTGGTAGAGAAAGAAAGAGGAGTATGTGTAGACAACAGAGAGTAGAGATATGGTTGGAAGAAAGAGTTAAACATGAAAGGACAAAACTACCCTCACATGTCTTACACATGATGAAACTTAACGTCGGTATTTAACGGACTTTTGAGATAAGGATGGACAGCGTGCAATATTGAAACCATAAGGAGAAAAAAAGCAAGAAAAAAAGAAAAGGGACTTGGGTAGGGATTTGACTTAAACCACAGGGACGAACGGTGTAATTTTGTCTTTGGTTTTGTTTTGTCTTGATTAGATAGTTGTTATGGATAGTTTAAGCGGAATATCTGAGTACCTACGTAACTTGGATGAGATGTTCAAAAAAACCAGGAATTATTTGGAGAAGATTGGGAATATTTTGGAAAAGAGTAAGAAGGACTTGGCTATTGATACGGATAACATGGAAGAAGTGGGAGAGAACAAGGTTCAACTTTCTAAGAAGGGTAGAGTTGTGGTATTCACTCAAGCACCACTAACGAAGTATGATTCACCACTTATGAGGTTCGGTACACCTTGTAGTGTCGAAGGGGTGAGTGCGTGGGACGCTCAACTAAACATGGCCTATGGTGAAAATTATATTGTGGAGAAAGTTCTTGATCAAATTGGCCACGTACGTTTGGATTACGAAGCTTACGAGAGAAAAATGGTTAAGAATCTCAAGGTTAACATTCATGGTCATATTTTCAAAGCAGATTGTGTTGTCTTGGAGGAAGGAAACACTGATGAGCCCAATGTTTATTTTGGGCAGGATTTTCTTGTAACAACCAAATGTCAAGTTGATTTTGCTTTGGGGGAGATGAGGATCAACATCACCGACTTGGAAGAAGAGAAAGGGGTGAATGAAATGCTTGTGGAATTATGTGCTAATATGGAAAAGGAGAATGTGGAAGTCGTAAAGATGGGGAAGGCTAATAGAAAGAAAACCTCATCCAACAAATTAACTCCTACCACATCCACCAACAAAAACAATGATTACACACCTTCACCACCCATTACACCAAACACCTTCAAAACTTTAACCCAAGACCAAAAAGAAGCCATCTTGGAAAACCTTGAACAAAAATTTCTTGAACTCAATGAGAAAAAGCCCGTAATTGAGGTACTACAATATTATGTTTTATACCGCAAGAAACTAGATGCGGTGATGTTAGCAAGAGCAAGATTGGAGGATAAAGATCTACCGGAGGAAGATAGAGATACGATTTTGTTTAGGGGTATACCACGTAAGGAGAAAGACCCGGGAAATTTTGTTTTGCCGATTAAGGTTAATGGGACCACACCAATGTATGCTTTGGCGGACACGGGTTCAAGCGTCATGTTATGCCCTATCCATTATTTAAGACGTTGGGTCTTAGTAAGCCACAACCAAATCACTCAAAACTTACCATGGCGGATAACTCCCAAGCAAAAGCGATGGGGGAGGTGAAAAACGTAAGAGTTCAAATTGGCTATCAACCCTACTTGGCTGATTTTCTAGTTCTAGACATTCAGGTTGATAAGAGTCTACCTCTTCTACTAGGAAGATCGTTCCTACGCACATGTGGTGCAATCATAGATATGGGTAGGGATACGATGACAATCGATGACGGGATCTCAAAACAAACCTATTATCCCAAACCAAGGGGACCAGTTGTGGAATTCTTGGAAGATTTAGAATTGATGGAAGCGGACGATGACTTGACTTGTTTTGAAATTGGATGTGATGTCCATGGAAACCCGATGTATGAACCACTAGCTCCACCATACTTTGATATTGAGGATGAGATGGAACGCGCACTAGAGGTGGAAGCATTTTACAATCCATTAAAAAACATCCTTGTTTACAAGAAGCTAACCGATTTCTTAGGTTCTCTACCGGTTCAACTCAAAAATTTGGAATGGGGACCCGAGGGATCAAGTGTTTACAAAAGAGAGGATGGAGACGGAGAATGGCACGTCAAATTTGATATACTATGCCCGGATGGGAGAAGATTTGTAAGGAAGTTCAAAACTTACGAAACACACCGTGAATTGACTGGGAAATTTCTAAGTGAGGATATCTTAAGGCATGAGTATTTCGAGGAGTAATAAGGAGAAGCAAGACACCATAATAACAAGCAATTGTTTGCTTGATTTTCATTAACTTTTTATTTTATGCATTTAGGATTTCTTGTTTTTTTCATTTCATTTTTATTTGCTCTTATTATTTTGAAGTTATTTAATTAATGCAATTTGAGTTTTTACTTTAAGTTATGAGTATGATGATTTAGTTTTTGAGATAGATGTTGTTGAAATTCCAAATGGTTGGATGAATGTTGTGTGCATCTTTAATCGGATTTTTGAGTAAACGATTGTTGATTGGAAGGTAAAATGCCCAAGTAACGTAAAAAAGGCAAAATTCCGCAAAAATGCAAACCAAAACGGTTGTATCCATGACTGATCCGGTTGCATGCAAGTATATATACCAAAAATTCATTTTTTTTTCGAAAAACACACACATACACTAATCCTCCAGCTGGGTTTTGCAAATTCGACCATTAGAAGTTGTTTGAAGATTGTAAAAGTTGTAGAAGATCATCATGGCGCCTAAGCAAGTAAGCATCTGCAATCAATTAACTTAATTAAGGTTTAATTAGAGCATTTGATTCGAATTACAAATTAGGTCACTAATTTGGGGGTTTTTGATAGAATTCGAATTAAGTTGTAATTCTTTAGGATTAAGTGGGTAATTGATATAAGAATGCATTGCAAAAAGAATTATAGTGATTGATTCAACATGGAATGAGTATTTGATGATTGAATTTTCGGATTTAATTAGGTTATGCCATTGAATCAAATTAAGTTGCAATTGATGATTCCTACTTGGTAGATGATGCGTTTTTAATGAATTTTAGAAGCCACATTGTTGATTAGAACAAGTAATTATGAATTGAGGTTAAGATTGTTGAGTTCTAAGAAAGATGAATATGTGATGATTGGAAGCTTTGAAAACGAATTAGGAACAATTTGAGGATGTGGGAATCATTGATGATGTTAGATACCAGTCTAGGAGTGAATTGGACTTAGGAAAATCTAGTGGAAAATGGATTTGAAGGCAAAGCCTTCTGCAGGTCGAGTAACCGATCCGGTTGCGAAGCGCAACCGAACGGTTGGATAGAGGAAGCAGATGGAACCGATCCGGTTGCTCCTCAACCGATCCGGTTCCATATTCTGATGTGGGAATTTTTGAATTTTTGAAGTATACCTTAGAGGCTTCTATGAACCCTTCCGTTTGTTCTAACACTCTTATATTGACTTATATTTATGATTTCTACAAAGAAATGTTGTAGGTTGTTCAAGTTCGACACGGGTTCCACTAAACCCGATTGTTGCCAAGTATTGCCAAAGGAACGGAAGGAAGAAAGTCACGTATAGCTTGAAGGCTGAAGCAAATGAATACTTGATGTTCAAATATCTCACCAACGAGAAGAAACATGCTTTCAAGGAACGATTATCAAAGTTGTAAAATAGGACATGTTTGGTTCCAAGGGTGATTGATTGGGATTTGTTTGCCGAGTATGAGTGTGAAAATGAGTTGCGTCATATGATGCGGACGTCTTATGTCTATCCGGCTGATGGGGATTCGTTTGATGATTTGTCACGGGAAAGAGCATTTAGCATAAATGAAGAGGTTTATCATGAATGGTGTATGGAGTTCTTTTCGACCATGTACTTTGAAAGAAGGTCAATGTTCGAAACATCATGAAAGAAGTTTGTGTTTGGTTTAGGCTTTGTGGACAGGATCACACCTACACTTTGCCAGATTTTGTTGTTGCTCTTGGCTTGTATGAACCGATTGAGGTTAAGCATCGATGGTTTGAAGCTCATTTTTCGAGGCTTAAGAAGTTTGAAAAAGAATACCCTAGTATCCCCGCTTACTGGAATCGAGTGGGAGATCCTTCTTGTACTAGGAGGAATGCTGCAACCATTAGGAATCCGTTGATGAGAGTGCTACACAAGTTGATAGTAACTGGGCCGTTTCATAGAGTTGGAAGTAGGGACAAATGTCATAAGCCGGACTTGTGTGTTATGATGTTATTGGAGGAAACTAAGGACGGAAATGCGGCTTGGCTCATAGCCGAGTATTTGTCTAGGAGAGCCCCGGGAATTAAAGGTAATAGCAACATTTGTGGAGGCCATTTTGTGACAAGGTTGGCAAAGAATCTTGGGTATTACAATAGTAGTGAGTTGGCTAAGTGTGGAGAGCCAAAGTTTTGTGAGATTTGGAATGCAAATGGTTTTGGAAATGCTTTGAATAAGAAGATGAAAACGTTGGGAGCATGGATTGAACCGCAACAACAACAACCACCACAACAGCAAGGAAATGTGCCAATGGGCAATATACCGATGGGAAGCGTGCAAACGGGTACGTCTAGTAGTTTTGACTCAGGTTGGGGAGAGTGGAACCAACATTTGAATGAAATTCAGTGTAGGGAAGTTTGGAGAGACTCGATGATGTTGAGAAACAATTACATCAATGATTATTCAATGCCGATTTTTCAACACATGGCTCAAGAAGCCAATTATGAGTTGCCACCCTACAATCCACCCAATGTTCCACCATATCCTTTCCCCCACACCTCTTATCTTGGACCCTATCCATATCTATATCCTGGATATGCACCATTTCCTGACCCAGTGCCTGCATATGGTAGATTACCCGAGGTTGGAGGATCTAGCTATGATGTTGGAGGATCTTCATCGGGCGTTGCAAAGGAGAAGAAGAAGAGGAAGGTTTACACAATCTTTGATGAGTAGGAGAACTATGAAACCGAGAGCGATGATGATGAAGAAGGTGATGAGATGAGTGAGGATGACGAATGATCGTGGATCATTCTTGATTTATGGTTTAAAAACAATGGTTATCATGTGTTGAACAATATTATCTCTATCTCTTACTATTTCTTTAGGATGATTATCATACTTTGCTTATTTTCATATTTTTAGTAGCATTTGGATTGTTTGCTTGTTTTGTTTTGTGTATTGTGTATTTTTTAGTTTTGTTTGCAGGATGGATGTGACGGAAGCTTATTGCTGGTCAAATATTTGGAGTTGGATAACACACATGCTTGCTTATGACCCAATATGCATATTGCATATTCTATCCCGTGGTATCTTTTTGACTATTTCTTTTCTCATTTTTTTTACTTTGAAGTTCATTTTTATTACATTAAGGACAATGCAAAACTTAAGTATGGGGAAGGGAAGAAAATAGGAAAAATGATACGATTTTTAAATTTTTTAGTTTTTTTAGTTTTTGGATTTAAGTAATTAGCAGAAAATCGCCCTTGGTTGTCTAGTTGTTTTCACATGTTATTGAGATATATTAAAAACAACTTGAGTATTTCAATGGTAAAATGAGGTTTTTGAAATTTTTTGATTTGGACCAAATTACGGAAGTAATTCATTGTGGATTCGATAGCATTTTCTAGCACGCATTATAGCCTTTTTCCACTTAATTGTGAGGTTTCTTTTTGTATAAAACACATCTTTTGTTTTATATTTGCTATGAGTGTGCCGGTGATTGTGTCGATTCTAGAAATTGTACTTGTTATGCATTACGGTTAAAATCACTCTCGAGTGATAAAAATATGTTCAAGTGATAAGAGGCATCGTAGGATTTAACCCAAATGGCCTTCCATTTTACATCTAATGTTTTTTGCTAACCACATCGGTTAGTTAACCACCTTATATGGACCCATTTGTTAGTGCTCATTTTTAGCACTAGATACCCTTAGTTACACCCTTCGAGCCAATCTTTTCATTCTTGTTTAAATCCAGAAAAAATACAAAACGATTTTACACCTTAAACCTTAGCCAACCCATGTCATGTCTATTGGTTTGTTGCTAGTTGTTTGGAGTGTTGGATTGTTTTTGATGATTATGAAGAAGCTACACTTTGTCTATAGTGTGTACCATTCTCCAACAAAAACGAAGGAGACGTCTTTCTCATTTGTATTTTTTGTGGTGTATGCTTACACTAAGTGTGGGGGAACTTGAAAAAAAATGGTTATAGCCAATGAGCTATATGAAGAATATTGATTAGCCAATGAGCTAAATTGAGTTATATATGTTTGGAGATCGATATGAGAAGAGGAGGAAGATATAATCATTTTCGGGATTGTGGTTTGTATGATGACTAGCAACATGGAGGTTTAGACTTGACTTTATTTTTCTTAACACCAATTTCATAAACTATCCCATGCCTTATCCATACCTTTTATAAACCCGAAGCCTTAACGTTATAACCCGAATAAAAGCCCTCTTTGATGAATTTATTTTCTTTGTTTTGATACTTGTACAAGCTTATGGTAAAAAGCATTAATCATGACTAGGCATTGAGTGATTTACATATACCCACCAATATATGAGTGTTGAGTGAATTCTTAAAATCATTCGTGAGGTGTTCTAGGTATATGTCATTGTCTAGAGGAGGTCAACAGCTTGAAGCTGATGATTTGATTTTTCAGATGGATACGCGGCTCAGGTCTATGACTTACTTGGAAAAATGGATGCGTTTGTGATCAATTTGATATCCGGCTTAAGAATCGTGTTAGGAAGTAGATGCACTTTCTTTGGTTTTTCATAAGATTGGCATGTCTTTCTTATGTGGTGTGTAGGTTTGTAGCACTTTCGGTGCTTGGTTTTGCCTATATAACGGGCCGAGATGAGAGATTTCACTCTCATTCGTTGTACTAAAATATTATTTTGAATAATATATTTACCGGGTGATAACGCTCAAAATGAACATGTTTTTAGTAGCGTTATTTTTGGTTTTGTGTATGATAATAGGCTATATTTACTCATAACTGTTGCAAAAGTGCAATAGATGCGTATTGTGTATGTGTATGTAGCCAGGTATAACAAAAGACAAAGAAATGAAGTTTTCATACACGTTTGGAGAATTCCCGAGGAAAGAAGTCGAGTAAGGAAGCTCTTGGACTCAATGACTAGGAAGCGCAAAGATTTCTAAGTATCTACAACAAGTTAAGATCAAGTTTCGTCTTGGAAATCATCAACGAAAACAAAGAAAAAGGCGCAAATCAAGAAAAGTCAACAAAAGTCAAAACTGGGGGTACAAGAGGCGCCCAACCGTTCGGTTGGAGCCCGCAACCGATCCGGTTGGGCGAAGTGAAGAAGTTGCAACCGATCCGGTTGCATGAACTGGAGTTACACAAATTTGCATTTAATGTTGCCTTAACTCCCCATAATCATTGGAGGCCGATCATTTCCTGTTATTTACTTGTAGAGAACGTTTTTGGCCAGTTAGTTATGTTTCTTTGGCTATATAATGAACCTAGACTTAGTAGTCTAGGTGTGACACAACCCAAAGTGTAATAGTTTACACCAAAACTATTACCAACTATTTTATTCATCACAAAACTTTAGTTATTACTGTAAAACGTCCAGGAGGTTGGAGAGACTCATTCTCATCCATTGTTTTGATCATTCGGAGTTATACGGTTAAGCTAGGTGATTGGAGGCGTGTGGTTGCTATAATCTACGAATTCTAGTTCTTGTAATCCCAGAAGTTTAGGTATTCCATGAAACTTGTTATGGATTTCTATTCTTTTGAGTTATTAGAATTACTTTGTTATTACTTGTGTTTTGCTATAATTATCATGGAGTAGTTCTTGAATATACTTGTGTGTAAGGATGTAGGAAATCATACTAGTGTTCTCATATGTGATGCATGTATAAATGATCTTGTTTAAATAAGTTTGTTGGAAAAATACTAGTCTTGTTTGATGTGTCGGTAAAACATGTTTTAAGAAAAAGGACCAAAAGGATTTCTCTTGTGTTTTATTCCAAAAAGTTAAGTGACAAACTAGTATGGGGATATAGTGATTGACAACCACCATGTTTACTTATTGAAACAAGACTAGAAACATTTTCATCATGAAAGGTCGAAAGATTCGTAGGAACGAGTTTAATAAGAACATTTTACAAACAAATGGATTTTCTAAAGGATAATCATTAGGATAAGGACCGAAAGGATTACCTATATGTTATTGTTCTTAAAATGATTTTACAGACATAAACCATGGGTTGGAAATCATTTGCTTATGATTTGTGCATCACATCAAGAGTTTACACCAAGTCTTCATGAACACTTACTATGATTGCCTATAGACTACACACAAGTATATATTTCTTTATATTGAATTTCACTAAAACCATCATTTTTGGAGAGAGCCTTTACAAAGCTTTCTTGTTACCAATCTTTTAAAATAATTTCAAAAGCAAAATCCCTTGGGACGATCTCGACTTACCCACCTTTGCTATCGCGAATGAGTATACTTGCTCGTATGTGTTTATAGTAATAACCGGATAATTCGTGTTTATAAATTTTTAAAACTTGAACATGGTAAGCACATCACCGGGGAATTCCCCTTTACCCAAAAAAATAGCAAGTCTATCTATGCTTCAACTAAATCAACAAACACCTCTGATTGTTGAAACTTACGGGTTTTATCAGCAATATTGTTTATTTTATCCCACATAGATGCATGAGAGAAGTAAAAGTGGGCTAATAAGATCTTTTCCACTGAGTGTCAAAAGTCTTTTAGAAGGCTCTTTAAAAAAATAAGTCTTATAAAAGGCTTTTGTAGGAAATTAATGAAATGTTATTTAATGTTAATTTGGTTTATATTATAGCAATGTAATATATATATATATATATATATATATATATATATATATATATATATATATATATATATATATATATATATATATATATATATATATATATATATATATATATATATATACAAAGAGAGAGAGAGAGAGAGTTAGGATCAAATAAGAAGGAATAAGAAGAATTATAACCGCAAATCCGAGATGCACCGACCTAAATTAGATGCATCCCTATAATCTTAGATGCATTATAATGCACCATAGTGTGTTTTCTAGCTTTTAATCAGATGCATATACGTATATTAGATGCATTTCATGGTTTCTCTTGTTTTTTGTTCTTCTACACGTGCCGAAATCATGAAAATCAATTTGCACCATCTATACATCAAATTAACTTTCGAAACTCAAGATGTTGCGTCTATATGAATAGAAATTCATCTAATGCAAGTCGTTGAATCTCAAATGTGTGGTTTTGGTAACTTCTCACCACTTCTTATTTTAATTTACTTCACACTGGATCCCTACTTCTCACTGATCCTTCCTTATCTACTTGCCTCATCAAGCGATTATCTGGCTTTGATCGAAAAGAGCTACATTACTTCAAGGATGAAGTTCATTATACGCTAATCACCATCTGTAATAACTATACTTAGTTCATTACCTTCACTAAACCAAAACAACCTTCTAAACAATTCACTTTCTTAAGGACGCATATACATGTGTTTTCTTACTCTTCAAAATACCAACACATATGTAAAAATCTCTTAGCTAAAACCAACTCACAAAACCATACTTGCTTCAAGCCTTTCTATATCGAACACTTACTCTTCTAAACACAACTCCTTCATCTCCACAAACAACAACTTCACCTTCTAGATCTAAATGAAGTCTAGGATTGTCCTGAACTAGCACCTCACAACTCTATTGTCTTGAACACCATCATGTACTCTTTTCTTTCTTAACACATACCTTGCACGCCATTGTTAATACAAACGATTTACTAATCTAGATCGTAAATATGTTTTGAGCTTCTTGAATAGTGCTTGTTAAGTTTGATAAACCTTTGTGTTATTTGTGAGCACGATCTCATTTGATTGCTTATGTGCTATTCTTACATGCTCTCATTCTATGCTAGACTTATATACATATATGTTTGCTGTAGAGATCATTAGTTTCAAAATTCGATACGTGGAACAAAATCTTGCAACCATTCTGTTAAGGAATCTGTCTCAAATGCCGGATCCCTTAGCTATAACTAGCCGGATCCCTCAAGTGAAGGATCCGTGGGATCCGGGTGGACAGAAGTGCAATTTTAGCTTCATTGCATCGATCCAACCTTCCAGAGCTCATTAGAATAGTTAAACATGCTACATTAGGATCACTTAAACTTTCCTTAGGCTCAGCTGATCTCACATTCACTCATGGATGACTTAGGATCACATTCAAGGTGTTTTTGATTTATCATTACTTCAAAACTCACCATCTTTCCGCTCCAATTTTTACACATTGATCCTCTCATCTCAAAACACCTAGTTTGATATTTCTCTCAATTTTAGCAAATTGATTTTAGTCATCCTTACCTTAAAATAGGCTAAAAACTAGTTTTTCATTTCTTATGATTTTAAGGAATTTTCCAAATTTCTTTTAAGTTACCATCTAATCTCTAGGATCATTTAACACCACTTGACACTCTCAAATCCATTAGTGTCATCTTTGATCACTCATCGGTGCTCATTAACTCCCATCTTCTTCCGTAAAAGGCAATCATTAGCTACCATCACTCATTGCTCTTGATCATTTAAGTCCCCTTTCATTTAAGACACTTAAGAAGACTGAAACACTCAAGATGTGCAGGTACTAGACCTCACAAAACATGTTTTTTTCTCTTTTTATGGCTGCTGAGAGCCGGATCCCTAGGATTAGCCTAGACGGATCCCTTATTGGAGGGAACCGTGGGAACCGGCTGACAGATTCAGCTAATCCTAGCTAAAACAATCATTTCAAGCTCTCCTTGCTAACTTAAACACTCCATCTTACCTCCATTAACCTTCTTGATCAGTACAAATCTGAAGTTGACTCTTGTGCATGCAAATCATCACATTTCAAAGGATCTTAGTGGCTTAAGTCTTTAATGAACTTCCCAAATCCTACCTTTTATAAGTCATCTTGTTAGAACTTCTTAGTCACCAACTACAACTCTATTCTCAGCACTTAGAAACCTTTTCATCACTAATCTTTAGTCATTTCATCATGAGGAAAGCACCTAGTGCTAACTCATCCACCAAAGGACCACCCAAGAAACTTGCTCGTGTTATACACGAAATTTCCTCAACCGAATCATCTCCCGTTAAATCCACAAATGCTAGGATTTCTCCTCCACCGACTCAACCAATCAAACCAATCCCTAAAAGGATTGTTCCAACAAAGATATTGATAAGGATTTAAAAGGTACACTTTTGAGGGGTCATTTAAGCCTTTAATCGACCACTTTTATATCCGTTACTGCTTAATTTCGTTCTTTTTCACTTTTTAGGTCTCTTGAAGGGAAAATGCTGGAATGATGCTTATTTGGACAAAAAGGCGTGAAAATGTGAATAAAATGGCTAAAGTCAAGATCAAGACACTCAAGCTGCTGGAAGTGCACCCGACGGCGTCACAAACAAAGAGCGAAGCCGTCCCTATAATTGTGACGGCTCAAGAGTGAAATTGCTATTTTGCACCTGACGGCGTCAGGCTTTGAAGAGTAGGGCGTCACGAAGACCTTTTCCCTCAGACGGCCTAAATCCAGATTCAGACGGCGTCAGAAGTTGAAGCTGACGGCGTCACAACCACAACGTGACGCCGTCCCAAAGTTGACTTGGTCAAGACGAAACGCTAATGGCGGCGATCTGACGGCGTCACAATTAAAAGGTGACGCCGTCGCAGTTGTTACTCTATATATAGAATTCGATTTTTAGACTTTTAGAGAGGTAGATTTGTGGAGTAAAACCTAAAACGACTTTTGTCCAGTTTGGGCAGTATCTTAGGGTTCTCATACCCTATTTTACATCAAGATAAGTTATTTACTTCATTGATTTCATTATGTCTTTGATAGTATGTGTGTATGCTTGCATGTTTACCATGTCCGGCTAATTTACTTGTGTGTTTGCCTAGATCCATGAAACCTAGTTATTAATTATTGATTGGTTGTCTCTTATCTTAATTGTAATTAGCTTAGGATTGCAATAGGCCATCGTTGTGTTTTTAATGCTTGAGTAATCTTTGTGAACCTTAGTTTATGATCACCTAGAGTAATTGTAGGCTAAAAATCCAAAGATAACCTTAGAGTTAGTTTATGAATCCTAGAGATTTTATAGGCAATAACCTTAAGGTATTCTCAAAGAGTTAGGGAGAAAAGCATACCCTACGACCTTAGAAGACACAACACGTTAAAAATAAGGACGTGACAATTCAACCATCAATAAAAGATAACTAGGGAGTAATAGTATCTAGGTAGACACATTTTTAATCATCATACGAGCACACATGAATAGAAATAGACTACCCCTTAGCTTAGTTAATTAGATAATTAGAATAGTAGAGTAATCGGTAGAAGTACCACCACCCAAATCCAAACCTCGAGATCTTACCTTTCAATTTTTTAAAAAAATATAAAAAAGATAAAAAATAATATTCCTCAACCCCAACCTTAGCGTAGTAATTTCTCACTAGCATTCCTATTCCCCTAGAGAACGATATCAATCCTGAGGCTTACCCTAATACTACACTACAATGATTAGGTTCACTGCCTAGGTGGTTGAAAAACTTGCTCGAAGAAAAGGAAGTTTACTTTGACCCCGAACGCGCGTTGTACGCGTATCAAGTTTTTGGCACCACTGCCGGGGAATAGAATAGCTAGTTTGGAGTCTACCTCGTTTAGGTTTCCTTGCTTGATTCCTATCAAGTAAGCTTTTATCTTAATTTTTAGCTTCCTCGTAGTCTATCCCCTTTCTTCGTGACCTTTGTTCATAATCCTATCACTTTTCATTATGGAAGGTGATAATCAACCACCACTCATCAACCCACCACCAAATGACCCGCCAAGAGGCCGCACTCTTGGTGAATACTCTAGACCAAGCAACCTAGGCTATAGGAACACCATTGAGCTCCCCGATCAAGCTTAAACTACGGCCCTGCGATCCGACACCATCCGGTTGGTGCAAAACGGATGTGCATTCCATGGACTTCGTTCCGAAGATCCTAATCAGCATCTTAAGGATTTCCTTAAAATAGTCGATTCCATCGATCTTGATGCTACTACTCGGGAGACCACGCGCTTGCGTCTCTTCCAATTCTCTCTACAAGACCAAGCTAGTAATTGGCTTGAGCGACTTCCCGCCGGCTCCATCTCAAGTTGGGATGATCTCACTTCTCGTTTCCTTGCCCAATTTTTCCCACCGGGGAGAACCACTAAGATTAGAAGGGACATCTTGACGTTCCAACAACTTCAAGGCGAGTCCCTCTACGAGGCACGGACCCGATTCAAATACTTGCTCCATAGAGTCCCTCATCATGGCATTGATCTTTGGCTTCAAGTCCAAATCTTCTATGACCATACCAACTTCATCACCAGGCGATCCATTGATCGAGCCGCCAGCGGAAGACTTAGCAACTTCAACGCAGAAGAATCATGGGATATTATAGAAGAGCTTGCCGATCAAAGCTACGAAAATTGGAGTGAATCCCATGAAACCCCCGTTAAAGTGGTTAATGCCATATCAATTCCTCATGAGCCTTCCAACATCACTGAAGAGCAAATGAGTGCTCTTGAGAGAAGGATCGATTATCTAATTGAGAGGCAAAAGAGAGCTCCTGAACCAATCGCTCGAGCAACGGTTAATTTCGCTAACTCCGCCAACCACCCAACACCTCTCTCTGAATCACCAAGCTGTGATCAAAATCTCAATTCAGAACGGCGCTTCCGTTCTACTTCTCCAATACCACTCTCATCAAGCTTTAAGGAACAAATGAGAGAGTACATGGCAGCCCATACGGAGAGATTAGCAAAATTTAAAGATGAGGTTTATAGGCAAAGGGAGGAAATGCAGGCAAAAATGACGGAGATGATGAACTTGGTGAAAGAGTATACTAAGACGAAGGTTCCCGAGAAGGTGCTAGTGAGAAGCGATGATCACCCTCCCCCCACTTCGTTTGTTAACGCCATTTCCATTGTATCCGATGAAGGTGGAGTAGTTGAGAAGAAGGAGGCTAAGGAAAGCAAGGATAGTAAGAAAAAGGAGGAGGCTGAAACCAATGATGAACCCGAGACCATTGAATACTACCTTAAGCACGAGATTAATAAGAAAACAATTGTTAACCAAGTGAACAACTTTAGGTACAATGAGGTTCTTAGGAAAGCCCTCGTAGGAGAAATAACTAAAGAAGAATATGACACCATGCCTATGGGACCTATGTACGAATTGATTCTAAAAAAACCAGTGACTAAAAACCAGAAACCACGGGGAATTTCATAATAACATGTAGCATAGGCGACATCGATAATATAAATGCCTTAGCCGATCAGGGATCTGACGTAAACATAATGCCGCTATCAGTCTATAATAAATTGACTAAGGAGGAGCCAACTAAGACCAATCTTAGACTTTCCTTAGCAAATCACACATATGTCTATCCTATAGGAATAGCGGAGGATGTCCTAATTGAGTTGGCCAATATTGTCTATCTGGTGGACTTCGTGATCATAGACATTGAGGAAGATAGAAATATGTCACTCATTCTTGGAACACCTTTTCTGGCCACTGCCAAGGCAACCATCAAATGCGGTGAGGGTATCATGATACTCAAAAGTGGCAAGGGATACGCTAGGATACCTATTGTTCCAAGATATCCTTTGAAGATAATGGAGAAGATACTGATGAGAATCCGCAGGTCCCTAACAATACGGTTAAGAAGAAAATTAACGAATGGGAAAGAGGGCTTAGAGAATTCATGGTTCAAGGGCTACATGCGACATTGTGGAAACGTGATAAAAAGTTAGGAAATAATCCTACCTCAATACCACAAACTGAAAAGAACCCTAAGGAATTTTTGAATGGAGAAAATGTTCTTTTGTATAAATCGAGAATAAAAGTATTAAGAGGAAGAAATAAGCCAAGATGGTTTGGACCTTATATGATGAAAGAAACTAATCTAAAAAATAAAATCGTTATCATAATAGACGACGTTGGGAAGGAGTTCACGGTAAGCATACAATGTCTACAACGTTTTGATGAAGGCTTAGTGAAAGAAAAAAAGAACGGTAATGAAGTCACGTAGGGGCACGACTTCGAGTCTAGCTACAAGACTCATAAATAAAGAAAAGTGCTTCGTGGGAGGCAACCCATGCTTAATTCTTTGCTTGTTTGTGTGCCATATATCTTTTCATTGATTGTTTATTCTCATGTTTGAATTTGTGATAATGCTTTATTTTGCCTTTAACCTCATGTTAATTACATATAAAGGTATTTTACAAAAAGGATAGGTGTAGGGACGATTACACACGTTTTTAGAAGAACGTGAGCATGAGAATTACGATTATTGAAAAAGATATATATATGTGTGTTTGTTAGAGTCAAATGCTTGTATCGAGTCATAATGGATGTTTTGCAAGAATTTTTACAGATTTTAAAGGTGTAATTTTTCCAGAAAAATGCAGCAGGCCAGTTTCTGTCAGGATAACCCGACGGCTTCAGGATTGCTACCTGATGGCGTCAGGAGGAGCAGAAACAACTTCTAACTTTCTCTCATTTTCTGTGCTACTTATAAATTTTTGAAATTTCTCAGGTTTTAATTTTACAGATAATCTTTAAACATCCATTTCACAAGCATTATATCCTAGTTTAGTAGAGTCATATATAGTTTTACCGCCAATTTTACACGAAAGTTTCGTCTATTTTCTTAAAGTGTGCAGGTTTTATTTAGAGGAGTTTTTCACGCATACATTCTTCTTGAAGAAGAATTTAATCACTACTTCACACGGATCCTACCAAGCTAATCAGGGGAGTATTAGTTTCTTTCTCTTTTAATTACCTTCCATTATCATAACTTTGATACTTTCGGGGAACATTGGGGACAATGTTCAGTTTAAGTGTAGGGAGTGAGAATAAAATGGGAACTTTGAAACTATGTTTATCCTTGATTATTTGTCTTGTCCAATTTCATTTGTGTAATAAACCATGAGAAATATAGGTTAGGGGAATTTTGGCACCAAATTAAAAAAATTTCATGACATGTAGGAGTGGGCCATTAGTCTTAATAAAGCGTCTCATGGATAGGAAGTTATATGACTAGCACAAAAACCCTTTACCACTCAAATTCCACCCCAAAAATGTGAGGTTCGCCCCTAGATTTGTAGGAATTAAAGCATTCATCTTTAATGCTTCGAGAGTGTCCGGTAGTATAATAGATTCTTGAACTTGTTTTGTGATGCATCCCGAGATCGCTAGTGAGACTACACTTGTGTAGTTAGCAATAACTAAATGATAAGAGGCATTAGGATAACCCTTGTTTGATACCCGTATTTAGGGCTGTAAACGAACCGGACGAACACGAACGGAGCCTTGTTCATGTTCGTTCGTTTAACTTTAACCGGACAAATAAACGAACACGAACGCTTAAACGAAAGAATTTTCTTATTCATGTTCGTTTATTAAGAAAATTAGTTGTTCATGTTCGTTTATGTTCGTTTATTAAGACACTAAACGAACGTTAAACGAACATAAACGATCGAACATAAATGAGCATATGCAAACAAACATAAAATTTCTTAATATATGCACAATATATTGTTTTACAAGTGTCGTTTTGTTTAAACAAGCCAATTTTAAAATTATAGAATTAAAAGATATAATATACGAACATAAATAAATAAATGAACATAAACGAACGTTAACGAACACATAATCGAACGTTCACGAACATAAATGAACGGACGCGACTATTGTTCATGTTCGTTCATTTAACTAAACGAACGTAAAATATTGTTCATGTTCGTTCATTTAATAAATAAACGAACATAAACGAACTTTTTACCGAACGGTTCATGAAATGTTCGCTGAACGTTCAGTTCGTTTACAGCCCTACCCTTATTATAATTACTTCTTCTACATCGGTTTAGTAATTCCCCCACACCATTGCGTTGTACTCATCTTTAGTACACGATACCCCTAGTCAACCCCTCAGAGCCTATCCTTTTCGCGGTTCTCGTGATGTTTCGGTTTTCCAAAATATCAATGAAGAGCATTGTTTACAATCCACCCTAAAATGTACACCCAAATCGCCTTAGCCTACCTTGTATGCACTCACTTTTAGTGCATTAATGTTATCATACTAAACCCTTAGTTCAATTATCTAGTTACTTGCATAAGTTGCTAAGTCGAGCCATATCCTTTGTATACAGTTTTGGGATGACTGGGACTCATGGGTAAAGTTAAATTTTATGGAGTGACGGGAAAGAACGTTAAATTCAAATTCCCTTTATCTACGTAATAATGTACTCCAAGTGTTTTGATCTTTTTAATTCGGGTCAAATTACTGTTAGAGTAATAAAAACTCAAGTGTAGGGATGTGCCTATAAATCCATTATATTTTAATGTTATCGTAGAGGATAGTAGAGTAAAAGTGTATGAAAAAAAAGGCCACCATCCTACATCTATCTTTATATTTACGTTTATTTGTTTCAAGTTATCTACAGTTTAGAGAGTCGAGTCTTGGCTTAGCAATGCCATTCTTCTCATGCTTGTAACATAAAGATTTTTGATTTGCCACCACTAAATCGCCTATCCAACCAAACCCTTTGTTTCCCTATTGTAAGCCTAACGTTACAACCCTTTAAAAGACCTCTTAGATAGTTTTTCCTAGGTGCTTACGCCAAAGCGATGGAGGTTTGATCTAGTCTCAAGCCTATGGTAATCTATATACTAGGACCGGTTAATGAGGGTTTATCTTCCATTTCCAATTTGATATATTTCATATACACCTGAGAGATGAGAGTATCCAAACACCACTTGTGAGGTGCCAGTATACAATTACTGGTGCTTGTTATGACTTTTGCGGGCTTATACTTGCTATGAATTGTTCTAAACCAATGCTTCATGCCCCCTAACTTATAAATTGATTGGCCAAAAGCACATTTGCTTGAGGACAAGAAAATACCAAGTGTAGGGATATTTGATAAGGATTTAAAAGGTACACTTTTGAGGGGTCATTTAAGCCCTTAATCGACCACTTTTATATCCGTTACTTCTTAATTTCGTTCCTTTTCACTTTTTAGGTGTCTTGAAGGCAAAATGCTTGAATGATGCTTATTTGGACGCAAAGGCGTGAATATGTGAAGAAAATGGCTAAAGTCAAGATCAAGACACTCAATCTGCTGGAAGTGCAACCGACGGCGTCACAAACAAAGAGCGATGCCATCCCTATAATTGTGATGGCTCAGGAGTGAAATTGCTATTTTGCACCTGACGGTGTCAGGCTTTAAAGAGTAGGGCGTCACGAAGACATTTTCCCTCAGACGTCATAGATCCAGATTCAGAAGGCGTCAGAAGTTGAAGCTGAAGGCGTCACAACCACAACGTGACGCCGTCCCAAAGTTGACTTGGTCAAGACGAAACCCTAATGGCGGCGATCCGACGACGTCACAATTAAAAGGTGACATCGTCGCAGTTGTAACTCTATATATAGAATTCGATTTTCAGACTTTTAGAGAGGTAGATTTGTGGAGTAAAAACCTAAAATGAATTTTGTCCAGTTTGGGCAGTATCTTAGGGTTCTCATACCCTATTTTACATCAAGATAAGTTATTTACTTCATTGATTTCATTATGTCTTCGATTGTATGTGTGTATGCTTGCATGCTTACCATGTCCGGCTAATTTACTTGTGTGTTTGCCTAGATCCATGAAACCTAGTTATTAATTATTGACTGGTTGTCTCTTATCTTAATTGTAATGGCTTAGGATTGCAATAGGCCATTGTTGTATTTTTAATGCTTGAGTAATCTTTGTGAACCTTAGTTTATGATCAACTAGAGTAATTGTAGGCTAAAAATCCAAAGATAACCTTAGAGTTAGTTTATGAATCCTAGAGATTTTGTAGGCAATAACCTTAAGGTATTCTCAAAGAGTTAGGGAGAAAAGCATACCCTATGACCTTAGAAGACACAACGCGTTAAGAATAAGGACGTGACAATTCAACCATCAATAAAAGATAACTAGGGAGTAATAGTATCTAGGTACACACATTTTTAATCATCATACGAGTACACATCAATAGACATAGACTACACCTTAGCTTAGTTAATTATATAATTAGAATAGTAGAGTAATCGGTAAAAGTACCACCCCCCAAATCCAAACCCCGAGATCGTACCTTTCAATTTTCTAAAAAAATATAAAAAAGATAAAAAATAATCTTCCTCAACCCCAACCTTAGCGTAGTAATTTCTCACTTGCATTCCTATTCCCCTTAGAGAACGATATCAATCCCAAGGCTTACCCTAATACTACACTACAACGATTAGGTTCGCTGCCTAGGTGGTTGAAAAACTTGCTCGAAGAAAAGGAAGTTTCCTTTGACCCCGAACACGCTTTGTACGTGTATTAGATATCATCACCAAACACCAAAATTCCTCCTAAACCAAACACACCCATTTCCACCCAACCATCACCTTTGGTGCCTAGAGCCATATCATTTACCACTTCACATTCATCTCCACATCTCTACAACTTGGAGGACTTGCATCCTTGGACATCCCATCCTCCACCATTGCCGACACTCTCTTCAATAGAGAAGAATAGCGCAACAAAATCAAGGTGTTGGATCAACACTAGCCCCGACATCTTTTTCTACGCCACCCTCAAATAGTCCCTTTTGGATTATGAGGAATCATCAAAGTCAACCACCCGATCACATGGAAGTAGATACCTCTCTACCACCATCCTCATCACATATTCCACCACCACCACCTTTGGTTGAATCACCTCCAAATATACCTCCACAAATTCCTCCTTCTTTTGTGGAATCTCAACCAAACCTTCCATCTCAAGCAGTTCATTTTCTACCACCACCATTTCTGAGCCATGACAAAGATTGTTATCATTGTCAACATGTTGAAAGCTTGATACATTAAGTACGTGAAGATCAACGTTTCATGTTTTATCACCTCCTCGAACGTTTCGAAGAGATCAACAAACCTAAACAACCTTGAGCTTAAGGATTCAAGTGGTGTCTTAGTCTTAAGCTTAACTTAGATAGTTTAAGAATCATATTCCATGTTCAAATCATTCTGTTAGTTTTAGAGATATGTAGATCATTTCTCATATGTTTTATGAAATTACATGTTATATGCCATATTGTCTTGAGAATATGTTTGGTGCCTTAATACATAACTCATTTTGATGTTAACTTCACATTTTACATCACCATTGCTGTCTTAAGCTTACAGGCAGACGGATTCCTCAGTTTAGCCTAGACGGATCCCTCCAAGAGAGGAACCGTGGGATCCGTGCAACAGAAGACTTTTTTATTACTAACTTGAGTTTTATTTGCAGGAAATTATGCATTATATACTTGTTTTCTAACCTTTGTTTTGTAGATTTTCAATATACACATGAAGACTTTGACACCCTTAGCTAGGGGGAGTTTCGTGTCAAAGCAAAACAATTGCAAAATCATTTGCAATACTTTCACATAGGATTACAATAACTACATAACGTCCTCCTTGCAAAGGAGCACTCGTCAAGGGGGAACATGTTCGTCAAAAAGGACGAAACCATTTGCAAACATGATTGCAATGCACTCGCTTAGTGTTCCTACTTACTTGACACCCTCACAAAGGGATGGACCCATCAAGGGGGAGCTAAGACTAGAATACTTCTCTTCCCTTACTCTCTATTTTTCATATTTTTTCTTTCACATGTTTTTCTTAAAACAATGTGTTAGTTTCTTTTGGATGCTCTTTTTGTTTTTGACTAAAAGAGGGAGAAGAGACTAAAAACTCCAATTCAAACTTTTACGAATTTAAGTTTTTCCTTAAAATAATCTTATGTTTTGTCATCAACAAAAAGGAGGAGATTTTAATACAAATAAGCCGTAAAAACGTTTATTTATATTTTACGATCTTCTAATGTTTTGTCGATAACAAACGTAAAATCATTTTAACGAAACAAATAAAATACGTAAATGGTTTGAACCAATAGTTTACTAACACACTTACATTTTCATATAAATCACTAAACAAGTAATAGTGTTTTCATGTCATAGTAATTCATTTTTATAACAACTAGTGTTTACATATTGGGTAGATATATACATACTTAGTATGTATTATAATGGGTAATAGAATGGGTAAAAGTCTAAATATTTGACCCATTAACTAGATACATTGAATGTAGTTGGGTAAAACCCAAAGTCCATGACCCATACCCATGGAGCATGTTCCATGACCCATTGCATGACATCATGCATAAGTCATAATGGGTATTATCCATGACTCATGGAGCTAACCCATTGACTAGATGCATTGCATCTTCTAGATACATTGTATCTATTTAGATACCCATGGTTCAAAGTCTATAACCCATGATCCATGATCCATGACCCACAACCCATTTAGGGGGTGCGTCCTACGGATCCCTAGGAATACACTAGACGGATCCCTCAAGCAAGGGATACGTAGGATCCATGGGACATTAGCAAGTTTTTGCCTATAAATAGAGAGCCATTTCCTCATTGAAACTTACCCCTTTTCACACACATTCTCTCATAATGTTGTAAACTCTCTAACCTCCGATCCAAATGATCTTTCTATATAGTTTTGTGTTTGTGTGATTCTCTAGGTTCCTCTTAAAGGCAAGATCACCACCTCTTGAAGTCGAGCAAGCTCAAGTCCATGGGTTGCCAAGCTTCGTCATCATCAAGACTACTAATGTTATCTTGTTGATAGTTCTTTCTTCTCTCATTAGAAGTGTTGTGTTGAAGACATAGGTGAAAGATGTCAAAAGGGTCAAGTCGAAGGCATTAGTGAGAGGTGCCGAAGATCCATGTCAAAGGCATTAGTGAAGGGTGTCGAAAGTCCGTGTTGAAGGCATTAGTGAAGGGTGCCTAGGAGTCGTGTTGAAGGCATTAGTGAAGGGTGCCTAGGAGTCGTGCCAAAGGCATTAGTGAAAGGTGCCTAGGGTGTACATTCGATATGGTGTGTCGATGTACAAGATAGACTAGTTTGGGTCAAAGGATACTGATATCCTTATTGATGTTATTATAAGGAGTGGATCTCCTTTAGGTGTTGTGTAGTAGTTCCTCCTTAGCAATGGAACTCGGTATCTAGCCTTGTACCGAATAAAGTGTAGGCGACGTTGTGATAGGTTTGGTTCTACCTCATGGAAGAACCCGGTGTCTAGCCTTGTTGGATCGATATACTCTGACCAAACTAACTATGTAGCTTGTAAGGGTTTAGCAACCTTGGATAAATCCTAAATTACTAACAATGAAACACTGATATAACTCTATTAAGTATGCAGAAACTACTTCAATAAAGCTAAGAATAATAACTTTAAACTTCAACGATTATATTAAAACCAAACTTTGAACCTGCTTGTTATACAGATTCACTAACAAACCTAATCGCTAAATAATCTCTAATATCGTACTTGCATGTAAGTTCTAAGTCGTATTCGTATCTCTAATGCCAATCTAGGGGTCCTTTTATAGGCATAAGAGTACCCTAGTCGGTTTACAATTACAATCCTTGTACGACAAGTAATACTAATTCTAATCTAAGAATATTCTAGAATTACATAGCTTTCCATAAACGATATAACATAGCAGTCCTTTAGCCTTTGAAGTACTTTGACACAAGCAATACTTTGACTTTCATTAAGCAGTACTTTGACTTTCTTCAGCACTTTGACTTTCTTCAGTACTTTGTTTTTTATATCCCAACAATCCTCCCCTAACTTGAATTCTACTTGCTTGATTTCAAGTTCCTTTGTATCTTTAACTTTAACATCTTTGTCTTCAAGGAAAGATTGTGTCTTTATCTTCAGATTTGTCTTGTACTCTTTGTGCTTGTATTATCATCATCAAAGTAGTCTTTATAAGCAATCCTTTTTAGCAATCATTATCATCAACCTTCATCTTTTCAGCTACTCAGCAACATATGGCAAAATGTACATCAGATCATAAAGTTTCAGACTATTCTCATCACTTCCAGGTGTGTTAACTCCTGTGAGAGGTGAATCATTGAAAATTTATTGGATTTTGATGTCTCTTTACCAAAGCCATTAACTCTAGAGTAGCCAATGTTTAGGTGTATAAAACCATGGTACATTAATAACCATATGATTTTTAGCAAATCATCAGCTATCAACGGATTTGTTAAGTCTTTACCAATAGCCGTTTGCTTTTGGACTAGTTAGTTCTTGTAACCATGGTGAACTAATTACCATACAAATGGTTTTTCCAAAGCCTTTACCACAAGCCATTTTCTTGTGGGCTAGCCAACTCTTTACTATTATAGATATGGTGAGTTGAAAACCATATAATTTTTAATAAATTGTCAACTAAAAATGGATTTGATAATCACGTCAGAGCCGTACCCTCATGATGAGTTAAACTCTTTCTTGTTTATTAAACATGGTGAGTTGATTACCATCAGATGTTGCTCTCAAAACAATTTGTTGCTTGTTATCTTGTGCTTCAAAAATTATTTTGCACTTTACAAAAATTGTTTTTTTATTTATTTTTTATTAAAAGACTGTTACTGGTTTTAAGCTGCAAGCAGTACTTTGATAAAGTATTGTTTGTACAGTAGTACTTTGAATAAAGTACTGATTTTTCAAAAAAAAATTATAATTAAGAACCATACCAGTATTTATGCATCATCATCAGCCAAAGTTGTCCATTTGATAAACAATTCGATGACCATAAGGGCTGTTTCATTCTCCTGCTCAACCTCCATACCATGATCTAGCATTCTTATCATAAGATCTCTTGTAAGTGGATATCTTTGTTAGGTCACTAGTTTTACAAACACAAGTTATAGAGAAAGAGATGAAGGCGGATGAACAAGCTACACACACAAACACACGTTAACAATAATACGGTTTAAGAAAGAGTGTATGTGAAGAGAATAACTTGAACAACCAACCCTCAAATGAGGGTTTACAAGATTATTTATAGGAGGGAAGCTAGGGCAACACTCCTAGTTCCCATCCTTTCTTATGTGGGCTTGGGCCTAAGCTTATGGGCCTTCTACATAAGCTTGACCTTAAACAAACATAAAGGCCATAATAAAGCTACCTATTACATATGAAATATAACTACTTGAAATACTGTTTAGGAGTGATTCCAACAATCTCCCCCTCAAGTATATATGAATGTAAACGGTGAAGGCGTTGATGTAATAGTAGCAGTGAAGTCTTCTGACATTCTTCTTTCTTGTGAGAGGAATTGCCTTGATTCGAACAATCTCCCCAGTGTAGAGAGATAGTTATCTTTGAACAGTTATGCTTTAACGTCATCTTTAACTTTGTTCTTTGTTCTTTGATCATTGTTCTTTGTGGTGAAAGTGATAGTATGTTGTTGTCTGCATCAGTCTGCCTCAGGTCTGCTTCGCTGCTCCAGTGTCTCCACGTCATTCTTCAACATGCTCACACGCTCTTTGACGTTGGAAATCAATACTGATGAAGTTTTGTAAGTCTTTGACTTTGTAGATTCTTTGATTGATGAAGAATCATTCTGACTGTTGTGTTGCATTGGAATAGAACTTCCATTAGTGATGATGTTGGCGTGAGCATGAGAAGAATCAGCACGATCATCCCGCTCCGGAGCTTCCATAAGAAGAAAACATTTCAAACGGTTAGTAATAAGCGGTTTCCGGCACTTACAAGTTTGAATTTCGAGAGTGTCAACAGCATAGTGTGAAGACACAACTCTAATTCTTACAAAGGCCGTTCCTGAACTGGAGTCCCACAAGTGAGATAACGCGATGTACCGAAGTACATCTACAGTTCAGATGAGTCGCTGAGGTACACCGAAGCATCACCTCACGACTGTAGACCGTTTGAGACACACTCCGTGTAATCCACGGGGAGTTACCGAAGTGACCTGCTGTCAGGGCTGTTTGATGTTGACCCTGGCAGGAGTTTCCATTCAATCACTGAGGATCACAGATGTGAACCTCTCATAAATGTTCTCGACAGATTGCTAAGATCTGTGAAGGACTCGATATGAACCACTGATAATCTTATTTTGTTGATCATCAAGTGATTAAATGTCAAGTGTTCCTAAGAGATCTTTTGATGAATCTCGTGGCTCTAGACTCAATAGTGCGTTTTGGTTTTCCTGAGCGGAGACTAGGGAGAGGGTCTCCTTCTTCAATACCAGCGATCTCTAAGAGAAAGCCAATAGTTTGCGTAGGGTTCCCTGTGAGAATGAAACAAGCTTCTGTTGAGAAAAACTTGAGTGGCTAAGAAGGTTTTGTGCATGCGTCACTGGGTCCATGACGACTTTTAGTCTTCAATACCGGTGTCACTAAGTGACAACCAGTAGCATATGAATTGAACCCGGTGTCTGCCCTAAGTTGAATAATCTGGAGGGCTGTTTCTTTTCACCCTTTACTTTACATTTCTTTTTGATTCTTCAACTCCTTCTTTCTCCGATTCTCATTTTCTCCTTTTTACAATCATTCCTAAGGACTTCTAACACTAACTAATGGTAGTGTCCTTGGGTAGATCCCTCCAGCTCTGGCGGATCATAGGGCGGTTATTCCTAACCTTAGTCACCTTATAACTCCATGACTAACCTATGTTTGCCATTAGAACCACTGTATGTGAAAATATCTCTCAAAGGGTTTGTTAATGAAAAACATGTTTGAACCACTGTGAGAGATGATGTTTTGCATAAATACTCCCCCTCCACATGTGCTTAATAGTTTTAATGGTTAACTGCACAGTGAGGAAAGAGCGCGCACTTTTTGAATTGATCCACTGAAGATAGACAATCCCCCGCGAGACACGGTTACGTTGCATAGTTAAAGAGTTACATTGTCAGCTTTTAGGTGACAACTGGCTCTAATAACTACCTTGAAGGTGTAGACAAACCTCGAAAGGTTGTCATACCCGTCAGAGTTCATGTCTATCAAGAGTTTCTCGAATGGTACTTTCGACTTGGACAAGTCCTTTGCGAGACACGTTTACATTACTAGCGAACTAGCTTGAAATTATTACCCGTCCAGGACAAGTCTTTTCGAGTTACAAACAGTTTAGTACCGTCAATTCGTTGGTTAAGTCTGAGGTACACAGATTCATTTGCATTTTGCACAACATATTTCTTATCACACATTTTTCTCCCCCTCAAAAATGGCATATAAAATGTTATTTTTGAACGGTTGACAATAAATATGACCATTTCGAGTGTTACGGGAAGACGACCACTATGAACAATTTGTGAGCAAAGTTTTAATACAAATACTCCCCCTCAACTAGTGATATAAACGGTTGAGGTTTTGAAAAATCATATGGGGAAGTACTTGTGTTTTTGAACAAAACCTTGAAAAATGAAAGGTTTGATAGGTTTTACTCAAAAATAAGAAGCTTTCGCTCCTTTTATAAGGATTGTGGCACTGAGGCGTACCACAGGGTCCTTTCTTGACCATTACGGGTTGTACACTGTTATGTGTGCACAAGCCATCGACATATTAAATCACACATCCAAAATTATATGAAGGAAACAATTCAAGGGGTACCAGGAAGTGCAGTGATGTTCCCAGGAGTGCGCACAGGGCGTTGAAAGCCGGTGATGTTTCTCCTGGGTTGACCACCAACATAGCTCTCTAATCGTCAGAACTGATCCCTTCTGAACAACCGTTCATCAATCATGGTGATGATCCTTCTCACATCCCTCCTTTCCTGAGAATTACAGCGCTTAGGAGACCCAACTTTCAGGCGTATATCCTTCAACCTGTACGCCAATCCATCCCTAACCAGTTTCAAGGTATGATCCCCGAATTTGTGGAGGTCACTACACGCCATTAAGCAGTTTCTTTGAAGTTCACTATGGTAAACAACGCCGAAAGGTTTGCTGATGAGTGTATATTGAGATAGCTGGTTGAGATCGGGAAGAGTAAGCGTTGGAGGAGTGAGGTTGACACGCGTCTGATAAGATTCAACAGCCATCTGGATATCTTCAACACGTTCTTTGATCACGATGCGTCTAATGAAGATGAGAACTGAATTAATAAATTCACGTTGAACTTCAGTCGAGAATTGTCTCATACGACCCTGTACTTTGGCAAGATACATGTCTTCGATGTCGTTGAGGGACAAGTTCTCAAAGTCAGCCTCGAAGAATCCATAGTCCTGTTCATCTTGTCGTTTGACTATGATATTCTTTAAGAATGTGTAGTCCCACTTAGACTTGAGATCAATGTGTTTGATGGCCACGATGTCCTTAGAACTATACACTGCATGTTGAGACTTCTGAACCAGGCAGCTTCTGTAGTAGATTCTTCGGCGTTCAGGCCAATGATGAATCCCATACAATGCATCTTGGTCGTATGCTTGCACGTTGTCAGAAAACAAGTGATTTGCACGTTCCTCGATAGCTATGCAGTTTGAGTAAATAGCCGCTGGGAATGGAAGAGTAAATGATGTAGCGTATTTTCGCGAACCATCGCTACCGTGTAAGAGAAAATCCAGGTCTCTGTTAAAGAAGTATCGGAAGGGAATCCGTGGTTCGTCTGTTTGGCCAATGTTCGGTAGGGGTTTGGTCCAATCGGTGTAGTATGGAGGGTTGTCCCTTTGTGTGAAGTCAATGTTTGCTTCCGGATTGAGCCAATCCATGTTGTTAGACATAGCTCGAGCGATGTTCTCAAGATGATATTCGACCTCGAGGGCGCTTTCAGAGCTGTCTTGTAGAAGTTGAAACGCTTCATTTTTGATTCGCTTCAACTCAGATTTCGTCATTTTCTTCACATGGAACTTTTCTTGCAAAAGTTTTGCGTGCTCCAATGTAGAACCGTCTACCAATTCTTGACCTTCATCAGGGTAGGGAGTTTGATTGACAAGTGTGGAGAACCATTCAAACTCTTCGGTTTTATCGTCATCTAGCCATGATACGACTCCAGGCTGAGTCGTCTTCTTCTTCTTTTTGGAAGGCCTTGATGATGATACTGGTTTCTGCACTTGTTTGGGTGAGGTGGGTTGTTGTCGGGGCTCAAGGACCTCTTCATCGTCACTACCCGTATACTCAAAGTAATCACCTGTTTTATGAGTCAGGGGAGGTAACTCGGAATCGTCCCGAGGTTTATCAGTAGAAGACCGAGGTGGAGGAGACTTTTGTTGAGAAGAAGTCCGTGGTGGAGGAGGTGGCATAGAGGTAGATTTACCAGACTGCTTCTGACGTTTAGGTGCAGAGTCCTTATCCTTATCATCGTCATCTCTTGGTCGTTTGGGTTGATCGGCTGACTCCTTGCATGATGATCTGAGTTGAAAATCAAGTAGATTTTAGAAAAATTTAGCTTCATCCGAAGTAAACGTTCCAGATCGCTTTGACATTTGCATCACAAGTTTAGCGATTAACTCAGATTCAGAGAGATCAGCTTCTTTGGCCATTGTATGTTTGACCAATGCTACGATGTTAGGGGTGAGTTGTCTGGAAAATACTTCTCTAGTCACACCGGGGACAGTGTCGAGAAGAAACTTGTGGGTATGATCTCTTGCTGTCTTCTCCAGTTCCTTTTGGACTTTAGGAACGATATCCTGAAGGTACTTGTTAGTGTAACCTTCGATCATTTCGTTCAGTTCCTCTTTTCGATGACTCTTCATGAACTTCTGAACAAATTCCCTTTCTTTCTCCATCTTGTCTTTCTCATCATTTAAGTACTGAATTTGGTCAGCAAACCAATTCATTTTTCTGTAAAGTATGTCCTTCTTTCTGATTTGTTGGACAGCTTTCACAATCTTTTTATGAGTCTGAGAAATCCAGGATTTAGGTGGTTTCTTCACGGATTTGGATGATGATCTGGTTGACTTTGTTGATGGTGGTTGTGATGAATGAGACGAAGAATCCGATGATGAGGAGACATGAGGAGACTTCATGTCCTTAGGAGTTTCTGAGGTTTTCTCCTTTGAGTGTGTTGGACTCTAGAAGAAACTTTGCATAATCATCCTCGTCATCTCTAGACTTTTCTTTCTCAGTTTCCAGTTTCTCAAAATCATACACAATAGTATCCTCCATAGGCTGTTGCTGTTGCAGAAGAGTAGTGGCACCAGATCCCTTACCGGGTTGATTAACCGTATCAGGATCTGGTGAGGAGTGGGCAGCACCACTTGATCCTCCGGGGCCACCCATTTGATCTTTAGCAAATTCTTCGGCCTTTTGAAGGTGTCTGACTTTGTGAAACTTCTTCCTGTATGATTGATCCAGTTGCTCTTCTTCATCTTCAGAGCTTTCATCCTGTGACACAAGTGCAGGAGTCTTGCCTTTTCCTTTATTAGTTTGAGGACTTGGAGGTTTTGGTACTGAGGGATTTTCGTCCTTTGCAGTTTCAGAGTATGTGATCTCTTCATCTGTGTCAGTAGCCTCAGAGTCCTCGTCCCTGAGCTGTCTTTGCGGTTCAGGTGAAAGGATTGGAGTGGCTTCCTGAGAAGGAACTTTTTTCTTAGTGGTAGGTTTCCGCTTTGGAATAGGTTTCTTCTTTGGAACATTCCTCTGACTATCTGAACTTGTGACACTTCCAGCACTTCCTTTTCTGGTTCTCCTTACAGGTGTTCCAGAAGATTTTTCGTCGAGATGACCAACTTTGCCTTGTCTGACTGCTTCCAGATACCTTTTGTACGATTCGAGCTTTCTGACATCTTCAGTTAGAAGGAAATCTGGCAGCACAGCACCTTGTTTCTTTGTAGACGTTTCCTTGATTCTGACAGATAGAATGGGTTCCGTCAACATGTCGTAATTGTTGGGGTCATTGAGCCTCTTGGGAATGTCAGGATGAAGTCCAAGTGCTCTCTGGATCAACAATTTGGTATATCTGATGTAAGGAATCTTTGAGCCAAGTTTGTTGAGAAATGACATCATGTCATCCCAAATCAGAGCTTCAATAGCGATGTGTTTCTTGTTGACCAATGCCCAGAATATTTGCAGTTCCATGAGCTTAGGGTGCTCATAGCCGCTGTCAGACTTGGTGATGATCATGTAGAGAGTTCTCCAGGGTTGAGGAATACTCTTAAGCTCTACGTGAGAATGCTTGGTGATTATTCCTGTAGCCTCGTCATAACCGATATTGATTAAGAATTGGAGAGTGAGCTCTTCAGCAGGTGTGGCATATAGTTTGGTTGGATCGACATCAGGAATAAGGAGAACAGCCCTTAAGTCTGCAGGTGTAATGGTGACTTGTTTGTGATTCAGAGTCACCGTCATAGCAGTTTGTCCTTTGACCCTTTCCATAGTGTTCCAGAACTATTGGATGTAGATCTCAGGAACAGTTGCAGAGTGTGTAAGCATGTTCTGATACGGATGAGTCCTCAGAATGTCAATAGCAATTAAACACGAAGATTTTGAGCAAGTGAGGGTGTCAAAGTCAACACGGAGATTATTCTTTCCTATCTTCATTGGATAGCCATGAGGATAGATATCAGCAATGGAGAGAACTTCAGGTGCATCCACATTCATTTGTTCAGCCATGTCGTGATCTGAAATAACATTAGCCAAAAGAACCAACATATCGAAAGACATAATGTTAGTCAACAGAAGGTCTTATTGTCTAGTTATTGAATGTACAGTGTCAATGATTGTTACGAGTCCTAAGTCACTTGTATATTCAATAGTCCAATGACGTCGTGAAATATTTCGTGAGTTAGTTAACTTTAAGTTTTAAAGTTTATTTCATCACTTATTGTTCACAACATATCAAACGATTTCAGTTTATTAGTGACATTTTAGGATTCGTGATGATATGATTAGTTTATTTACAAGTTTGTACACGTAACAATTCATAACGAAGGTATGATCTCGGCTTATGCGTAGGATTGGTAAAGTTATGCGTAGGCAGGAATGATATATGCGTAGGCGTAAACTTACGCGTAGAATCCTAACTTACGCGTAAGAAGTATTACGCGTAGAAAAAGGAGACCTTATGCGTAGAGCTTATGCGTAGGCATATATTAACCTTACGCGTAAGGTTACTCGTAAGAGTTGACCTTATGCGTAGAGGTCACTGTTTACGCATATCCTTCACATGATACGCGTAGTCCCATATGTAGAACCTTATGCGTAGAAGCTACGCGTAAGACTAATCTTACGCATAACAAGCTACGCGTAAGGTGATCCTTATGCGTAGATTAACAACAACCTTGATTCTGAATATTAAGTGTAGCAAGCCTGAAATAAAACATCATATCATCAAACTTAAACACATAATATTCATTTTATGACAGATCAAAACATATTTGCACATTTTAACATTTACGCGTAGAACTGCATACGCGTAGTCTAAACCCTAAATCTACGCGTATGAGATCTAGCCATGGAATATGCACCAAACTTTTTCTGGTAGTTTAAGAGTGTTGAGGAAGTCTATATACCAAGTTATAACACCCAATTCATGGTGAATCAAAAATACCCAAACTTAAGAACTTTAAACCCTAATTCCAAATTGTTGATGATTTGGAGTTTCTGGGTGGTTATAAAGCAAGGAAATCATCAATTCATCATCATAAGAACATAACCCAACAATCTTTTGGACCAAAAACATTCACATTTGAAAATACCCAAAACCACGCATAAACCCTAATTTTCAAACTCATTTAATTCGTGAATCTGGGTTCGTTTTGAGGATAGAGAAAGTATCATTGATGTTGTTAAAACATTTTGACACTATCGTTTTAGCCACAAACACATAAACAAGATTATGTGTTCATACGCATATGCGTAGAACACAAGATTGACCATAGGTTAATATCTAACCGTTAACATTTAAAACGATTTGAAACCATTGTTTGTAATCTTGTTAGGAACACAAAAACACTTACAAATTGAAGATCTGAAACACGGATTTGATGAGCGAATTTTAGGCGTAGGATTAGTTTGATGATAATAAATATGAGTTGTAAGTTAGGTGGAGGTGTATTTTATTAAAATGGCTTTTATCATTTTGACAGTTTTGGTCCCTCCACCTTTTCCTTTTTCAAACAAAGTCTTTTAACTTCCATTTTGGTTACCAAACAAAGATTTTTAGGAAAGAAACATGACGACACTCCCCCTCGACTTGAGAAAATATTGAAAGGTTATTAATTTAAGTCCGAGGAGAGTCTTAGAACCAAAAAATGTACCACAATTTATAACAGAATCAACCGAGATATGATAACATGCAAGTACACAGATGTTTTGAAGCAGTTAAGAGTTTATTTTCTCCCCCTCAACACTTGATCAGAAAAATACTGAATTTTGAGAGATTGAAGTGTTGACGGAAGAAATGTACTTGCCATGTTGAAAGAAATATAGATTAGGAGAATATTTTTGTTGTTTTATCGGATTTTATATTTTTGTATTTTGTTTTTGAAAAGATATTTACATAAGATGTTTTGGTGTTTGACAGGTTTTTAAGACTGTTTTAAGAGGTCATCCAATTCCTCTTGAGTCAAACACCTCATACCAATTCGGTGGACCAACTCATTAAACCTAGCGGGAGGCAAGGCTTTGGTGAGCAGATCTGCCAATTGGTATTCAGTACCCACAAAGTATAGTTCAACGGTACCCTGTTCCACGTGGTCCTTGATGAAATGATAGCGTAGATCGATGTGCTTTGATTTCGAGTGCTGAACTGGGTTGCACGAGATGGCAATGGCACTCCGATTGTCGCAGTACATCGGGATTCTGTCAAATACGTAACCATAGTCTTTGAGTTGTGTTCTCATCCAGATGACTTGAGCACAACATGCGGACATGGCTACATATTCTGCTTCGGTTGATGACAGCGATGTACAATCCTGCTTCTTTGATTGCCAAGACACCAGTTTATCACCGAGAAATTGTAGTGCTCCTGAAGTACTTTTCCTTGAGTCTAGGCATCCTGCGTGATCAGCGTCTGAAAAAGCGATTAGTTCAAAACCAGAATCCTTCGGATACCAGATCCCCAAGTTAATGGTTCCCTTGATGTATCGGAGGATTCTTTTAGCCTCAGAGAGGTGGGTTTCAGTTGGTCGCGACTGATAACGGGAGCATAGATAAACGGCAAAGACAATATCAGGTCTGCTAGCTGTTAGATACATGAGGGACCCAATAATACTTCGGTATTTGGTGGGGTCAACTAATTTCCCATGTAAATCAGCATCTAGCTTCTTGGTATGAGTCATTGGTGTGGCATAAGTATCACAGGTTTTCATTCCAAATTTGTTTAACAATTCAAGGGCATATTTGGACTGACTCAAGAAAATACCACGGGGTGATTGATG
>BPTQ01000004.1:262277854-262331186 GCA_019973895.1 Chrysanthemum seticuspe | reverse complement strand
AAGGCTTAGACCTTAGCAGCTTGATTCCTCCATTACCTTTGCTAAGTACGAGTAAAGCTACTTGAGTGCCTATACCGAAGACTCATATTGTCGAATCTTGGGCCAGTGTTTACCTCCTTAGTTCGACGATTCCAGATTCGGAAACCTTTAGAATTGTCACAGTATCCAATAAAGACTCCAATATCAGCTTTGGCTTTGAGCTTTCCAAAATCATCACGATCATTATTCGGATAGCAAAGGGATCCAAATACATGAAAGTGTTTGAGGTTCGGTTTATAGTTGTGGACAAGCTCGAAAGGTGTTTTGTTGTGACATTTTGTGATCATAGAACGGTTTTGAGTATAGCATGCAGTAGATACAGCTTCTGCCCATAAGTAATCTGGAAGTTTAGCATTGATTAACATTGTTCTTGCAGCTTCCACTAACGTTCGGTTTCGTCTTTCAACAGCTCCGTTTTGTTCAGGTGTACGTGCAATAGATGTTTGATGCTGAATTCCCACTTTCTCATAAAATTCACGAAGGGTTTGGTTAACAAATTCAGTTCCTTTGTCTGTCCGAATTATCCTGACGGTGTTGCGGAGCTGAACCTGTATCTTTGTGAGAAAGGTGATGATCATTTGTGGAGCTTGGTCTTTGCTACAAAGAAAGTAGACCCAAGTCCATCGTGAGTAGTCATCAACAATTACTAAGATGTAGCGTTTGCCATTGATCGTTTGCATGCGCATCGGGCCACACAAATCCATGTGAAGAAGATGTAGTACATGGTGAGAGCTGTGTTCCACCTTTGAAGGAAAATGAGCACGAGTGCTTTTCCCTTGTTCACAGGCTGAGCAAAGGTGATCTTTTGAATACCAGAATCGTGGGAGTCCTTCAACTAGTTTGTGTCGAGCAAGGTTGGTGATGGTTTGAAAGTTTAGATGTGAGAGACGACGGTGCCATAGCCAGGATTTTGTAGATGTTGCCTTTGAAAGTAAGCAAATGGGAGAGGAAGCAACCATGTCTTGCATAGAGATAGTGTAGAGACTAGAATTACGCGAGCCAGACATAAGGTCGTTTCCTTGAAGATCACGAATGAAACAAGTTTTCTCCCTGAAAGCAACCTCCAAATCTCCATCACAAAATTGACCTACTGAAAACAGATTGTGACCGAGGCCTTCCACATAGTAAACCCTGCTGATTTCGATGTTCCCATTGACATAATCTCTGTAGCCCATGATAGCTGCGAAGTGATCGTTCCCGAATCTGACAGTGCCAATGAACTTTGCAATAAAGTTGGATAACAGTTTAAGGTTGCCTGTCATGTGTCGGGAACATCCGCTATCAACAATCCAGAGAATGATCTGTATCACCTGCATTACACACAGACGACACAGATGGAATAGAAGTAGATGTGGAACCCGAAATGTTAGAGGGTTCCGAAGCAGGTATGTTAGACATACACACATTGATAATTTTAGGCATCCTTTTAAATCCTAGTGTGTTATATATCCATTTCTGCCATCTATAACTACTCTTTGCTTTAGTCTTAGTGAAAGCACTAGGTGGTACTACATTCTTAGGAGGTGAAGCGGGAGCTACTGTGATAGCAATGGTTGCCTTAGAATCTAAAGAAGGCGGTCTACCAAGCACATACTTAGAATGATTAGTGGGCCTAGAGGTATTCCAATTCTTAGGATTTCGTAATCGAGAGATTATAGTTTTAGCAACACATTTATCATGACAATCAGAATTCATACTCTTCCGACAAATAACACAAGGTGCATCAGACTGAATATCAAAAGTACTTAACGGTTTAGCATTCGTTACATCACTATTTGTATTACATTTGCCAGACGCAACATCTATAGTGGAAGCAACATGAGTTTTATTCAGAGTCCTAGGGTGTTCTTCTACTTTAGCATTCCTTATTGATCTTTTCTTAGGTCGCAACTTCCTATTCTTTGATTGAGTGCTTTTAGGCTGTGAAGTGCGGACGTTTGGAAAAGATGCAACTATTCCTGTTTCAGTAGAGGGAAACACATTAGCAACTTGTGATTTGGCAGTGGGAATTCTAGGTTCTCGATTACTAAGTGTGACTGGTGCTAATCTCTTAATCACAGTAGGCGGAAGTTGTTCATACTTTCCTAACATTTCCCGTAACATAGAGATGGTGTGAATCAGATCTTGATTTTCAGAACGAATATTACCAGCAAAATTCATGACTTCTCTAGTGTGAGCAAGATATTGATCAAGTTCGTTTGATGCTTCAAGTCGAGTCTTTTTGAGTAAATCAAATATGACACCATATTCCTGTTTAACTTTTAAAAGTTCTTGTTCATATTTTGAAATTTGACTTTTCAAAGACACGTTTTGATCATCCAGTTGCTCAATTTTAGGATCAGAAGATTTTGCACTCAACTGAGCGATTTTCTTTTGAAAACTGAGTTGATGGTTGTGAATATCTTTTTCACACCAATGAAGACGACGTTTTGCATTGTAAACTTCAGTGAGTAATCGTTTATTTTCAGCTTTTAAAGACTCGATCTGAAGCACATTATCGGTGTTCTCAACAGTAACAACAGTTTCAACAATATCAGCAGAGATATGATCAGATGCATATGGCAAAGAATAGAATAACACAACATTATGGATATCAGCACAGATAACATCTTCCAAGAGTCGATCAACATCTTTTCTCAAGAGTTTCTTTTTACGTTTAGTATTAGAAATAGATGTTTCTGTTTTCTCGAAAACGTTTTTCATGACCCCAAGTTCCTTATGAAAATCCTTTTCCCAAGCAATTGCACAACTTTTCAAGTTTTTAACATTAGGTAAAAGATTTTTCTGAAAAATGTCTCTTTGTTCTCGCGCCAGAGGCGATTGAAAATGTTCAACTTTGATTTCAGATCGATATTCTATCTCATGTTGTAAAATTTTGAGGTCAGCCATGAAAATGTCAAAATATCGAAGAATTTTTCGATTTTCAGGTTGTGAGTTTACTTCACTAATGGAAGGTAAAGGACCATAAGTTTGTGCAAAGTCTGTTTTGGGATTAACAATAGAAGACTCAGGTGTTTTGATGATAACCCTTGGTGTGTTTGAAGAATCCGTTGGTGTGACGAAAGTGACCGCGTTTTTATAGTTAAAAGGTTTGTTGTAAACAACGGTTTTTAATTTTGATCGACTCTCGTCTTCTGCATCTAATTCCTCTTGACGATGATATTCAACAACACTCATGACAGTATTATCAATTTTGTATTCTGCACTGGAAACTTCAGGAGTTGGTTTGAATGTTTTTAGTGAAAGCTTTGGTTTGTAATCAGCTAGATTTTTTCCATATCCTTTTGGATTAGGTTTTAAGGTAAACTTTTCAATAGCTGTTACTGATTCACCATGTTTGTAAAAAACAGTTTTAAACTCTTTAAGTTTGTTTTGCAAGCCGATAATTTCTTCAAGAAGGTCATCTACCCGATTCGTTGAATGCTTTTTGTATGCGGAGAACTGTTTTTGACAATTTAACAACTCAGCCTTAGCTTTTTGATTTTCCAAGGTGAGAGCGTTAATTTTCTTTTTATGTTCGTGTTTCAGTTGTTCTAATTCAGACAACAAAGCATTCTTCGAGGCGACTAGATCACGCATCTGTCTCTCTAAATATTTTTCGTTTTGATGAGATTTTGCAAAAGCGGCTTCAAAACCTTTTTCACGGTTGTCTTGAGTTTTGAAAAAGTTGAGTTGCATTTGTAAACATTCAAAATCCTTGGTTAACAGTGCATTTTTGCTTTTTAAGGACTGATTTAATGCAACACATGCAGCAATTTGGGATTGTTGGTCTTGAAGTAACAGAACAAGATCTGGATGGGGCAAAGGTTCATCTTGTTCAACGTGAGTCACAACATGATCATTATTTAGATCCTCAAGTATAACCACGAAGTCAATTTGATTATCAAGGGAAACCATAAGGTCTGCTGGATCGTCAAATGTAACTACGGGGTTTATTTGAAAATCGTCAGAATGAGATGTAGATGACTCATTTTGAACATTCTGAGCCGTGCCGGATTCAGATATTGATGGAGATATTAGTTCAGATATGATGATGGTTTGTTCGGGTACCTGAGACAAGCCATCAGTGTCATACACTGGGCCTGTTTCACTCATGTGTAACTCTTGCATATTAGCCATCAACATAACAGCTGCATTGGCCTGCAAGTCCTCCATATCATCATCCGAGTCTGCATCTGCCATAAAGCTCTGTTCTTTGTCTGTGAGAGATCCACCAGCTTTATCCTTAAGAGCCAAAAGTAAAGCCTCTTTGAAATAAGCACTGCCCCGAGTCCTTGGCTTTGGGCATGCATTAGCCAGGTGTCCCTTCTCATTGCAGTTGTAGCATCTAAGACCATTTAACCGATTTTGAGCATTTCCCTGTTCCACCACTTGAGCTCTGTTGTTATTCCTACCCACAGCATTAAACCCTTGACCACCGCCCATCTGACGACCATAATCACGATTCTGAACTTCAACACGTCCATTGTTCACAACAGCTTGAGTCCGTGTGTTAGATGAGGAACGAATATGATTGTTGGATTTGTTGGTGTAACGGCCAAAAGCATTAGCAATCATCACAAATCCTTGTTGTAATGCTTCGAATGGATCGATGTCCTCAGTCGCTTCACTGACATATGCTTGAGCATTGTTGCTGTATGGAACCAATTGATTTTGTTGAGGTTGTTGCTGTGAAGGTGTGTTTGAAGCAGTTGGTTGAGTTGCTGGTTGAGAGGGATAGTTCTGTTGAGCATACAAGGCAAGTTGTTGATTATTCGGTTGTGACTGTTTTGCAATTTGAGCACGGATAATTCTTTCCCGATCAACTTCATTTTCATGAGGCTTAAAGTAATCGTACAACAATCCATAAGTAGAATGATGCATATTCTTCGCTTGACGGAGAAAGATGACATACTTCTCCCATTCAGGACCAAGACTACTCAGGAACTTAGTATTCACTGCAATTCGTGGCATGATGATGTTGTGTTTATCCAAATCATTGATGATGTCTGAAAATCGATGATGATAGGACTCTAGTGTCTCTCCAGGTTCAATCATGAAGTGTTCATAAGCCAAGTAAATTTTGGATTCCAAATCCTCCTGATTGAGTACAGATCCTTCCATAAGAAGACGAATATGATCCCACATTTTTTGTGCAGTCTTTTGAGCATCAACACTACGAAGAATTGGGTTTGGTAATCCTAAGAGGATGTATTCCATTGCAAGTTCATCAGCTTCATAGTGTAGAAGTTCTGTGGGATTTAAATCTGCAACAGTAGCAATGTTGGTTTGTTCATCTCTTGGTGGAACAGCAGTTGGATCTCCGGGTACAATGACAGTAGGCATCTCAAATGGACCTTCCAAGATAACCTTCTTTAAGAACTTTCCATGTGGCTTCTTTAGATCACAAAACCTAAAGAACCTTATCACCCATTGATCGTAGTTTCCTGGAGTGAGCATTGGAGGTCTATCAAGTGATCCAGCTTCATGAATTGATTGTTGGCTGCTTAAAGCTTCACACATCTTTGCAAACCAAGTGGGTTCCTTCATAGTGCTTCGTGATGGATGTTGATTGAAATCGTTTGTGTAGGGTAGAGCTTGAAGACTTGGTGGTGGTTGAACCATTTGTGGTTGTGGAATTGCACCAAGTTGTGGAGTATGTTGCTGATTAAATTGTTGTTGATAAATAGCTTGTTGTTGATTCCATTGTTGATGTTGTGGAGTTAATTGTTGTTGTTGTTGATGATTATAAGTGTGAGGGAAATAGTTAGAGTATGGTGGTTGAGACATGGTGAAGAACTTGTGTGGTAAAAATGGATCTTTGTAGTCGAATGAACCTTTGTTGATGAAGTGTCCTTAGGCGTAGAAAAGACAAGAACCAAGTAGCACTTATGCGTAAAAACACCAAAAGTTACGCGTAACAATAAGGAGTTATGCGTAGACAAAAGTTAGGCGTAGACAAAAGTTAGGCGTAAAAACACCAAAAGTTACGCGTAACAATAAGGAGTTATGCGTAGACAAAAGCTTACGCGTAAGTAGGATAAAAGCACTAAAGTTATGCGTAGACAAAAGTTAGGCGTAGGATTACCTTATGCGTAGACCTAAGTTTACGCGTACAGTGAATCTTATGCGTAGAATTTCTACGCGTAAGCTTATGCTTATGCGTAATTTTAGGGTTTTTGCCCAAATGATCTTTTACACTTCACAGTGCAAAAGATATCCAAAGTCGACGTATTTTCAGACTTATCCAAGTAAGAAAACACGGAATAAACCAGGAAAATGAAGATCAAACCAAGGAAAAATCTTACGCATAATTTTAGGGTTTTGATACGCGTAGGATTACTCGTAATTTTGATTTTGCCCAAAATTGTTTCTAAACCAGTTTTTGTGTGATGAAATAGCTTCAATAACACCAAAATAACACAAAAGTGTGAAACTTGATGATCCAAAGCACTCAAAACAGTTATGCGTAGAAATACACACACGAATAGAAACTAGTTCAAAAACAATGATCCACGCATAAAGTTTGAAACTTTTTGCCAAAAACAAGTATTTAAACACCTTAAAACGTTGAAAGTACAAGAATCTTGGATTAAAAAGTGCAAAAAACAAGTTTTTAAAAGAGCTAAAGAATGCGTTAACCTTACGCGTAAGACCCAAAATCAAAAACTTCAAAAACAAACGAGTACACCCAACTATTTGGTGATTGATACCACTGTTAGGTCACTAGTTTTACAAACACAAGTTATAGAGAAAGAGATGAAGGCGGATGAACAAGCTACACACACAAACACAAGTTAACAATAATACGGTTTAAGAAAGAGTGTATGTGAAGAGAATAACTTGAACAACCAACCCTCAAATGAGGGTTTACAAGATTATTTATAGGAGGGAAGCTAGGGCAACACTCCTAGTTCCCATCCTTTCTTATGTGGGCTTGGGCCTAAGCTTATGGGCCTTCTACATAAGCTTGACCTTAAACAAACATAAAGGCCATAATAAAACTACCTATTAGATATGAAATATAACTACTTGAAATACTGTTTAGGAGTGATTCCAACAATCTTCTTTCTGCTAGCATATGAATCATGGTCCCATCTTCTAACTCCAATACATGCAATGTTGATTCTTCAAAGAATCTCCAGCTTGTGATCTCCCAAACTTCTTGATTGTTCCAGAGCGCATTAGTACTTGTTTCTTCTGTCTCCCAGATAGTTATAAGATCTCTTAGCAAAACTAAGCCAACTCCAGTTGATGGAATATGCTCAAAATATTCTTGCACTAGTTGATACAGATGAAACAGATCTTCTCTATCTATCATATGCAGTATATCCCACAACAGATTAAACACTCTAAAGCTTTCATCTTCTCTATGGAACATAAGATAGTCTCCTTCCTTTGATTCTACAACTTCAAATGTAGACATCTTAGACTTCTTCTCAGCAACTTCTTTTGACTTAGGATGCTCAAAATCAACAACCCTTAGATAGTTCCTCAGCTTATCAACTGTATCTGTTCTCAATTGTATCTTCTTTGATAGCTGTTCATCATCAGTTGTTCTTTTTCTCTTTAAACTTCTTTTTCTTGCATCCTCATTCTGCTTTTCATCATCAAAAGGAATAATACCTTCCAGTTCCTTTTGATAAGCTTCTCTAACATCATCATATAAGTCTTTCATCTCTAAATATTTCAACTTATGTAAACCAGTATATCCTCTACCCTTCAGATAAGCTATCATGGCATTCCTTTCTTTAGCAATACTCAGTGGTCTTCTAGGTATAACAGCTTCCTTCTCTGGTAAAACATCTTCAACATTTGATTCAGCCTGTAGCTTTCTAGCAGCTTCTTCATTTTAGCTTCTTCAATAGCTCTTAATTCTGCTAAAGTGAGCTTCTTCTTTTTCTTTGTTTCTACCAGGATACCTTTTCCTTTATCTTTAGGATCTAACACTTGAGTAGGTTGAGAAGATTGCAAGTCTTGAGGTTGTTTAGCTCCAGGAATACTAATACCTCTTGGTCTTGACATGTTAAGCATTATCTGAGCAATGGTCTCATCATCACTTGCAGTATGTTCTACTTTAGAGGTACCAGCTTCTTCTTCATGTAAGATTGTTGAAGGACCAGCTTCTTCATCAAAATTTAGGGTTCTTGGTGTAATGAGCTCTTGCCTAAAAGTTCCTTGAAGAGCAATACCTTGATCACCAACACTTTGAACATCAGCACCTTGATCACCAGTACTTTGTACACAAGTACCTTGAGGCTTAGTACCCTGAGGCTCAGTTTTCTCAGCTTCTTTATGTGAATCATCATAAGTTTCAGCATCTGGTTCTTCATTTAGATCTTTATGAGGTTCAGCATCTTCATTCAAATTCTCTTGCTCCAAAATCCTCTCCAATTGGAATGAAGACTGCTTGTGAAGCTTCTTGCCCTAAGAAACCTTCTTAGATTTCTTTCCTTTCTTCTTCTGAGACTTGACCCACAACCTGTGATGTTGAACTAATGGCCAAAAAAATTTCTTCAATCTTCTAAACTTGGTGGTCAGCTTCAAAAGTTGTGCAGCTTGAGCTTCATAATACTTTGTCAATCTTAATAGTTCCCTTGTCAAAGCATAGTTATCTAAAACTATACCAACAGTAGCCATGACTCCCTCATCTTCTCTAGATGTTTGAGACCCATCTTTGGAAGTATAATCATTGGGAGATGATGGTGAATTGACATCTGGTTCTGAATCATCATGGGCAGTACCTTGCAGAGATGCATTACTTTCCCTTAAAGCAGTATGTTGAGGCACTTCAGGTTCTGGGGATGGAGCAGTATGTTAAGAAGCAGTACCTTCCCTTGAAACTGAAGGCTTATTATCTTCACTTTAAGCAGCTTCGTCTCTAACAGCTTGTACGACTTCCATCATGTGAGCAGTTAAAGGTGTATCCCTTCCAAAAAATTTGTCACTCTTTCTAGCCATGAAAGTGAACACCTTTGGTGGAAGTACAACAGCAGGTAGCAAGCTTGAAGGTTTAGGGATATCCTTAAGCTGTTTGTTCAAAAATAATTGAACAAATCTTGGGTACATTAAAAACGGTGAACCATTTGAGATATGAGATAGCATACCATCAAGAATCATTCTGGAAAAGTTAAAGGGTTGATTGGTAGCTAATCCCACTAATGCAGAGGCGATATTTGATCCAAATTGGTCCCATGAAGTACTTTTGGGACTTAAGCAATGAAGCAAAACATGAACTAGATACTTCCATTGAGGACTAAACAAGGGCTTCTTAAAAGTTGTTTCAGTGAGTGATCCTTCATACCCTATATCTCGGAGTGTATCCCAAAGCACTTGTTTGTCAAAACGAATAACCCCTTCTGCATCATCAAACAATAAATCTTCCCTAATTGTGGCTTCATTAATTCTAACTATCTTTCCAGCAACCTTAGCCTGAATAAAGGATTCATCATCTTGCATATGAGATCTAGCAGTAGCCCAAAATTGTTGAATCCAGGGTTCAATTATGTCAGGTTCGACCAATAGAGCATAATTGATTGAAGATCCAGTTAGGAAATCAATTATGTCATGAAAAGTGACATTAGACGGTGTCTTGTCCAAGTTAGCAACCATGTTGTGCTTACTAACAGTGTTACGATTAGCCATTGTATGTTGTTATAAGAAAGAATGGTGCGTTGAAGGTGAATGTTGATGAGAGAAAATAGATATGGATGGATAAGTATAAAGATGAGAGGGAAAATCGGAGGGTAGTTACTTATAGGTAAGATTTAAAAAATCAAAGCCCAATTAATAAATTTACCGTTGTTTGAATTTTACCTCATATTTTGACCGTTGGAACAGTGCGTTGACAAGACTGCAGTGCTTTCCACGTAAGCAGTACTTTCAAAGCAGTACTTTCAGAGCAGTACTTTCAGATAAACTCTAAGCAGTACTTTCCATCCTTTTCTTCACTATGGCAAAAACATCAAAAAGCACTGTATTGCCTCCCCTTAAACAATGCATGAGACTAACTAACTAACTAATAAGTCCTCCCCTTAATTGTAGCTTAATAGTTAATCATACCAATACTCACCACTAAATGATTGAATCTTGAAACATCAAATCCCTTTGTGAGTAGATCAGCTACATTATCATCTGTGTGGACCTTGACAACATTAATGAGCCTATGCTCATAACAATCTCGAATAAAGTGATGCCTAATCTGAATATGCTTGGTCTTGGAATGATAAACAGGATTCTTCACAATGCAAATTGTACTCTCATTGTCAATGTAGATAGGAGTATTCTTAAAATTGAATCCATAATCCAAGAGTTGATTCTGCATCCACAATACTTGTCCACAACAGCTTGCAGCAGCAACATATTCTGCTTCAGTGGATGATGTTGCTGCAATGGTGTGTTTCTTACATTGCCAAGAAACTAATCTTCTTCCAAGATATTGGCATCCTCCAGTGGTTGATCTTCTATCATAATTATCACCTGCATAATCACTGTCTGAAAAAGCTTCCAAGTGAAAAGGTGAATCCTTAGGATACCACAACCCTAACTTAGGTTGTTGTTTTAGATAAATAAAAATCCTCTTGACTGCATTCATTTGAGAGACCTTGGGTGAGACTTGATATCTTGCACATAAACAGACAGCAAACATGATATCAGGTCTAGATGCAGTTAAGTACATAAGACAACCAATCATTGATCTGTAAAGCTTGACATCCACAACTTATCCATCTTCATCCTTCCCTAATGAGTTGATAGCTTTAATAGGTGTGGTAACTGGCTTGATAGCATTGAAGTTAAACTTCTTAAGAATGTCAGTGACATACTTATCTTGACTAATGAAAATTCCAGCCTTTGATTGTTTAACTTGAAGCCCTAAAAAGAAAGTTAATTCACCCATGGAACTCATTTGAAATTCTTGTTGCATGAGCTGTTCAAATTCTTTCACCATTGACTGTTTTGTAGCTCCAAAGATAATATCATCCACATATACTTGAACAAGCATGATATCCTTTTTGTCTCTCTTGATAAACAAAGTCTTATCAATTGCTCCTCTTCTGTAGCCATGTTGTAATAGAAAAGTGGAGAGTCTTTCATACCAAGCTCTAGGAGCTTGATGAAGGCCATACAGAGCCTTAATAACTTTGTAGACTTTGTTTGGATGTACAGGATCCTCAAAACCAGGAGGTTGTTTTACATAGACTTCCTCTGTGATTTTGCCATAAAGAAAGGCACTCTTGACATCCATTTGATAAACAGGAAAGCCCATATAAGATGCAAAAGCAAGGAATAATCTTATGGCTTCAATCCTTGCCACAGGAGCAAACACTTCATCATAGTCCACTCCTTCTTCTTGTCTATATCCTTGTGCAACCAATCTTGCTTTGTTCTTGATGACATAGCCTCTTTCATCTCTCTTGACTCTGAAACCCATCTTGTACCAATGACTTTTTTTCCATCTGGTAAATCACATAGTACCCAAACGTCTTGAAGTTTAAATTGAAGAAGTTCTTCTTGCATGGCTTCAACCCAACTCTCTTTAGTTAATGCTTGAGCTACAGTCTTGGGTTCTTCTTGAGAGATAAAGCAAGTGAATAAACATGTTTGTTGATCCTTATGATTCAGCCTGTTTTGTTTATACACAAAGCTAAGTAAAGCATTATGTGTCTTAGAGAAACCTTTAGCTTTGGTTCTTGTGAGCACCCCTGATGTAGAAGGTCCAATGATTTGACCACCAGGATGATCTTTATGAATTCTTAATGTAAGAGTATGTGGAACTTCAAGATCATCACCCAAATTTGTGAAATCAGCTTCTTCATTGGAATTTGAGAAAATACCTTCATCTTCTAACTCATCACCAGTGTCTTCTAACCCAGGCATATTTGGATCATTCAAATCATCAGAAGTACTGTCTATTGGTGCAGCAGTACTTTAATCCAAAGTACTGTGTTATAAAGTACTGTGAGAGTAATCTGTAGACTTACCCTTTTTCTTTGCTTTTTCATAAGCTCTTCTTTGATCATCCTCATAAGATTGTACTATTGTTTCTTGAAAAAGCATCCTATTAAGTTCATCTTGAAGTGCTTGATCTTCATCGGACAATGTGGATTTTGGGTCATCAGAACTTTTCTCTTTCTCAATAGATATAGGTTCTTCATCAGGAACAGAATTAGGCCTAATATTGACTCCATGAACAATGTACTGTAAATCTTCTTCTTTGTGAACAACTTGATTTTCTTCTCTGACAGGAACATAGTTCATAGAAGGAGTCAAAACATCAAGATCAAACATCCAATCAGGACCTTTACCCTTTTGATTTTCTTGATCTTCTAAAAATTCAACATGAAGACAATCTTGAACCTTTTTGGTAACCTTGTTGTATACTCTAAATCCTTTGCTATTGGTACAGTACCCCAATAGGTATCCTTCATCTGACTTGCTGATGCGTGCCAAACAGTCAAGCTAAATCACTCAAGCCTGCCACTTGTGAATGGCAGACCGTAATCAGCTTAAAACTGCTCAAGCACGAATGCAATGAAGATCTGAGGAGTATAGGGTTTCCCCGGGTCGTTATGTCCCAGCGAGCTATGCAATGGATTATCAAACGTAAAGTGATCGAGAAATTTGAACGAAAAAGGGATTTGAATATGATTATAACTACAGAAAAAGCCAACAAATTACAACGGCTTAAATGCAAATTAAAGGAAATTAAAAAGATAAAAAATATTAAATAAATGCTATCACTATTTGCAAAATGATGTTTTTGTTTTTATGTTTTTATAAAACTGAAATTAAAAACTACGCGACGTACAATTAAAAATGTGAAATCTACACAATATTAACCCTAAAAATATGAAAATGATATTTTTACAAACCTAATGATAAAAGAAAATTTATAGAAAAAGAAAATTATTTTTATAACTAATTATCTAATTATTATTAATTAAAAACTAATTTTAACTATTTAATAATAGCCTAAAATACAAGAAATTAGGAAATAAATCTAGAAAAATAAAATTAAGACTTAGAAAAATCTAAAATATCAAAAAAGAATTTTCAAAACTATTTTTTATATTTTTCTGAATATTTTTGGATTTTCTATGAATTAAAAACTATTAAAAACTAATTAAATTATTTAAAAATACAAATTTAACTAAGAAAAATCTAGAAAAATATTTTTTTGTCTTTTTATATTTATCTAAACTTAAGAAAAATGAAAAATTATTTTTTTGAACCTTTTCTTAATTTTTTGTATTAAATGCTATTTAAAAATGCTTAAAAACTAATTTAAATTAAGAAAAATAGCAAACAAGCTTGGAAAAATCTGAAAATTTCAGGAAAAGTCTGAAATAATGTTTGGAAGCTAGGAAAAATGGAAAAACATGGGGTTGTTTGGAGGAAATAGAAACTGATGAGCCAAGTGCTTATGAAATAAGCACTTGGATAAGCTAAAGAAGCACAACAAGCACCAAACTGAAAACAGGAACTGAGATATACTAAAAGTGACCAAATGCAACACAAATCAACAAGTCCTAACCACTGATTGCAATTACAACAGATTTGATGAAATTGAGATAATAAGCTAAAACAGATTCTAGGGTGTCTACTTTAAGCTTAAGCACAAGCTTCAAAATAAGCTAAATGTGAAAACCAACAATTGGAACCTAGACTAGACCTGGGTGAGAGTGTTTAAACCAAGAATCAGATCTAGTTAAGCTAAACTAAGCAGGCTGCAAGGTCTGCAAAACCTGCAAAATCCCTGTGCAGGCTTAATGCCCTGCACAGGGCAGTTGACACCATATTGACAAGCTCTTATCAAGCTTATAGAAAATTTGAAAAAATCTAATAAAATGGTGACAAGAAAGTAGACCAACAGAAGGTTTCAAAACAACAAGTTTCATTGAAATTGGATCAGAAATGAGTTCAATAAAAATCCCTCTAGAGTGGCCAAAACTGAGATTTTGCACATTTGACTTTTGAAGAAAAATGAAATGTTGACTATATTGAACTTTGAATCAAATTTATGAACTGGAAATGATGTATATTGATGAAATGAAGCTAATGTAATCTAACTTTATGGATTTTGAACACAAAATAAACTTTTGCTCTTGCAAAATTTAAATAGTTGAGCAGTCAAGACATTTAAGATGCCAATTTGACTTTTAAGGGTTGCAGGCACACTTTGCTAACTGGTATGGGCTCAAATGAGGTTAATAAACATGAACCAACAGGTATCTACCACTGATTAAACTCCTAAGACAGTTTAACAGTAAATCCAAACACACCTTTTTAACTGATTTGCAAACTAAAACTGAACTAAAGGATGAACAAGCATAAATTACTGATCAAACTAAACTTACTTAGCCTAAACACAACTATTAAAACAGGTTTTAACTACTTTAGACTACTAAAACTGATTATGCTAAGAAACTTGAAATAAGCACTTACTATGGTCCATAGCCACAATGGCTTGCAAACAGTGAACCAGAACTACTAACCTATCAAATCCAACCCAACTAACTATAAATCAACCCAAATCCATGTCTGCTTCAACCATTTCCCTTTCTGCATCAATTTTGCTCCTATGTTGACTTTTGTTGACCAATAACTAAGATTGTTTAAAATTGAAATTTGAGCTTACAGAAAGCTTTAATAAGATTGAATGAGCATGTTTGAGCTTAAAAACAAGTTACTAAAAGCTTGTACTTAAGATTTAGAAACTGAAGAACTCAACAGTGCACAAAAACATGAAATTATAACATTATCTTGAATTGATGCTTAAAATAAGTTGCAAGATGCTTAAATACTTTTGTTTGATACACATAAACTGGAAATTACACTTAAGAACTATTTAAGACATGTTAAACTTAAAAACGACATACACTTGAAAAAAATAAACTAACTACACCATCTTGTTGCTTCCCCTTGCTCTCTTTTATACTCCAAGCAGTTTCTCTCACCTCTCTGAATAGTTCCCAGCAGCTTCAAGGACCATTGGATTGGTAGATTAGATTTTAGCCATTGGATGGCTTTTGGCGCCAAAATCATATTTAACAGCTGTAGGTGATTGAGTGTTTGGTAGAAGGTGCATTAAATGCACCTTGGAGTGGGGTGAGGTGGAGGGTAGAGTAGGGATGATGGTGGAGTGTTAGCAGGGGAGTTGCAGGGCTTTTTTGATGATGGAGGGTGTTACCCGTGAAGGAGAGGGAAAAGCAGAAGTCAAATTGTATTTGACTGGCTTTTAATAATAGGGAGGGGGTCCAAATGTAAGGCAAGGGTCCAAAAGGGGTGTGGCAGGGGGTCAAATGGGTTGTGACTTGGTCCAAAGTAGTGTGAAAGGTTTAAATTACCAAGGGCCTTGGTTGCCAATTCTGAAAATTGAGGGACCATAACTGCCAAATCTGCAAAGATGTTTCAGGGGCTGAAATTGACAAGTATCAATAATTCAAGGACTAAACTTGACATTTTCAATTTTCCAGGGACCAATTTTTGCCAAATTTCAAAGTTGGAGGACCAAACTTGTAATTTTCTCAAACTTTTTATATTTTTCACCAAAGGACTAATTTTGACAAGTTATGATATTAAAAGGACCTTTGGTGATTTTTCTTTTGAAATTTTGACTCAGGGACTATTTTTGACAATTTTAGAAACTTGGGGGACTGAAACTGCCAATTATGCAAACTTTGCTCATTTTTCATCTGATTTTAAACATTTTGCATCTGAAACACATAAAATGCAATTTTGAGATATTTTCAGTATTTTGATGTATTTCTGAGCATTTTTAAACGTTTTGCAGTTCAGATTTGACTAAAAATGATGAGTATTTACACACTCATCACTTGCCATCAAATTTTCCCAGAGTGTCAATAGTATTGAGAATAGTCAGAGGACATCCAAAAGGTTTCATAAAATTAATGTTGGGTTTGTTTCCCATAAGCAACTCATAAGGTGTATTCATCTGAGGTTTAGTGACTGATACTCTATTCAACACATAACAAGCAGTACTTACAGCTTCAGCCCAAAATTGAATAGGTTATAAAGAATCTGCAAGTACTATTCTGGCTGCTTCTATCAATATTCTGTTCTTTCTCTCTGCAACACCATTTTGCTGTGGAGTTCTAGGAATGCTAAACTCCCTCTTAATCCCTTTCTTGGCACAAAATTCATACATAAACTTGTTTTTGAATTCAGTCCCATTATCACATCTAATACCTCTTACTTTGACTCTCAATTGATTTTCAAGGGCTATTATAAGATCATGAATAATATCAAAGGTTTCATCTTTAAATCCCAAGAAAAAGACCCAACTAAATCTACTACAATCATCTGCTACAACTAAGCAATACTTCTTCTTGTTTAACTTGAAGCCCCAAAAAGAAAGTTAATTCACCTATGGAACTCATTTGAAATTCTTGTTGCATAAGTTATTCAAATTCTTTCACCATTGACTGTTTTGTTGCTCCAAAGATAATATCATCCACATATACTTGAACAAGCATGATATCCTTTTTGTCTCTCTTGATAAATAAAGTCTTATCAATTGCTCCTCTTCTGTAGCCATGTTGTAATAGAAAAGTGGATAGTCTTTCATACCAAGCTCTAGGAGCTTGATGAAGGCCATACAGAGCCTTAATAACTTTGTAGACTTTGTTTGGATGTGCAGAATCCTCAAAACCAGGAGGTTGTTTTACATAGACTTCCTCTGTGATTTTTCCATAAAGAAAGGCACTCTTAACATCCATTTGATAAACAGGAAAGCCCATATAAGATGCAAAAGCAAGGAATAATTTTATGGCTTCAATCCTTGCTACAGGAGCAAACACTTCATCATAGTCCACTCCTTCTTCTTGTCTATATCCTTGTGCAACCAATCTTGCTTTGTTCTTGATGACATTGCCTCTTTCATCTCTCTTGACTCTGAAAACCCATCTTATACCAATGACTTTTTTTCCATCTGGTAAATCACATAGTACCCAAACGTCTTGAAGTTTAAATTGAAGAAGTTCTTCTTGCATGGCTTCAACCCAACTCTCTTTAGTTAATACTTGAGCTACAGTCTTGGGTTCTTCTTGAGAGATAAAGCAAGTGAATAAACATGTTTGTTGATCCTAATGATTTAGCCTGTTTTGTTTATACACAAAGCTAAGTAAAGCATTATGTGGCTTAGAGAAACCTTTAGCTTTGGTTCTTGTGAGCACCACTAATGTAGAAGGTCCAATGATTTGACCAGCAGGATGATCTTTATGAATTCTTAATGCAGGAGTATGTGGAACTTCAAGATCATCACCCAAATTTGTGAAATCAGCTTCTTCTTTGGAATTTGAGAAAATACCTTCATCTTCTAACTCATCATCAGTGTCTTCTAACCCAGGCATGTTTGGATCATTCAAATCATCAGAAGTACTGTCTATTGGTTCAGCAGTACTTTGATCCAAAGTACTGTGTTCTAAAGTACTGTGAGAGTAATCTGAAAGCATTGTTCTGGCTGCTTCTATCAATGTTCTGTTCTTTCTCTCTGCAACACCATTTTGCTGTGGAGTTCTAGCAATGCTAAACTCCCTCTTAATCCCTTTCTTGGCACAAAATTCATCCATAAACTTGTTTGTGAATTCAGTCCCATTATCACATCTAATACCTCTTACTTTGAGTCTCAATTGATTTTCAAGGGCTATTATAAGATCATGAATAGCATCAAAGGTTTCATCTTTAAATCCCAAGAAAAAGACCCAACTAAATCTACTACAATCATCTGTTACAACGAAGCAGTACTTCTTCTTGTTTAAGCTTGCAACAGAAACAGGTCCAAACAGATCCATGTGCAACAACTCTAAAGGTTCTCTAATAGTTCTTTCCTCAATCTTCTTGCATGAAGCTTTGTGTTGTTTACCCTTCTTGCACGCCAAACATGAATGATCATTCTTGTATGTTTTGGAAGGTAAACCTCTAACTAAATTGCCTTTAACCAACTTGTTGATATTCTTGAAATTCACATGACCTAATCTTCTATGCCATAGATGTGCTTCTTCAAGTGTTGCCTTTGCTACTAAACATGTTGCTCTTTCAGTAGAGTGAATATTCTTCAAATCTAGAATGTATACATCATTGGTTCTTGGTACTCTCAGTGTTACCAAGTGATCATCAACAAGCTTGAACTCAGGGGAAAGAATAAGACATTCTTTGTCAGTGAATAACACAGGGTGCTTCTTGTCACAAATCTGAGATACTGACAAAAGATTAAACTTGAGCTCATTTACATAACGAACATTCTTAAAGTCTATGCTTCCTGCCTTGATGGTTCCTGTCCCAGTAATTCTACCTCCACTAGGATCATTCCCAAATGCAACTCTTCCTCCAAAATATGATTTAAAATCTGACAGGATCTCCTTGTCTCCTGTCATGCTTCCAGAGCAACCACTATCTACAATTAAATGATCTTTAAGCTCCTCTTCTGGGTTGCCCTCAGAGATAGTAGGTGAACTTGGTGAAGTAGCTACCATAGCGAGCAGAACAGGTTCTTCTTCACTTTCCATGCTCCAATCAAACCTTCCAAGGCCATCTCTTGATTCTAAAGCAGCAAATCCTGGTTCCTCATCAAAAGCTGTGCTCCAATCAAGCTCTTCCACTGCGACCATAGAGTAGGTTACTGGTTCATCATCAAATTCAGCACTCCAGTCAACCTCTGATAGATTTTCTTGAGCAACCAAAGCTTTTGGTTTTGGTTCAGTAATAGGAACTTCTCTTATTTCAAGCTTGGGTTTCTCAATCATCATATTTGCCTGATATTTAGCAAACTTGCATTCTCTTGCAAAGTGTCCAGTTCTTTGACAATTAAAGCATTCAATCTTAGACTTGTCAAATGTTATACCCTGTTTGGGTTTGAAGTCAATGCCTCTTTCTGTTTTCTTCATGAACTTCTTGATCCTTGCAGTGATCATGGCAACTTGCCATCTTATGTCAATTTCTTCTAGATCATCCTCTTCAATTTGCATCAAATCTTCTTCATAAGTAATAGGTAAGGTGGCTTGCTGAGCAATGAAGGAACATATAACATCATAAGAGTTGATGGTGTTTGATGGTGATGAGGTGGTAGTAGTCATGGTTGTGCAAATATTCTGTTTATCACCAACAGTACTTTGAATAGGATAAGCAGTACTTTTATTGGAAGTACTGCCTCTCTTTTCAGAAGACACAAAAGCAATGCTGTGAGATTTTGAACTTGTTTGACCATTCATCTCATGCTCATACACCTTTAAATTATTGTATAGATCATCAAAGTCCATAGAATCCAAACCAGATTGTCCTCTAATCATAGTAGCAACCACATGCCATACGGATGGCAAACTTCTTAAGAACTTCAAATTAGCATCTTCAACAGATACCTTTGCTTCATATAACTCTAGCATACTAAGGAGATTTTGGAATCTGTCATAGGCAGCATCAAGACCTTCTCTTTCACCAACAGTGAATGTTTCAAATTGTTGCTTCAACATATTTCTATGCATCTTCTTGGAAGCATCATTACCTCCAAATCTTGTCTTGATAGTAGCCCATAGTTGTTTCACATCCTTAGCATCATGAAACTTTAGCAGGTGACCATCAGGGATAGCAGACAACAGTATGTTGAGAGCCTTCTCTTGATTTCTTTTTGTAGCTGCTGGAAAGGTAGGCTGAGGGGGTTTAGGCTGTCTAGGAACTTCTACAGGTTCTTCAAGAATGACATTACCATTGACAATCACATCCCACAGTGCATGGTATGTAATAGTAATGTACTGCCTCATCTTCATGCTCCAGAGATCATATTCTCCCTTCTTGATGATAGGAATCCTGAGTGAGGTGATGGATGGGAGTGGTGTAGCTTCAGTCGACATCTTTTAGGGTTTGTAGTTAAATCGGTTTTAAGGGTTTCTTCTTAATCAGAGTTTCCACCCAAGCTCTGATACCACTTGTTGGATCGATATACTTTGACCAAACTAACTATGTAGCTTGTAAGGGTTTAGCAACCTTGGATAAATCCTAAATTACTAACAATGAAACACTGATATAACTCTATTAAGTATGCGAAAACTACTTCAATAAAGCTAAGAAGAATAACTTTAAACTTCAACGATTATAATAAAACCAAACTTTGAACCTGCTTGTTATACAGATTTACTAACAAACCTAATCGCTAAATAATCTTGAATATCGTACCTGCATGTAAGTTCTAAGTCGTATTCGTATCTCTAATGCCAATCTAGGGGTCCTTTTATAGGCATAAGAGTACCTTAGTCGGTTGACAATTACAATCCTTGTACGACAAGTAATACTAATTCTAATCTAAGAATATTCTAGAATTACATAGCTTTCCATAAACGATATAACATAGCAGTCCTTTAGCCTTTGCAGTACTTTGACACAAGCAGTACTTTGACTTTCATTAAGCAGTACTTTGACTTTCTTCAGCACTTTGACTTTCTTCAGTACTTTGTTTTTTATATCCCAACAAGCCTTGTACAAGATAAAGAGTAGGCGACGTTGTGAAGGCTTCTCCGCCACAAGGAGTTTGTGTTGTGTAGTGATTACGAACTCTCGAGTAGGTGACTCGGGGAGTAGAGTAGTGTTAGGAATTGGAAATTTCATGTTAAAGTGTCGGTCACCCTAATTATAGTCTAGCATATGTTAGCTCGTAGACATATCGTTATTTACGTTGTTTAGTAGTTAATTAGTTATTTAGTAGCGTAGAATAGTTTAGTGTAACACCTTGGAGGAAGGACGGGTCTTTACCCACTATATACCTGATCCACAGGCCGTCAGGAGGTCGTGTAGTCTATAACTATAAATACCCCTTCCATCCTTGGAAGGGGTGGTGCTTTCATTTCTCTAATCATACAACTTTCTTTTTCTCTCATCTCTTTCTCTCTCTAGAAAGTATCCCACCCATCTCTCTCTCTCTCTCTAAAATCTTCTTGTTTGATTCAATCCTCATATATGTTCTTTGATTAAAACAATAACCAATATCCTACAAATGGTATCAAGAGCCATGGTTTGATCTTGGATATCTTGTGTGCTTGAATTTTTAAGTGGTTATTGTTGTTTTCCTTTGGTTCAAATTTTTATGTGTTTATGCACCAAGTTCGAATTTTAATTGGTTAAATATGTTAAAGCTTAGTACTTTCATGTTTAGGAGGGGTTGATAAGCATAGTTTGATGCTTGGTTAAGTTATATTATAAGTTTTGGGGCTGTTTTTTGATAATTTTTGTGCTGTTCTTGCTGTTCTTTTTGTCCTGGTTTTTGGCTGCTTATTGTCCTTCATCATAGCGACTTGTTCTGTTTTTTTGAGTAGCGACTTGTTCTGTTATTTTTGAGTAGCGACTTGTGTCTTTACACAAGCGACTGGTGTCCTCTTTTAATAGCGACTTGTGCAGATTCTTTAATATAGCGACTTGTATTCTATTTGAGTAGCGACTTGTGTCTTTACACAAGCGACTTGTGTTTCGACCAACAAAAACAACCATCTCTTGTGTTCTATTTGAGTAGCGACTTGTGTTTTGACCAACAAAAACAACCATCTCTTTCAAACCTAACTGCTACAAGTCTCAAACTAACCATCTCTTTCAAACCTCTAACTGCTACAAGTCTCAAACTAACGAAAAAAAAAATATTGTACATCTCTGTTGGGATTTAGTAAATCCAGTACTTAAAGTGTCGGTCACCTCAAGTATGTATACTCGTTAGAAAGCTCGTAGTCGTAGTTATTCTGTGTTAGTATTTAGATTACTTTGTAACACCGTGGAGGACGGACGGGTCTTTACCTACTGTATGCCTGATCCACAGCCTAAAGTAGGCGTCTATGTTTGTACCCTATAAATACCCTTTGCCCTCCAAGGCAAAGGGTTGGACCTTCATAATATATTTTTCTTTGTCTCTCTAGGGTTCCCATCATCTCCCACTTTCCCTCTCTAAACTCTTAACCTAGCCGCATTTGTGTTGTGTAACAAACCAAGATCCTACAAATGGTATCAAGAGCCAAGGTTTGATCATGTTCTTGGTTTGATAGTTATTGTTCGGGTTAAGGTTTAGTTGTTGTGTTACGCGTAAAAAGGGTGTCACGCATACGAGTTTTTGAATCTTTAAAGCTTTAAATTTTTCACTTTTTAATCCAATATTCTTGTGGGTTAAGGCTTATTGAGTGTTAAACTTTCAGTTTCTTGCAAAAAGTTTAGAACTTTACGAGTTTTTCTTGGTTTTTAAGAGTGTTTGGATACGTGTGTACGAACCTACGCGTAAGAGAGAAAGGTGGTTTTGATCCTCAAACTTTGTTGTTTTGGTGTTTTTAATGTTGTTTCATCATCATAATCAAGTTTAGTAAAAGGTTTTGATCATAAAAACGTGTTTGGAAAAATTTGTACTTCCTACGCATAACGAAACCCTAATCCTACGCGTAAGGAACTTTTCACTTGATCTTCATTTTTGGTGGTTACTCAGTGTTCTTCTTGCTTGGATAAGCCTGAAAAACACTTCGACTTTGGATATCTCGTACACTGTGAAGTGTAAGAGATCGTTTTAGGTAAAACCCTAATTTTACGCATAAGCATAAAACTTACGCGTAACAATTCTTACGCATAAGCTTTTTCTTACGCATAAGCTTGTCTTACGCCTAAGGGAAACTTACGCATAAGGTTCTTACGCTTAAGCTTTGGTTTACGCATAAACTTAAGTATTTTACCCTAAAACCCTATGCGTAAGCTCTTGTCTACGCGTAAACTCTGTCTACGCGTAAGCTTGTGTCTACTCGTAAGTTGTAAGTTACGCGTAAACTGCTATCTACGTGTAAGCTCTCCTCTACGCATAAGTTCCTACGCATAACTTTGCTGACTACGCATAAGTGTATAAGTTTTACGGTTTATCTCTTGATTTTGTAAAATCCCGTGAAAAAATCTATTTCTTGGTTAAGTCAAAGATTTGTAAAATCCTGTAGAATTTAAACATGTCTTCCGTTGCTGATAATGTGCAACCTGCTGGATCTGATACTCGTCCTCCTATGCTTGACAGAACTGACTATGAGTCTTGGTCACAAAGAATCAGGCTGTACTGCTTAGGAAAGGAGAATGGGGTTAACATCCTTAAGTCTATTGATGAAGGACCGTATCAGGTTGAGACTACTAGAGACATGATTGATACTGCTGCAGATGGAACAATAGTTTATGGAATGGATGGACCTAAGATGTATGATGAACTCACTGATAAAGAGAAAAAGAGATTCGATGCTGATATCAGGGCTTCAAATATTATTCTTCAAGGTCTTCCAAAAGATATCTACAAGCTTATCAATCACAACACAGAAGCCAAGGCAGTTTGGGATAATGTCAAGATGCTTCTCTCGGGTTCTGAATTGACTATCGAAGACAGAGAATCACATCTGTATGATGAATTTGAGCACTTTAAGATAAAACCTAAAAAAGGTGTTTATGAATATTACGTGAGATTCCACAAGCTGGTGAATGATATGAGGAATATCAAGATGACTATGCCAAACATTCAGCTGAACTCAAAATTCGTAAACAATATGAATCCCGAATGGCACAAGTTTGTCACTTCTGTGAAGCTTACAAAAGGACTAAAGAACACCAACTATGAGCAATTGTATGCCTTCCTTCTTCAGAATGAGAAACATGCTATGTTTTAAAAAAGGATTCTAGAACAGTTCAAATCTCAACCAGGAGAAACAAGCTCATCAAATGATACAACAACATTTTTCACCAAAGCATCACAAGTCACACCCACTGGAAATGATAATCACAAGCCCGTTTCTGATTCGGGATATAAGCAACCTAACTCTGATGAAGTCATGGAGCACTTTATCCATAAATTGGCTCTTATGGTTAAACAAAACTTAACCTTCTCCCCACATACCAACAGACTTCACACTAACAATGAGATCAGGACTGCATCCAATCTACACAACCATGCTTTGGTCAGAGATGGAAAAGTTATTGTTCAACCAGTTCAAGAAAGGCAGTACAAACAAGGAAGAGGTGGAGCTGGTAGAGGCTATGCTGGAAATCAGAATTGGGGAAGGAATGGAAACCAGGGTCAAGCAAAGCCAATCAAGTGCTACAACTGTGGTGAAGAAGGGCACATTGCTAGGAACTGTACTCAACCAAAACGCCCTCAAAACGCAGAATACTTCAGGGACAAGATGTTGTTGGTTCAAGCACAAGATAATGGTGTAATGTTGAGTGAAGAGGAGCTGTTGTTCTTGTCTGATGGGAATGCTAGAACATATGATGGAGATGTGGACGAACAACCAGTGCATGCTTCTCAGAACAATCCCAACGCCTTTCAAGTTGCAGACTGTGATGCATTTGACTCGGACGTTGATGATGAACCATGTGCACAAACTATATTCATGGCTAATATCTCTCCAATGACCTCTTCATCTCAAAAAGCTAGTCCATCCAAGGAATCCATCATTAAAGAGGTACTCAAACTATATGATGTGGTTGATGAGCAAAAGATTCACCATGAAGTACAATCTACTGAAGTCATTGAGTCAGATATTGAAAATATGGGAAATAACAATGTTATCCCATATGAACAATATGTGAAACAAGATGACAGTCTTGTTGTACCTAGTGATGAATCTTCTGCAATTAACTATGAATGCATGAATGATGAATACACTGCATTTGTGCCTGATGATTTCTTAACCACTGAGCTCAATACCTATAAGGAACAAGTTTCTATTTATGAACAGCGTTCTAAGTTTGAGTTAACTACCCGTGAGCAGGATATGGATAACCAAATGCGTACAATTATCAGAAAAAGTAATTTTAGAGAAGAAGTATTAAAACAAGAGTTAAACTCCTTACAAGAAAAGCTTTCTAAAACTGCTAAGCAAAAACAAGAACTTCAAGAAAATGTGAAAATGCTTAAGCAAGAATTCAATGCTAAGGAATCAAAACTTTTGAATGATTTTTCCAATCTAAAAACTTTGAAAAACAAACTTGAGAATAAGTTGTACGTACAAGGGAATACCATTCAGACTGCTCACATGATCACTAAGCATAGAATCTTAAACGATAAGCATAGCGTTCCCCTTGTTGAGGACCCAAGTCCTGAGGTTATTAAAAAGGCTAGAGCTGCTCATAAGGTGCTTTATGATGGTAATGAAATCCTTAAGCCTAGGCAGAAACCTAGTTGCGTTGAGTGCACTGAGGAAGATAAGAAATCAGATGAAGTCACTAGGGAGAAAATGAACAAGAAGCTTGAAAATCCTGAGTGTAAAAAGAATAACATAACGATCAAACCTCATGACTACTGATCGGTGCCAAACCGTCAAGTTTTCTCACACAAGCTAGCCACTTGTGAATGGCTAACCGTAAGAAACTTAAAACAGTTCAGACACAAATGCAATGAAGATCAGAGGAGAATAGTGTTTCCCCGAGTCGTTATGTCCCAACGAGCTGTGCGATGAATCACCCAACGAATAGTGATCGAGAGGATTTGAACGGAAAAGAGATTGATTGATTATAACTAAAGAAAAAGTATATAAATTACAGGGGCTTAAATGCAAGTTAAAGAAAATTAAAAAGATAAAATATATTAAATAAACGCTATCACTATTTGCAAAATGATGTTTTTGATTTAAAAACTACGTGACGTACAATAGAAAATGTGAAACTGAAGCAATATTAATCCTAAAAATATGAAAATGACATTTTTACAAACCTAATGATAAGAGAAAATTTTTAGAAAAAGAAAATTTTTATAACTATTTAATTAATTATTATTAATTAAAAACTAATTTTAACTATTTAATAATAACCTAAAACACAAGAAAATATGAAATAAAGCTAGAAAAATGAAATTATGACTTAGAAAAATCTAAAATAACTAAAGAGAATTTTCAAAACTAATTTTATATTTTTCTGATTATTTTTCTATTTTCTATGAATTAAAAACTATTTAAAACTACTTAAATTGCTTAAAAATACAAATTTAACTAAGAAAAATCTGGAAAAATATTTTTTTTGACTTTTTATATTTATCTTAACCTAAGAAAAATGAAAAATTATTTTTTTGAAACTTTTCTGATTTATTTGTATTAAAGGCTAATTAAAAAGACTTAAAAACTGATTTAAATGGAGAAAAATAGCAAACTGACCTAGAAAAATCTGAAAAATTCAAGATAAGTCTAAAATAATATTATGAATCTAGGAAAAATATAAAAACAGTGGGTTGTGTGTAAGAAAATGAAACTGCAATGCAAAGTGCTTATAAATAAGCACTTAGAATAAGCCAAAGAACACAATAAGCTACCAAACTGAAACAGAGGCTATAATATGCTATAACTACTAGAAAGCAACTAATCTCAACTGCTCTTAACCTCTAAATCACCAGCTACACAGATTTGATGTTTGAGCTTATGTGCTAAAAATCAGTTTTTATCACAACTTTTGAGCTTAAGCACAAGCTTGTCAAATAAGCTAAACTTAAAACCAGAAGTTGGAACCTAGGCTAGACCTGGCTAACTACTTATGAACCAAATACCAGACCTAGATAAGCTACACTGAGCTCTGTGCAAGCCCTGCAATTCACCTGTGCATACTCAGTATTAACTGAGTGTGTACAAGGGAGATATCACCATTTTGACAAGCCATTTTGAAGCTTGTAAAAAATTTACAAAAATCTACAAAAATGATATTCAGAAACTAGACCAGTTGAAGTTTATAAACCCACAATTTCACTTGATTTGATCCAAGAATGAATCAATGAAAAATCACCCCAGTTGGGTGAAAAACTGGTTTTATGGTTTTGACTTTTGAGACAATTTTGAAAAGTTGACCAAATTGAGTTTTGATTCAATCTTATGAACTGAGTATGATGTATTATGATGAAATAAGCCTACTGCAAGCTTTATCTATGATTTCTAAACACAAAACAAGTTTTTGATTTTTAAAAATCCTAACAGTTAAGCTAATTAAGACAGATTAATGTGATGTTGACTTTGGTTGTTCTAGTGCACAAATAACTGACTAATATGGCTTTCAAATGGCTAAAGAAATGTAAAGCAACTGATATTAACTACTGCACAGTCCTCTAACACATATTTGCCAAGAAATCCAAACACCACTTAAACCACTGATATGCAATTTTAATTGAGCTAAACTCTGAACTAGTTATTGCAGACACTTAAACTGAATTTAATTATCCTAATTACAACTTAATAAACAGATAAAAACCACTCCTAACCACAAATACAGATTATGCAGTGACTGAAAATGAACTTACATATGGTCCTAGCCACAATGGCTTGAGATCAATCAACCAAAGAACCACTAGCCTATTTCTATCAACCCAAATCATTCTAATTCAACCCATTTCCATGCTCTGCAACACCCATATCACTTTCATGCCTGCTTGACCAATAATGCTTCACTGTTTGACTTTTATTTACCCAATACCTAAGTTGCTTAAATTTGAGTTATAAGCTTACAAAAAGCTATAAGCAGCTTATATAAGCTTATTTGGATTGAAAAATGAGCTTCTAATAGCTTGGATATAAGAACTTGAAACTGAGTTTTTCAACAGTGTACATTAAAACATGAAATTAGATAAAACCTTGGAATTGATGCTTAAAATTAGATTATAATGACAAAGTAACTTGATTTTAATACATTGAAACAAAAGATAACAGATTTGAACTTGAACTAACACATTTATACTAAAAACGACATAAAGGAAATTTTACAAACTAACTACTACTTTTCCAAGCTTCTCTTGCTTCCTTTTTATATGCAAAACATCTTCTCTCACTCCTCTGAGTGTTTCCCACCTTTTTTCTGGACCTTTGGATGGCATGAGTGCATAATGGCCATTGGATCATTTTTGGCGCCAAAATGTAATATTGCCAGTGGGGGTTTGAGTGTTAGGGGGAGGGATGCATTAAATGCATTTTGGAGTTTGGTGGAGGTGGAGGGATAAGGGGAGTGGGAATTGAGCTGGAGTGATGGGAGGATTGAGTGTTGCAGAGATTTGGTGAAGAAGAAGATTTGGCGGGGTGTGTTTGTTTGACTGAGAAAGTTGACCGGGGGTTTAATATTATAAAGGGGGTCCAAAAAGCAAAGGGTCAAATGGAATGGCAGGGGTCACAAGGGGTTATTAATAACAAGGACTTGTATTGCAAATTCTGAAAATACAAGGACCAAGGCTGCCATTTTCACAAAGTTGTTCCAAGGGACCAAAAGTGACAAGTTTCAATAGTACAAGGACCATTTTTGACATTTTCAAATTTCCAAGGACCATTTTTGCCAAATTTGAAACTTAGAGGACCAAACTTGTAATTTCTCAAAACTTTTGATATTTTTCACCAAAGGACTAATTTTGACAACTTATGATTTTAAAAGGACCTTTGGTGATTTTTCTTTTGAAATAAGTGCTCAGGGACTATTTCTGACAACTTTTGAAACTTGGGGGACTGAAACTGCCAATTATGCAAACTTAGCTCATTTTTCATCTGATTTTAAACATTTTGCATCTGAAACATATAAAATGCAATTTTGAGATATTTTCAGTATTTTGATGCATTTCTGAGCATTTTTAAGTGTTTTGCAGTTTAGATTTGACCAAAAATGATGAGTATTTACACACTCATCAATCCCTCACACTAAACTATTGCTAGTCCCTAGCAATCTTTTGAGAAAAACTTAATGGATTTGAATCTCTTTACCAAAAGTCATTACTTCTGGAGTAGCCAAATGTTTCAGTTCAAGTAAGAACTATGGTACACCGATAACCATGTGATTTTGAGCAAACCACCAGCTTCCAACGGATTTGATTTGTCTTTACCAGAAGCCGTTTGCTTCTGGACTAGCCAACTCTTAGATAAATTATCAATATTATCTTTGGTGAGCTGATTACCAATTATGGTTTTTCCACTGCCTTTACCACAAGCCATAAACTTGCGGGCTAGCCAACTCTTCACTTTTAAGGATATGGTGAGCTGAATACCATACAATTTTGGGCAAATTGCAAGCCGTCAACGGATTTGAGGTATCTTTACCAAGAGCCGTTTGCTCCTGGATTAGCCAATCCTTTTGTTTATTAGACATGGCGGACTGATAACCATAAGTTGAGTAAGTGTAAAACACTTACTCCAAAAAATTTGGCCAAAAATGGGGGATTGGGCGGTATAATTATATGATAAAATTCGTGAGAATTCCCCCCCACACTTAGAAATGAATATTTCCCTCAATATTCAAAGTACCGGCGGTTATGCCGAAACTGAGAACGTAAAAGGGAAATACTACGGCTATTATTTAGCAAGGTTTTTTTTTTTTTTTTTTTTTTTTTTTTTTTTTTGGAACTTATATATATACAACATGTGGGGCAACTCCCCCACACTAGGGTGGTAGAAATATAGAAAGAAGTCAGAAATATGGGTGAAAACCCATATGGCATGCTACTGTTTTTGATTCCCGAGTCGCTAGCTTGACTCGATCCCCGCATTCATTGGTTCATGGGGAAAGTTTGTAGATCCGGGACAACCACAGGAGGTATGTCCTCTCCAAAATAATGCTTCAACCGATGACCATTCACTTTAAAGTTTGGACCATCGGGTTGAGATAACTCAATGGTTCCATATGGAAATACTTTAGTGATGGTAAATGGTCCAGACCAGCGGGTTTTAGTTTGCCCGAGAAAATCTTCAATCTTGAGTTGAAAAGAAGGACTCGATCACCGACGTTGAAAACGCGGTTTTTGATTTTTGAGTCATGAATCTTCTTTGTCTTTTCTTTGTAGATCAAAGAGTTCTCGTATGCTTGATCACGGAGTTCATTTAATTCATTCATTTGAACTTTCCGGTGATCACCAGCTGTCTGAATATCGAAGTTGGCATGCTTCAAGGCCCAGTATGCCTTGTGCTCAAGCTCAACCGGCAGATGACATGCCTTCCCGTATACAAGCTTGTATGGAGTGCACCCGATGGGTGTTTTATAAGCTGTACGGAAGGCCCAGAGTGCGTCATCTAACTTATCTGACCAAGAGGCACGGTTTTCGCCTACTGTCCTTTCCAAGATTCTTTTAATCCCCCGGTTGGAAACTTCCACTTGCCCACTTTTTTGGGGGTGGTACGCAGTAGAGAGACGGTGAGTTACACCATACTTCTGCATGACTCTTTCAAACTGGTCATTGCAGAAATGCGTACCACGATCACTGATTATGGCTCGTGGAGTTCCAAACCTAGCAAAAAGAGATTTTAAGAATTTCACAACAACTCGGGCATCGTTGGTAGGCAAAGCCTTAGCTTCAACCCATTTTGACAAATAGTCAACGGCCACGAGTATGTATTTGTTACCGCGAGAAGAAGGAAATGGCCCCATAAAGTCAATGCCCCAGATGTCAAAAATCTCACACACTTGAATGGCGTTTTGCGGCATTTCATTTCTTTGTGAGATATTCCCGTGATGTTGACAAGCGTCACAGGTTTTGACAAATTCAAGGGCATCCATGTAAATCGTGGGCCAATAGAATCCGGAATCAAACACCTTCTTGGCGGTGTAGTTGGGGCTATGATGTCCCCCAGTAGGTCCAGAATGGCAAGCCTTGAGAATGTCATTGGCTTCCTGACCATACACACATCGCTTGATGACTTGATCCGCGCAAATTTTGAACAAGTAAGGGTCGTCCCAGAAGTAATGTTTTACATCTTTAAAGAATTTGTTTTTCTGTTGGGACGACATCCCTTTCACCACAAAGTTACCCGCATGGTAATTTGCAAAGTCAGCAAACCATGGGGTAGAAGAGTCTCCACGAAAAGAAACCACATTGATTGTTTCGAGAGGAAATGTTTCGTTAATTTCCTTTTTCTCGAACACATCTTGGTGAGGGTTTTCTAGACGGGATAGATGATCAGCAGCCAGGTTCTCAGCTCCTTTTTTATCACGTATAATGATATCAAATTCTTGTAGGAGGAGAACCCAACGGAGCAATCTCGACTTTGCATCTTGTTTTGCAAAGAGATATTTGAGAGCCGAGTGATCCGTATACACCACGCATTTGGTCAAGATCAAGTATGGCCGAAACTTTTCAAACGCATACACCACAGCTAATAATTCTTTTTCTGTAGTGGTGTAGTGGGTTTTAGCTTCAGTCATAGTTTTACTTGCGTAGTGGATAGGCTGAAAGTGCTTGGTTTTTCGTTGCCCCAAGACTGCACCGATAGCAAAATCACTTGCATCGCACATGAGCTCAAAGGGTAAATCCCAGTCGGGGGCAACTAGAATGGGTGCTTCCGTAAGCTTTTTCTTTAATGTTTCAAAAGCTTCGATGCACTCAGGTGAGAAGATAAAAGGAGCATCTATTTCGAGAAGATGGGTCATAGGCCGAGCAATTTTAGAAAAATCTTGTATTAATCTACGATAAAACCCGGCATGACCTAGAAAACTCCTAATACCCTTGACGGTAGTAGGATGAGGCAATTTAGCAATAACATCAACTTTTGCTCTATCTACCTCAATCCCATTTTTGGAAATCTTATGGCCAAGGACTATGCCTTCTTTGACCATAAAGTGGCTCTTCTCCCAATTTAGACAAAGATTGGTGTCTTCACATCGTTGAAGCATTTTTTCTAAATGGGAGAGACATGTATGAAACGAGTCCCCAATGACCGAGAAGTCATCCATAAACACCTCCATTGTTTCCCCGATCATGTCGTGGAAAATTGCCATCATACATCGTTGGAACGTGCTAGGAGCGTTACATAGGCCAAAAGGCATACGTCTGTAGGCAAATGTTCCGTATGGGCGGGTGAATGTGGTTTTTTCTTGATCCAGCGGATCAATGGGGATCTGAAAATAACCCGAGAAACCATCAAGGAAACAATAGTATTCGTTCCCTGCTAATCTCTCAAGCATCTGATCCATGAAGGGTAGAGGAAAATGGTCTTTGCGGGTGGCTTCATTTAACTTGCGATAGTCAATGCACACACGCCATCCCGTAACCAATCGAGTTGGAATTAACTCGTTTTCTTCATTTGTGACAACAGTAATGCCACCCTTTTTTGGAACGCAATGAATTGGGCTAACCCAAGGACTATCAGAGATCGGGTAAATTAAACCGGCATCAAGAAGTTTGAGAACCTCTTGTTTGATAACCTCATGAATCTTAGGATTCACCCTTCTCTGATGTTGGACTGCTGGTTTGAAGTCATCCTCCATTAAGATTTTATGAGTACAAAACTCAGGGTTGATACCCTTAATGTCGGAGAGTTTCCAAGCAATTGCTTGCTTGTGTAACGTCAAGACCTTTATGAGAGCAGTTTTCTCCTCCTCAGTTAAGTCTTTAGCAATTATGACGGGTAATTTATCATCACCCTCCAAGAATGCATACTCGAGGTGAGGAGGTAGGTCCTTAAGTTCAACCTCGGGAAATTCTTCAGTAGATGTTTGTACTGATTTGATTTCCTCAATCGTGATTTCTTTCGGAGGGAGTGAAGGTAATGGATCTTCATTTAACAATTGCTCAAGATAAAGGATATCCCCCTCCGAATCATAAACACCATTAATTCCAGGCGGAATTGATTCATCACTAGCAATAAACTCATCGATCTCTTCCAGAAAGAAGTCACCTCCCTCAAACGGAGTGAGAGAGGGGGAAGAGTCGGCAATGATAGGTTTAGAAGATGTGGTGGAATCCCCACTCACAGAATTATGAAGATAACCAAGAAACTCTTGAGAGTACTCCTCTGAAGCAATATCAATTAAATCGACTCGATTAACTGATTCAGTATCATAATTTGAGGAGTACCTTGAAGTTTGATCAAGGTTAAAGGTAACAGCTTCATTACCCACACTTAACGTGATTTCTTGCTCAAATACATCAATAAGAGCACGGCCCGTTCTCAGGAATCCTCTTCCAACAATGAGGGGAACCCGATGATCGGCATCGAAATCAACAACCACAAAATCAGCTGGGAAATGGAACTTTCCTACTTTCACAAATACATCCTCGGCGATGCCAAGAGGACGCGATATAGAACGATCTGCAAGCTCAAGAGTCATGCAGGTAGGAATAAGTTCCGGAAGAGAAAGCTTCTTCCACACTGAATAAGGCATCAGATTGATGCTTGCACCAAGATCGGCAAGGGCAAAGCATTCAATCATCCCAGGAAAAACACAAGGAAGAAGGAATTTTCCAGGATCTCCAAGCTTCTCGGGATTCTTTAACAGGACTGCTGAGCAGTTCTCGTTCAAAGGAGTCTTGGCCATCTCAAACAGCTTTTCCTTATTGCTCAACATGTGTTTGAGAGTTGATGCAAACTTGGGCATCAGCATGATGGCATCCGCAAAGCTTATGTCAAAATGTAGCTCTTGGAAAATTTGAAATTTTTTTTCCATTTGATGACTGGCTTTCTCGCGGAGTTTTTGCTCATTTAAACGTGAGGGGTAAGGAATAGAAGTTTTGGATTTGGGGTTACCAACTGGAGGTTCAAAAACAACTCCAGGTTTGGTTTTGGGTTTCGGGACAACCTGAGGATGGACATTGCTGGTGCTTCCGTTATTAGTAGGAAGTTCCTTGTCCTTTGTCGCCTCAGGTTCACTTTCCACTACCTTCGGGAGAGAAGAAGAAGAGGTAGTAGGAATAGCGGGTCCATCATACGAAGCACCACTTCTGGTTGTGATCGCCTTTGCATCTTCCCTCGGGTTAGCGATCGTTTTGCTCGGAAGTTTTCCTGAGCCCGAGGGTCGATCATTTAAAGACTTCTTAATGTCAGAAATCTGGCTTACCAACAACCTATTCATTTCCTCTTGGGATTTCATGAATTGTTTCAACAACTCATCAGATGATGGTCCCGTTGGAACAATGGTTGATTTTGCACAGGAAAATTCTGGCCTCTATTGTTAGGATTAGGGCCTTGATTTTGGAAATTTCCTTGATTATTGCCATGAAAATACCCTGGGTTGAAATTTTCCTGACCTGGGTTTCTATTGAAATTTCCTTGGTGTTGGAAATTTTGATTTTGATTTTGAAAACCGTTGTTTGGACTAAAATTACCTTGGTTTTGAAAACCTTGGTTTGGTCTATTTTGATTTTGATTACGGTTTTGGTTGAAACCGGGAGGTCCAGGGTAGTGGTTAGGACGGTGGTTCGGGTCTATAGGAGCACGGTATTGGTTGCCTCCTGGATTAGAAATCCCGCCCACAGCATTAGCTTCAAAAGGGTTACCATCGGTAGCCATACAGTTGTAATAGGCATGGGGGCCACCACAAGTAACACAGACTTCCACTTTCTTAACTTCAGCAGGAGGTGAAGTTTGTGGAAAAGAAACTTTCTTTTGGTTGGAGAGAACCAAAGCTTGAATTGCTTCCGTGAGTTTGTCAATCTTAGCATCGGTGCTAGATTGACTCACGGGCGATGAAGTAGAAGAACCAACACTGACTTGGGAAACAACCGGCTTGCTTCGTGCAGTGCGGACTTTAGACTTGTTTTCAATGATCGCTAAAGCTTCTTTGACAGTTTTGCTTAAGAAATTTCCTCCAGCGGAGGAATTGAGAGAATCTTGATCAGATTGACTCACTCCATTATAGAAAGTATCGAGTTGCATTAACTCGGAGAAACCGTGGTGAGGACATTTGCGGAGCAATTCCTTAAAACGATCCCACGATTCACTGAAGGATTGATCAAATTTTTGTGTGAACTTGATGATTTCATTTTTAAGACTCGTGGTTTTGGAAGGTGGATAAAACTCATTCACAAATTTCTTCACCAGGTCTTCCCATGTCTCAATTGACCGAGGGGGTTGTTTTTCAAGCCAAATCCGGGCTTGCCCCTCAAGAGAAAATGGGAACAGAAGAAGCTTGACAGCATCAGTAGGGACATTTTTGTATTTGATGGTAGATGCAATCTTGTTAAACCATCGAATATGAGCATGAGGATCATCCCGCTCAAAACCATAGAATTGACTTGAGGTTACAAGATTTAGTAACCCGGTTTTGAGTTCAAAATTTTTAGCCACAATGGCTGGGATAACAATAGCATCTCCATACCCGTCGATGGGTGCCTAGAGAAGCTCACACATAGGGCGTTCTTCCGCCATGATAACGGAAGTAGTGTGAGCAGTCCGGATCTCAGATCCGACTGATGGAGCAGAAAGTCTACGGACACGCCTTCTTGGAATCTTGATAAGCTCACGAAATGGGCTCACAGATCTAGAAGAGCGAGTGCGCATACACTAGAGTTAACTCTAAGAGACCTCAGAGTTAAGGAGAGGAATGGGAATTATGAAAATATTTTTGATGAGAATGGGAAAAGAGGAATCTTTTTGGGTTTTCTGGTTTTGAGAAGTAGATATAACAACAAATCCAATTAAAACAAAATCGAGGCAAAACAACAGTGAACTTAAACCAATAATCACAAGATGAATGGCTTCTTTGAAAAAGGTACACCAATCACAAGGACACAAAGGCAAGTTTTAATCTTTGGTTCGGGAACTTATTATGGTCGTACCCCCAGTTAAGTAGTATACTGCCTTGGTTTGCGGTGGTAATCTTTTATGTTGTTATTATTAAGAAAACGACAAATCTTTTTGTATTTTTATCTTTGATACATATATAGAAAAAAAAGCAAAATATTTTTGTGTTTTATACGTTTTTGGATGTTTTTGGGTTTTTGGATTTTTTATAAGAAAATATGGATATATATATATAGATAGATGGTATGAACAAAGAGTGAATATTCAAATTACTAATCTGCTAAACGGAAGATAATTAGCACAGCTCCCCGGCAGCGGCGCCAAAAATTTGATAGGTGCCAAACCGTCAAGTTTTCTCACACAAGCTAGCCACTTGTGAATGGCTAACCGTAAGAAACTTAAAACAGTTCAGACACAAATGCAATGAAGATCAGAGGAGAATAGTGTTTCCCCGGGTCGTTATGTCCCAACGAGCTGTGCGATGAATCACCCAACGAATAGTGATCGAGAGGATTTGAACGGAAAAGAGATTGATTGATTATAACTAAAGAAAAAGTATATAAATTACAGGGTCTTAAATGCAAGTTAAAGAAAATTAAAAAGATAAAATATATTAAATAAACGCTATCACTATTTGCAAAATGATGTTTTTGATTTAAAAACTACGTGACGTACAATAGAAAATGTGAAACTGAAGCAATATTAATCCTAAAAATATGAAAATGACATTTTTACAAACCTAATGATAAGAGAAAATTTTTAGAAAAAGAAATTTTTTATAACTATTTAATTAATTATTATTAATTAAAAACTAGTTTTAACTATTTAATAATAACCTAAAACACAAGAAAATATGAAATAAAGCTAGAAAAATGAAATTATGACTTAGAAAAATCTAAAATAACTAAAGAGAATTTTCAAAACTAATTTTATATTTTTCTGATTATTTTTCTATTTTCTATGAATTAAAAACTATTTGAAACTACTTAAATTGCTTAAAAATACAAATTTAACTAAGAAAAATCTGGAAAAATATTTTTTTTGACTTTTTATATTTATCTTAACCTAAGAAAAATGAAAAATTATTTTTTTGAAACTTTTCTGATTTATTTGTATTAAAAGCTAATTAAAAAGACTTAAAAACTGATTTAAATGGAGAAAAATAGCCAAACTGACCTAGAAAAATCTGAAAAATTCAAGATAAGTCTAAAATAATATTATGAATCTAGGAAAAATATAAAAACAGTGGGTTGTGTGTAAGAAAATGAAACTGCAATGCAAAGTGCTTATAAATAAGCACTTAGAATAAGCCAAAGAACACAATAAGCTACCAAACTGAAACAGAGGCTATAATATGCTATAACTACTAGAAAGCAACTAATCTCAACTGCTCTTAACCTCTAAATCACCCGCTACACAGATTTGATGTTTGAGCTTGTGCTAAAAATCAGTTTTTATCACAACTTTTGAGCTTAAGCACAAGCTTGTCAAATAAGCTAAACTTAAAACTAGAAGTTGGAACCTAGGCTAGACCTGGCTAACTACTTATGAACCAAATACCAGACCTAGATAAGCTACACTGAGCTCTGTGCAAGCCCTGCAATTCACCTGTGCACACTCAGTATTAACTGAGTGTGTACAGGGAGATATCACCATTTTGACAAGCCATTTTGAAGCTTGTAAAAAATTTACAAAAATCTACAAAAATGAAAATTCAGAAACTAGACCAGTTGAAGTTTATAAACCCACAATTTCACTTGATTTGATCCAAGAATGAATCAATGAAAAATCACCCCAGTTGGGTGAAAAACTGGTTTTATGGTTTTGACTTTTGAGACAATTTTGAAAAGTTGACCAAATTGAGTTTTGATTCAATCTTATGAACTGAGTATGATGTATTATGATGAAATAAGCCTACTGCAAGCTTTATCTATGATTTCTAAACACAAAACAAGTTTTTGATTTTTAAAAATCCTAACAGTTAAGCTAATTAAGACAGATTAATGTGATGTTGACTTTGGTTGTTCTAGTGCACAAATAACTGACTAATATGGCTTTCAAATGGCTAAAGAAATGTAAAGCAACTGATATTAACTACTGCACAGTCCTCTAACACATATTTGCCAAGAAATCCAAACACCACTTAAACCACTGATATGCAATTTTAATTGAGCTAAACTCTGAACTAGTTATTGCAGACACTTAAACTGAATTTAATTATCCTAATTAAAACTTAATAAACAGATAAAAACCACTCCTAACCACAAATACAGATTATGCAGTGACTGAAAATGAACTTACATATGGTCCTAGCCACAATGGCTTGAGATCAATCAACCAAAGAACCACTAGCCTATTTCTATCAACCCAAATCATTCTAATTCAACCCATTTCCATGCTCTGCAACACCCATATCACTTTCATGCCTGCTTGACCAATAATGCTTCACTGTTTGACTTTTATTTACCCAATACCTAAGTTGCTTAAATTTGAGTTATAAGCTTACAAAAAGCTATAAGCAGCTTATATAAGCTTATTTGGATTGAAAAATGAGCTTCTAATAGCTTGGATATAAGAACTTGAAACTGAGTTTTTCAACAGTGTACATTAAAACATGAAATTAGATAAAACCTTGGAATTGATGCTTAAAATTAGATTATAATGACAAAGTAACTTGAGTTTAATACATTGAAACAAAAGATAACAGATTTGAACTTGAACTAACACATTTATACTAAAAACGACATAAAGGAAATTTTACAAACTAACTACTACTTTTCCAAGCTTCTCTTGCTTCCTTTTTATATGCAAAACATCTTCTCTCACTCCTCTGAGTGTTTCCCACCTTTTTTCTGGACCTTTGGATGGCATGAGTGCATAATGGCCATTGGATCAGTTTTGGCGCCAAAATGTAATATTGCCAGTGGGGGTTTGAGTGTTAGGGGGAGGGATGCATTAAATGCATTTTGGAGTTTGGTGGAGGTGGAGGGATAAGGGGAGTGGGGAATTGAGCTGGAGTGATGGGAGGATTGAGTGTTGCAGAGATTTGGTGAAGAAGAAGATTTGGCGGGGTGTGTTTGTTTGACTGAGAAAGTTGACCGGGGGTTTAATATTATAAAGGGGGTCCAAAAAGCAAAGGGTCAAATGGAATGGCAGGGGTCACAAGGGGTTATTAATAACAAGGACTTGTATTGCAAATTCTGAAAATACAAGGACCAAGGCTGCCATTTTCACAAAGTTGTTCCAAGGGACCAAAAGTGACAAGTTTCAATAGTACAAGGACCATTTTTGACATTTTCAAATTTCCAAGGACCATTTTTGCCAAATTTGAAACTTAGAGGACCAAACTTGTAATTTCTCAAAACTTTTGATATTTTTCACCAAAGGACTAATTTTGACAACTTATGATTTTAAAAGGACCTTTGGTGATTTTTCTTTTGAAATAAGTGCTCAGGGACTATTTCTGACAACTTTTGAAACTTGGGGGACTGAAACTGCCAATTATGCAAACTTAGCTCATTTTTCATCTGATTTTAAACATTTTGCATCTGAAACATATAAAATTACACTAAGGAAAACTGGATCTCCTTAAACAAGTTTAAGACTCAGACACTTCTAACTCCTGAACAAGTGTTTTGGAAAATGGATTTAGATAAGCAAAAAGCAGAGAATCTTGTTGTTTCTAACCCTCCCCTTAGAAAATTGCCAAAAGCAACTGTGTATCCTCCTAATACACCAATGCACCTAGTTCCTAGATTTATTGCCACTAATAGCAGGACCTTAATCAGCGTATATGTTGTTTATCAGCTGTTTGTTGATTTTGAGAAAACGTGTAAGAAGAGAATCACACCCACAAGAATTACTGAGGGGGAAAGGGATTTTGAGCAAATGAAAGAATGCTACTTAACCGAAGTCATGCCTTTCTTTAAACAATTAAAAGGACAATTTGAGAGTCTTAAAATTGGAATAAACACTGATATTAAAGAAATGGAAAAGGAATTCGATGCAATGATAGTTGAAGTCAATGATTATGAACAGGAACTAAAATACAATGAAATTGAAAGGAAGAATCTGCATATACTAAATGAGAACTTGATCTCTCAATGTGTTGCTCAAGATGTGTTCTATGTTGCTACGAATTCTTCTATTACTGCATCTCAATTTCATGAATTATCTGTTGCTTTAAAAGTTTCCCATGATCGTGTCATTGAGCTTGAAAAAACGAATTCAAAATTGCATGAGAAAATTGAACAGGATGATCATGATAATCTGGTTAAACATCTTTCAAAATTAGAAGTTGAACATTTTGCTTTGCAATTAAAATATCAACATCTCAAAGAAAATGTTAAAACCTCAAATATCAAGACATCGTCTGATGCTCCTGAGTTTGATGCATTTTTTGAAATCAACAAACGTGATGAACAATTTCGAGCTCATTATAACACGATCAAAAGGTTGAAAGCTCAAATTTCACAACTGAAAGGTGAAAAGAGGGATGTAACTGGTTTCCATGTGCCTCCACCTTTAGATTCTCAGAATTTCCAACTTCAAAACATCATTTTTAACTTACAAAAGGAAAATGCTTGTTTTAAAACTGAAAATTCAAAGGTTAAAGAACAACATAAAGAGTTATGTGATTCATTTAAAGTTATACATGATAAAAAAATTCAAAAGATAACTTCTTTACTTAATGATATTGAGGATCTTAAGCGTGAGGTAAAAGGAAAGTTGCCAATCCCCAATTGCAAGTACTCTGTTCCTAAAGTCTCTGATTGTGATAAGTATGCTATTGATATGTTATATATTCCCCCACCCATTAGGAATAATGAACTTGCACATAAAGCATATCTCTCATCTCTTAAGGAAAGTTTAAAGGGTCTTCGTGAGATTGTTGAAGATGAAAGATTAGAAAAACCTCTTGATAGTACCATTGCCTATGCTTGCATGGATGCCAAACGATCTCAAGAACTCTTAGAGTACATAATTGTCACATGTCCGAAATTTAGCAATAGGCGAGATAGAATAGTAGCACCCAGTTCTATGCCTAAGGATAAGAATGTGACTTTTAATGTGCCTCACAAAACTTCAGAACCCAGCACTTCTAGACCACCAAGGCACAGTGTAGTTTCACCAACTAATATTCCTGTTGTTCCTTCTACAGGAGTAATCGGCAATACTAAGGTTAGCGGGTCAAAGCCTTCAGGCAATACAATGCGAAATAGGATCTTGCCAACCAAAAGTGTTGAAGAAAAGCTAGTAGAAGAACACCCTAGGAAGAATAAGTTTGAGCTGAATAAAACGAATCGTGTTGATTCTAGTATTAGCTATAAGCGTACTGTAATTAATTCGAATTCTACTGCCTTTTGCAAAACATGTAATGAATGTTTGATTTCTGGTCTTAATCATAAATGTTCTGAGAATGAGGTGATTAATGTTGATAATACTCCAGTCAAGAATATAAAAAATGCTAGACATGTTAAGGAGATCTGGAAGCCTAAAAAGAAAAAGGTTAGCAACTGTTGGAAGCCTACAGGAAGAAAATTTAGCAATATGGGTTATCAATGGAAACCTATTGGCAGAAAATTCAAATTGAATGAATCTTGCCCTAAGTTGTCTAGATCCATACCTTCTAAGAAATGGAAGCCCACTGGTAGAATCATACCTTTAAGAAGTGAACATACCTCAAACAGGTCCACTGTCACTACTAGTGTTGCAACCAATACTAATGAGGTCATATCTCCTATTACTGATGTGGGTGCTCCAATAATGTGTACTAACCAAACGGAACCCAATCGTTCATGGGGTTCTAAATTATCCAGTTATCCATTCTTGTCTGTGTTCAAATGCAGGTCGTACAAATCGTCCTCTGGTATTTGGACTCAGGCTGTTCCAAGCATATGACTGGTGACCGGTCACGGCTCATGAACTTCGTGAGTAAATATATTGGAACTGTTAGATTCGGAAACGACCATTTTGGAGCAATTATGGGATATGGTGATTATGTGGTCGGAGATAGTGTAATTTCCCGGGTATACTATGTGGAAGGTCTTGATCATAACTTGTTTTCTGTTGGTCAATTCTGTGATTCCGATCTTGAAGTGGCTTTTCGGAAACATAGTTGCTTCGTTAGAGAACTTGATGGTGTAGAATTATTAAGAGGCACTCGAGGTTCTAACTTATACACCATCTCTATCGATGACATGATGAAGTCCTCTCCAATTTGCTTGTTGTCAAAGGCTTCTAAAACAAAATCTTGGTTATGGCATCGTCGTCTTAATCACTTGAACTTCGGCACCATAAATAATCTTTCCAGAAAGGATCTTGTCAGAGGCTTACCCAGATTAAAATATGAGAAAGATCATCTTTGCTCAGCTTGTCAATTGGGAAAAAGCACGAAATATGCCCACAAACCAAAACCCACAAACTCTGTAATGGAAGTTCTTCATACCCTTCATATGGATCTGTGCGGACCAATGAGAGTGCAAACGATTAATGGGAAGAGATATATTTTAGTCGTTGTTGATGACTACTCTAGATTTACTTGGGTAAAGTTTTTGAGGACTAAGGATGAAACTCCAGCTGTTATCATCAAACTTATCAAGCAACTTCAGGTTCGTCTTAACAACACGGTTAGAATTGTTCGAACTGACAATGGCACAGAGTTCGTTAACCGAGACTTAAGTCATTTTTATGAAAGTATTGGAATCAGTCATCAAAGAAGTGTTCCACGAACTCTTCAATAGAACGGTGTAGTTGAAAGACGAAATCAAACTCTTGTGGAAGCCGCAAGAACAAAGCTAATTTATTCGAAGGTTCCAATGTTTCTATGGGCTGAAGCCATTGCCACTGCCTGCTACACCCAAAATCGTTCCCTTATTCACACCTCTCATGGAAAAACTCCATATGAACTTGTTCATAAACGAAAACCTGATTTATCCTATCTTCGTGTGTTTGGCGCTTTGTGCTATCCAACAAATGATGGTCAAGATTTAGGTAAATTAAGAGCTAAAGCAGACATAGGAGTTTTTGTAGGTTATGCACCAAACAAGAAGGGTTACCGAATCTACAACAAAAGAACTCGAGATATCATGGAAACTATTCACGTTACGTTCGATGAGCTGTCCGGTCAAATGGCTCCTGGACAATCCAGTTCTAGACCCGCACTTCATAACAGTCCCATTGGTTCATCCCTTGTACCATATTCTTCTCCAACAACTCCATATGTACCTCCATCTGAAGATGATTTGAAGAAATTGTTTGATCCAATGTTTGATGAACATTATGAGCCAAATGCCACTGACAACTCAATCAACAGAGGCTGCTTCTATCCCTGTCAATGAAGTCAACTCTTCAGTTTCACTGTCATTAAGTCAAGAAGCGCCTGCTGCTGATCACTCTGTCTCATCAACAAATCATCAATCATCAAATGTACATCATGGAATTGACTCGGACATCAATGATGAAGTTAATCCCCTTGCTACTCCCGAAGATGCTCCATTTGAAAACATCTTTGCCCCTGAACCAACACCTGAACCATCTTCATCAGGGGATATAAACTCTGCTACATCAGTCCTTCAACAACAACCACACGAACACATTAGAAAATGGACACATGACCATCCATTAGATAACATCATTGGGAATCCTTCTTGTTCCGTATCAACTCGAAAACAATTAGCTACTGATGCCTTATGGTGCTTCTTCAACTCAGTACTCTCCAAGATCGAACCAAAAGATGTTAAAACTGCAATGTCTGAGGACAGCTGGTTTAATGCAATGCAAGAAGAAATTCATGAGTTCGATCGTCTAGATGTATGGGAATTAGTATCAGTTCCAGATTGTGCTATGATCATTGGTCTCAAGTGGATCTTCAAAGTGAAGCTTGATGAGCACGGTGATGTTCTGAAAAATAAGGCACGGTTAGTTGCTAAAGGTTATCGTCAAGAAGAAGGTATCGACTTTGAGGAATCTTTTGCTCCTGTTGCACGCATCGAAGCAATCAGAATCTTCCTGGCTAATGTTGCAAGTAAGAATATGATTGTCTATCAGATGGATGTTAAGACGGCTTTTCTCAACGGAGATCTTAAAGAAGTCGTATACGTCAGCCAACCAGAAGGTTTTGTGAATCCAGAGCATCCTACTCATGTCATCGTGTTGTGCTCAAATCTTATGGATGAGATCACAATTATCTGACTATGGCTTTGTATTCAACAAAGTTCCTATGTACTGTGATAACAAAAGTGCCATTGCTCTCTGCTGCAACAATGTTCAACACTCTCGAGCAAAGCACATCGACATTCGACATCATTTCATCAGGGAACAAGTGGAAAATGGTGTAGTTGAACTATACTTCGTAAGGACTGAATACTTGTTAGCAGACATCTTCACCAAAGCTCTTCCTAGAGAACGTTTTGAGTTTATTCTTCCACGACTTGGCCTTAAAAGTCTTCAACCTGAAACACTCAAACGTCTTCAAGAGGAAGAAGAGGAGTAAAAGGTTTCCTTCATCTATCTCTTGTATATATCTTTTCAAAAACCAAATACAAAAATACAAAACCAACAAAACAAAAATAGAAAATTATAAAACTTTTCAAAATCCATAAAAATCAGAAAATCTTGAAAATCTTCAAAAATATTGTTTATTTATCTTGTTTTTCTTGTCGATTCGATAACATCTATGGACTTTGAGTTGTCACTCAAAGAATGGCACGGGTCTCTAGATGAAGTTCGAATTAAAAAAAAAAAAAAAAAAAAAAAAAAAAAAAAAAAAAAAAAAAAACGAGATGGAGAAAAATATTGGTTTATTGTCATTTCAGACAGTATCCCGCTTTTCAAAGAAAGAACAGAGCCATGCTTTATCTTGTTTTTCAAATCTCATGCTCTGATTCTATAAACATTTATCTGCTATCTAATGAAAACTAATTGCTTTGTAAAATAACTCGGACTCAAGTTTGAAAATCATCTGGACTTAAAAGTTTGTCAAAATATCTATCACTCAATCAACAACTTATGTCATTGATTGAGGGGGAGAATGATTTCAATTAAATCAAAAGGTTATTTGTCATACAATTGTTTTCAAAAGATAATCATGCATGTTTATTCAATGGAGTTTAAAGTCTCTAAATCCGATCCTTATCAGTTAAAACGTTTTTCATAATCAAGTCACAATTCTCCTTAAAAGCTTTCAAAATCAATTTAAATCTATAGAGATCACAAATCTCAAATGATTTGATAATTGTGATCGGGGGAGAATTTGTGATTTAAATTGGATATAATCTGATAATTCGGTAAATGGTTTTAATAAGGTTGTACAAGCTCTCCTTCCGACATGTGCCAAATGATTTCAAATTTTCCATGCACATGTTGAGGGGGAGCATCTACCTTACACCACTAAGTTTTGAAACGTGATCAATGTGCAGGTTCCCTCTAGTATGTGCAAAACTCTTTTCAAATCTCGAGGCACATATTCAGGGGGAGCAAAATTATGAAAATCTCATCCTTCCCCAAAATGCTTTATCTACTTGATTTGATCAGGGAAGTGAGGTTGATATCTTTTAGAAAATGGTAATCAAAGAAGTTAATTCTTCCTCTTGCCTCCGTGTGCAAAACGATTTCAAAAATTTGATGCACATGTTGAGGGGGAGCACTTGTTCTAAAAATATCAAAAACAATTCAGGTACAAAATGTCTTGATAATATATCACAAGTATCTGGATTGATTTTCAAATGGTTTTCAATTGGTTCAAATGGCAGATGAACAAAACCAAATATACCGACCAAATTTACTTTATGTACGGTGATATAAGGATGATAAGGTTAGGTATTTGTTCCCATGATCCGCCAGAACCGGAGGGATCTACCCAGGGACTATCCTCTAGTTAGGGTAGAGTTCTTAGGTATGATGATAAAAGGAGAAAAATGAGATATGGGAAGAGTGCGGACTGAGACTGAGCTAGTACTGGAATAAACCCAACAAGGTTCTAGCTATGAAGTATCGGTAAGCACTGAAGGGCTTGAAGAATTAAAAGGAATTGAATGAGAAAAGGGTGAAAACAAATGGCCCTCCATTGATTCAACCTTAGGGCAGAAACCGGGTTCAATTCATTTGCTACTGGTAGTTACCAAGGTAACACCGGTATTGAAGACAAGACGTCATGGACCCAGTGACGCACTTCACTTCATTCTTCCCAAACCACTCAAGTTCCTCTTAAAAGGGCTTGTTTCATTCTCACGGGGAACCTACATTATCTATCGACTTTCTCTTAGAGATTTTTGACATTAAAGAAGGAGACTCTCTCCCTAGTCTCCGATACAGGATCCAAATACGCACAAATTGAGTCTAGAGCCACGAGATCATCAATAAATCTCCTTAGGACACTTTCAATGAAGACTCTCTGTTTCACACAATGTGGAAAGAGATATTATATCTTGAGTCCTACGCATTATCCTTGTGGTATTGCCAGAACATCCGAGTGATATGTAAACATATTCACAATGAAGATGGAAAGCCCTCTGGAGCCAACATCAAACAAGCTCCTGGTGGGTGGCATGTGAGATCTATTCAATAGATCAACCATGTGACAACTGAACAGAAACAATGGGGCGATTCAATCTTTTGAATCAATCCTGGTTCAGGTTATGGATTGACGGATACCTTTGAAAAACCAGTCGTTGTGATTAAAAGTTCTTTCCCATAGCACATCGACTGTGTATTAATGTTTCAAAATTAAATGGTATTTATGACTGATAATTGATTTTCCATAAAACCTTCGTGGTATTGCAAAACACTTTCCATAAAGCAATACACGATTGTTCTCAAATCACTTTTCATCAATCAGTGAATCTCTATTCGCTGGTTCACTCACTCCGTGTTGTCTTCTTTGAGACGTTCCGGTTTGAGAACAGCTAGAGCAGCTGCGAAACCCTGTCAAGGAAATTCTTCGGAGTTATACCTGATCACAGGCAGTACTTGTACTGTTCAACGGGGAACCGTGGGCCGTGTACCTCAATTCAACAAAAGTGATCAAAGACACTTTTGTGCGATTTATTGCTAACTGTTTTATGCAGGAACACCCAACGTTTGCAGCTGATCAGAATGAAGCGGTCAATCCATAGCCGCATGCTCACACATTACATTCATCTCTAAAGAAATCATGATAAGTGCATCAATGACTCTGATGTTTTCACTCCATGCTTCTGCTACGCTGCTGCAAATATCATGAATCAGCTAAAGCTTCCGCTACTCTGATAAGAAGATATCATGATCCAGAATGTGAGCATGTCGGTCCAAAAGTCACAACATCACATACTATCAACACCACAATGGATGAGTCAGAGATTTATGGTTGCTGATAATCTCAAAGCTGGTTCAAATACTCTATCATCACGTGGATCAGTTTAAGACCTCCACTCGATTTTTCAAAACATGAAGAACATGATGAATCAAAGACTACGAGCTAAAGAACAAAAGTGCTTAATCAAAGAAACCAAGAACAACAAAACGTTACATCAGCTTGTAATCATTGTAAGTTGAGGTGACCTCCCTTAGGGGGAGATTGTTGGGATTTAGTAAATACAGTACTTAAAGTGTCGGTCACCTCAAGTATGTATACTCGTTAGAAAGCTCGTAGTCGTAGTTATTCTGTGTTAGTATTTAGATTACTTTGTAACACCGTGGAGGACGGACGGGTCTTTACCCACTGTATGCCTGATCCACAGCCTAAAGTAGGCGTCTATGTTTGTACCCTATAAATACCCTTTGCCCTCCAAGGCAAAGGGTTGGACCTTCATAATATATTTTTCTTTGTCTCTCTAGGGTTCCCATCATCTCCCACTTTCTCTCTCTAAACTCTTAACCTAGCCGCATTTGTGTTGTGTAACAAACCAAGATCCTACAATCTCAGTTTCATCTCTTGTTAAAATTAAAGGTTAAGTTTGAGAACAAAACCACAAGAGACTAATCATCCTCGATACGTGTGAGAAGATTATCTTCTGTTTAAATTTATGAAAATCAAAGAAAGAACAAAAACCAAACGGTTTTCATCCATATCTTCCATTCGGTGTTACAAAAACAAAAACGAAAATTAACAATACAACACCTACCTGAGAACATATTAATGATCGTGAGGCCAGAAGAGAGGAACGATTTTTTGGTGGGCAGTTTTATTGGTGGCTACGTTTGGTTTCAGTGAAAGGATAGATTGGAACATTTTTTGGTGACTGCGTTTTCTTTTATGTAAGAGGATATTAGGGTTCTTAAGATCAGGGTTGTTTGGATAATTAGTCTTTTATAGCTAATAGTTAGGGTTGTTTAGGTTAGTTGGATTTGGGCTTTGAGTATCACTGAATTGGCTTGTTTTGGAGAAAAAGCTGGGTTGCGTCACATTAAACACAATTTGGGCCGAAATTTTACAAGTACATTTGGACTATTCGTTTGTTATACAAAAGGAACGAATATTTTGGTTGTAATATTTTTGACACGGTTTTATTGAGCTTCATTATCCGAGATTGATAATTACATTGGACTAAAATTTCCCAGGTTCGTGGATATAACTACCGTGCTAGTTACATTGATATCTTGAAAGTTCAAAAACAAAAATTACTTCTTATCGTCTACAAGATTCATAAATTCATCTACAATCTCAAGACATCATTATTTTCTTCGTCATCTACAATCCTTCTTAACCTCTCCCAATTTATCTTGTCTCACGGTTTCGTCTTGATTTTAGTAAAATCCCGCGAAAGATTCTATTTCTCGGTTTAAATCATAGACTTGTAAAATCCCGTGCTTAATCACATCATGTCTTACACTCTTGATCCATTGATTTCTGAAGTACTTAAATTGTATGATGTTGTTGACAATCATGAGAATATTTGCTACACTGAACGGTTAAAGATGATTGAATCTATCAATGAGGATGTGATATCTCCGGGTTCAGACTCTGAAAAGAAAGAAATCAGTCAATGTTACAGAATGCTTGTGCAAAGGATAAGAAAAGTTGCATTGAACCTTATCGACATCTTCATTCACACCTGTCGTTACTTTTATCTATGGGAAGTGAACGAACATTTACTGCACTTTTCCGTCAAGAATCATCAACCTTCACGAGCACATTATTCTTAAACTTAGAACAATTGGAGCTACAACTTGACAAAAAAAAGGTTCAAAATGATAGTTCCAGTGCGGCACTTCAGGTGATCTACAAACAATTTTAGTCATTCTTCAATGGTGAATATACTTCTGATTATGATGATCATATGACCGAAATGTGCTTTAAGGATCACACTGGGATGGAAGCAAATGTGTTCAGAGAAACATTAATACAACTCTTGGATAATGTTAAGAAGTATATTGAGGAAAGTGCACTGAACGATGACATGGTGAATGAAGGTCGGGTGAATGAGTGTCAGGTGCAATTAAGAGATAGTTGTGATGGGTCGGGTAATTTGCCTGAATACAGGGGCTCAAAGGCAGATAAGCTTGAAATAGCCAGTAGTTCAGTGACTCTTGTTTCACATGATGTGGATGCAGATATCAGACAGATAAATGAACAGGTGTCATGTGATGAGGTACCCTTAACTGTTCAACGTTGCGCATCTGCTAATTTACCTAAACATACTGATCTTAATGCTGAACATGGTTCTGATAAATGTTCATTGGATGAGGCTGAGTCTAATAATTTCAAAACTATTGATATGGTTGATAAAAAGGATTTTTATGAACTTTCAAACAAATTATCAAAACTTGAAAAACATTGCATTTCAGTTGAAATTGCAATACAAAGAAAGGAGGAAAGTTTTCAAACTAAGAAACCATGTAAAAATCCGAAATTTCCTGAATTTCGTGAATTTTTTGAAATAAACAATTTAAAAGCTCAGCTTCAGGCCAAAAACTCGACTATCAACAATTTGAAGAAACATATTTCTGATATGCATGTGAAAAGTAATTTGGTTACAAGTAATTCTGATGTTAATGCTATTGATGATATTCAAATGAGAAATGATGAATTAGTGGTTTGTGTGGCCAAATTACTAAAGGAAAATGAGTCTTTGAGAAAGCATCACATAGAACTAAGTGACTCTATCAAAGAAACTAGAACTATGTCAATGGAACAAACAAACTCTTTGATAGAAAAAATTGATGATCTCAAAGCTCAACTTCAGGAAAAGAGTTTCACTATTGTTGCCTTAAAGAATGAGCTTAGAAAAACCATAGGGAAAAGTGTGAACACTAAGTTTACAAAACCATCAACCTTGGGGAAGCCAGTTTCTCATCCCACTAGAGACCGGTCCGTTGTTAGGTAGCCTTCTGCATTTATATCTGAAAGAACAAAATCTTTAAAGAAAAGGCTTGCCTCCCAAGTTGATGCGGTACAAGTTTTGTCAAAACCAGTCACTTCACCTAAGTTACCTAGGAATAATGCTTCTAGCTCTGTTAACCCTTAACAAGTTGCTACTTCTACTCCCAGCACCTCTAGGACTAGTTCGAAAACAGTGTCAAAACCATGCATTAAAACCCAGAATTCATATGATATGAATGATTTGTGGAAGAACTATTATCTAGAAGAAGCTAGGAAAAAGGCACAAATTCGAAAAGATGGAATTTTAGGTGCAAGACCTAGGGTTATGAATTCTACAAGATTTCAAGGCACTGCTAATAGTTGTAAACCATTACCTAGGAACACTCAAAATACTAGGGGTTGGCTTGCATCTAAGAGTAGTTATATGAAGAAGTATACTAAGCATGTAGAAAATGAAACTAGAAATTCTAAGTCTTTTACAAATAAGAAACTTTTTCCTAATTCACATGCTAAGGTACAATCCACTAAGACTACTTACGTGACTAAGGTTCAATATGTCATGAAGCAAAACAAACCTAAAACTTCGCCTAGATGGACACTGTTAGGTCACTAGTTTTACAACACAAGCTTAATAGAAAGAGATAAAGGCGATTGAACAATAAACCAAACACACACACACGTAATACTTGACCGGTTATGCGTAGGATATGTGTGAAAGAAATAAATTGAAAAACCAACCCTCAAGTGAGGGTTATACAAGAGTATTTATAGGAGGGAAGCTAGGGCAACACTCCTAGTTCCCATCCTTTCTCCTATGGGCTTGGGCCTAAGCTCATGGGCCTTCTACATAAGCTTAAGGCTAATAACAAACATAAAGGCCATAATTAAGCTAACTATTACATATGAATTACTAACACTTGATTTAGGTTTAGGAGTGATTCCAACAATCTCCCCCTAAGTGTTGGTGATGAATGAATATGAATGGTGAAGGCTTTGATGTAATAGTAGCTTTGACGTCTTCTGACATTCTTCTTTCTTGTGAGAAGAATTGCCTTGATTTGAACAATCTCCCCAGTGTAGAGAAATTGTTTTCTTTAAACAGTTTTGCTTTGACGTCATCATTAACTTTGTTCTTTGATCATTTTTCTTTGTGATGGTAGTGATAGTATGTTGTTGTTGTCTGCATTAAGTCTGCCTCAGGTCTGCTTCGCTGCTACAGTGTCTCCACGTCATTCTTCAACATGCTCACACGCTCTTTAACGTTGGATAACAGTACTGATGAAGTTCTTTAAGTCTTTAACTTTGTAGATTCTTTGGATTGACGAAAAATCATTCTGACTTTTGTGTTGCTTTAGGATAGAACTTCCATTAGTGATGATGTTGGCATGAGCATGTGAAGAATCTGCACGATCATTCCGCTCCAGAGCTTCCATAAGAAGGAAAACATGAAAACGGTTAGTAATAAGCGGATTCTGGCACTTACAAGTTTGAACTTCGAGAGTGTGAACAGCATAGTGTGAAAACACAACTCTAATTCTTACAAAGGCCGTTCCTGAACTGGAGTCCCACAAGTGAGATAACGCGATGTACCGAAGTACATCTACAGTTCAGATGAGTCGTTGAGGTACACCGAAGCATCACCTCACGACTGTAGACCGTTTGAGACACACTAAGCGTAATCCACGGGGAGTTACCGAAGTGACCTGCTGTCAGGGCTGTTTGATGTTGACCCTGGCAGGAGTTTACATTCAATCACTGAGGATCACAGATGTGAACCTCTCATAAATGTTCTCGACAGATTGCTAAGATCTGTGAAGGACTCGATAACGTACCACTAATTTTCTTATTGTTGAACATCAAGTGATGAAATGTCAAGTGTACCTAAGAGATCTTTTGATGAATCTCATGGCTCTAGACTCAACAGTGCGTTTTGGTTTTCCTGAGCGGAGACTAGGGAGAGGGTCTCCTTCTTCAATACCAACGATCTCTAAGAGAAACCGATAGTTTATGTAGGGTTCCCTGTGAGAATGAAACAAGCTTCTTTTGAGAGAAACTTGAGTGGCTAAGAAGGTTTAGTGCATGCGCCACTGGGTCCATGACGACTTTTAATCTTCAATACCGGCGTCACTAAGTGACAACCAGCATCATATGAATTGAACCCGGTGTCTGCCCTAAGTTGAATAATTTGGAGGGCTATTTCTTTTCACCCTTTTCTTTGCATTTCTTTTTAATTCTTCAACTCCTTCTTTCTCCGATTCTCATTTTCTCCTTTTTATAATCGTACCTAAGGACTTCTAAGTACTAACTATTTGTGATGTCCTTGGGTAGATCCCTCCGGCTCTGGCGGATCATAGGACGGTTATTCCTAACCTTAGTCACCTTATAACTCCATGACTAACCTATGTTGCCATAAAACCAATTTTCAAGAAAATCTCTCAAAGTGTTTGTGAATGAAAAACATGTTTGAACACTTCAAGAGTTTTAGATTTTCAGAAATACTCCCCCTCCACATGTGCTTAAGAATTTTTACGGAAATCTTCACAGTGAGGAAAGAGCGCGCACTTTATGAATTGATCAACTCAAGATAGACAATCCCCCGCGAGACACGGTTATGTTACATAGTTAAAGAGTTACATTGTCAGCTTTTAGATGACAACTAGCTCTAATAACTACCTTGAAGGTGTAGACAAACCTCGAAAGGTTGTCGAACCCATCATATTTCATGTCTACCAAGAGTTTCTCGAATGGTACTTTCTACTCGGACAAGTCCTTTGCGAGACACGTTTACATTACTAGCGAACTAGCTTGAAATTATTACCCGTCCTGGACAAGTCTTTTCGAATTACTAACAGTTAAGTACCGTCAATTCGTTGGTTAAGTCTATAGCACAAAGATTCATTTACATTTACACAACATATTTCTTATCACATAATTTTCTCCCCCTCAAAAATGGCATATAAAGTGTTATTTTTGAAAAGTTGAGAATAAATATGACCATTTCGAGTGTTGCGGGAAGATGACCACTATGAACAATTTGTGAACAAAGTTTAAATTCAAATACTCCCCCTCAACAAGTGATATAAACGGTTGAGGTTTTGAAAATCATATGGGGAAGTACTTGTTCTTTTGAGCAAAACCTTGAAAGATGAAAGGTTTGATAGGTTTTACTCAAAAGTAAGAAGCTTTCGCTCCTTTTATAAGGATTGTGGCACTGAAGCGTACCATAGGGTCCTTTCTTGACAAGAACGGGTTGTACACTGTTATGTGTGCATAAGCCATATTCATAATTAATCACACATCTAAAATATTACGAGATAGAAGCAGTTCAAGGGGTACCAAGAAGTCCAGTGATGTTGCCAGGAATGTGAACAGGGCGTTGATAGCCGGTGATGTTAATCCTGGGTCGACCACCAACAAAGCTTTCCAATGTTCTGAACTGATCCCTTCTATACAACCTTTCATCAATCATTTTGATGATCCTCCTCACATCCCTTCGATCCTGAGAATTCCATCGCTTAGGAGACCCAATCTTTTGACGTATATCCTTCAACCTATAAGCCAA